>JAWZSL010000054.1:1617500-2115000 GCA_034769285.1 Lutjanus argentimaculatus
CATTGACATAAAGCCGCAACACACAAATACGGGGTCACTGTTTCATACACCCAAACTGGCAGTTTATAGATAATGGGGCCATCAAACAATGATTGAAAGGTGATGAAAACAAAATGCAGTTTTTGACAATGTATAAAGCTTACAGTTAAAAACCACATGTAAAAGAAATTTCCACACTTTATATTTGAAGCTGCAGATGTCATCAACTGTCTGAAATCACTTTTTACTCTTACTCAATAAAATCGGTTATTCTCTTTGCCTAAATAGGCCTACGTCAGTATTTTTCTTAAAGAAAAGGAAAATGTTATATTTTTATAATTATTTGAAAGTGTCATGCTTTTTGATAGCTAACAAGATTTGCAAACATATAAATTTGTTGATATTTGTGATGTTGGTTACTAAAGCTTATACGTTTAAGAAAAACGGCAACTAAGCCTTGAAAAGACTCATGTTAAAACGAAGAAGGAGAAGTGGATTAAATGCATTTGGCACAGGCAGGGTGGATAGAGACTGAGATCAACAGGCCAACCTGTGCTTTGGTAAGAAAGAAGCTGAATCTCAAGGCAAAGCTTTTGATATAGCAGTTGATCTTTGTTCCAAGCCACACATAGGCACAAACTTTCAGTAATTAGTGAAAAATCCCACAGGTATTGATTTGGAGGCCAAAAGATGTCTTTTGCCAAAGTTAAAACAACACTAAGTAAAAGACACTTAGTTTACTTATAGTAATTTTTTCAAAAGTACCCGAATCACTGTTTTTGATTGTATAAATTCAACCCTCTTAAACTCATTTAAATACTGTTAACATGAGTATACTGTATGTGATACAAATCAACACTTAATGAGATGACATCACGGCTAAAAGTGGCCAATATGAGTTTGTTTCTGGTGTCATTCTCAGGGTTAGAGAGTATTTTCACTCTTTGGAACTTTTAACATTAGCCGGAATACCCAATCTGGAAGAATGGGGTGGTTTGGGATCACTTCCAAATCGTACAGTGGGTGGGGATACCCAAATTGGAATATTTCCTTTTTTTTGTGGTTAAGGAAGGTTAAATGGGCGGAATTAACTCCATAGTTGACAATCTGGAATCTAGCTCCATAGATTGACAATCTGGAAGTCATCCAGGGGCCCAAGAGCATGATGTCCTTCCCGAGATCAGGCTCCCATTCCCGGATAAGGCTCCAGCACAGCCTCCCTGGAAGGTCCTGGAGGTGAAACGAGCTCATCTGTCCCCGACACCCAGGCCCCCTCTGTCCATTCCATGCCCGCTTGGGGGTCTCTGGTTGGGGGTTCCCATCTTCCATGTTTGCGTTAAATGTGGATGAGCTCCATAGATTGACAACAATCTGTTATGCCCGAGATCAGGCTTCCATTCCCAGGTAAGGATTCCAGCAAGGCTGCCCTGGAAGTCAGCAGGAGTACCAGGGGCACAAAATTCCAGCAGGTTCGGGGTTTGAGGGTGTAGTCAGTTGGGGGTGCTTAAGAGTGGGTCCCCGGGTCCCAGTGGAGGTGAAGGTCCTGGAGGTCCTGGAGGTGGAAGGGGAGAGGGTCCCTGGTCCCTGGCAGGGGTCAGTGAGTGGGTCCCCGGGTCCCAGTGGTGGAGGAGTCCTGGTGGTCCTGGAGGTAGAGGGGGAGAGGGTCCCTGGTCCCTGGCGGGGGTCAGTGAGTGGGTCCCCGGGTCCCAGTGATGGTTGAGGTCCTGGAGGTCCTGGAGGTAGAGGGGGAGAGGGTCCCTGGTCCCTGGGTCAGGGGTCAGTGAGGTTGGGTCCCCTGTGGAGGGCCTGCCTAGGTCGTGGTGGTTGGAGTGGTCCTGGAGGTCCTGGAGGTGGGAAGGGGAGAGGGTCCTTGGTCCCTGGCAGGGGTCAGTGAGTGGGTCCCTGGGCCCTAGTGGTGGTGGAGGTCCTGGAGGTGGAAGGGGAGAGGGTCCCCGGTCCCTGGCAGGGGTCAGTGAGTGGGTCCCTGGGCCTAGTGGTGATGGAGGTCCTGGAGGTCCTGGTGGTGGAAGGGGAGATGGTCCCTGGTCCCTGGTGGGGGTCAGTGAGTGGGTCCCCAGGTCCCAGTGGTGGTGGAGGTACTGGAGGTCCTGGAGGTGGAAGGGGAGAGGGTCCCTGGTCCTTGCCCGAGATCAGGCTCCCATTCCCAGGTAAGGCTCCAGCACAGCCTCCCTGGAAGGTCCTGGAGGTGAACCAAGCTCATCTGTCCCCGACACCCAGGCCCCCTCTGTCCATTCCATGCCCGCTTGGGGCTCTCTGAGTGGGGGTTCCCATCTTCCATGTTTGTGGTTAATATGGATGAGCTCCATAGATTGACAATCTGGAATCACTTCCAAAAATCGTATAATGGGTGGGGATACCCAATTTGGAATCTTATTATTTTCTAGGGGTCAGTGTTGGAATCTTCTTTTTGGTACTGGGTCAGTGTTTGAATCTCCTTTTTTGGTACTCGAGTCAGTGTTAAGGTTGAGGTTGTTTTTCACCACTGGAGGTTCGCCCTGGTGCTCTTTTAGTTACATCATCTTCTTCTGCAGTGGTGTAATGTTTTTTTTTTTTGTTTTTTTTTTTTTTGACTGGAGAATCAGCACCACCTACTGCTAGTCTCAATTAACCAACTCCTAATATTTGCATAACTACTTTATCTGAAATTTGTGATAAATTTTGATGGTAACACTGGTACAGATGACCCTAAAAGGGAACAGAACTAATTTTAAGAAAAGATACTCTGTGCTACTCCTTAAGCCAGGGACCGTTCAACTAACTTTTGTGCCCATGAACATTTCCCTCTTAAAATTGAGATCCAAAAAACTGAGACCGTAATTTGTTATGTCTAACAGATGTATTACCCTGTCCTGCTCTACTGACACTGAAAAGAAGACTGATTTTGTGGAGTCACAAAATGCTTGACCGGCTTTTATATTAAAATAAGATTTTGCCTTTTACTTTTAGTGCTGAACCGTAAAATGCACTGTCACAGTCACCCTTTTCATCTGCTCCTTCTCATATTTGCATTTACTTTTGAGACACCCAGCAGACACCAAGAGGGAACCGTATTGCGCTCTTCATGGGACATTGAGAGACACAGTAACCCGGTCGCCATCAGTCCCTGCAGGGCCAATAGAAATATCTGGTTTGAAGTGTTCTCAGTACTTTTTAAATCAGTTTTCTGTGGCAGACATTGTAGCATAGTCACGGTGATTTTTCAGCGTATATTGGTGCTCACCCTAGGACGTTATTAAACATTGAAATTAGCTTTAACACTTCTTGTGAAACATGCAGTTCAACATGGTGAAAGTCTGTCTTTCTCTTGATTTGGGAACAGTCAGTAAGAGTTATATGCCCTGTCCAGAAATGGTTGTTTCCCCCGTATCTCTGATTAAAACATTAATCAGACCTAAACCTGCAGCCCTCTGTGGCATTGATTAAACCATCTAGTTAGGTTACAGATGGACTGGAAGAACATGGACGCTGATGTTGCATTACATCCACAGGGGAAACGGGTGCAATGATGTTGGATGAGGAATGTGTTGTTTAGTAGTTTCACATCAGCAAATTCTGCTGTGTGTGTTTGAGTCGGGTGTGTTACTTTTGTAAATGTGTACTTGCTTGACTGTGTGTCTACTTCACCCTGCTTCTTCTTATGCTTTATTCCCTCAGCTATTATTCTACTTTTTATTTTCAAAAAGGTTTCAGTTTCCAGCATTTGTGCATTTATACTGGACATCACAAATTTGCATTACTTGACGTTCCCATGAAATGGCTAGCGGAGTGCTTGTTGCTTAAGTGTTTTCTGTAAAACAGGCTGCAAAGGTGGGACTTGCCACAGACATTGATTGGCATAGCCAATAGCGATGTGCATTACGCCCCCTCACCATGCAGCTAAAGTGGCCTGTGGATGTTAGCCAGGATTCAGAGCAGTCCTATTAGCTGACTCTTCCTGGGCTGAGAGCTTCCAGTGAAAACTGCCAGACAGCGACCAAAACAGCCTCCAAAATCAACAGAGGCCAGTTTGATAACAGGGAATTGGCCACAGCAACGAGTGATTTGAATCCTAGCACCCTGTGGCTGAGTCACGGCTAAGCGGGCTAACTGCAGTTAGTGTTTACCCAACTTACTTAGCAACAAGTAAAGTTATTTTTCCAACAAGAAACTCTGTAAAAGACCTTGGGAGTGCATTCCTTGTCAGTCTCTGAGGCTGTCTCGTCCTGTGACATGCCATGTTTACTGGGAGGCCACTGAATCCGGTTCTGTTGCCAGATAATGGGACTTCCTTTAAACCTTGGTATTTCACCCAGATGGGTGTAATTTTTCAGGATGTAGCAGTGCATGCTTCTGCAAGCTTATGGGCTAACTCTGTGATGTCTCAGCCTGTCCTTTTAGAGCATGAAAACAGTTGAGCTGAGTCACAAATATAGGCCAGTTATAATTACTGAAGTTTTGGAAAATTAGGCTAACAGATCGAATATAACACACGTACACAATGAGTTCAGTTTCTTTGATGTTAGCAACTAAAATATTTAGTTCAGGGGCGTAATATGGGGTAAGTAATCTAACCTAAGTAATCTAACTTTATCAACTTCTTTGAAATAAAGCTGAGAGACATCTATTTTCAACTCAACTGTATCAATCAATGAGTATTTACCACTATGCTGCAAATCTTGTTAAATTTTCCAGTTTTTATGCATGTTTTTTGTAGTTTATATGGATGGGTATGTATGGTGATGTATAGCACAGTACATCTGCAATAAAACCATTTAAACAGTGATTTTGGCTAGGGATGTGCAATAATCGCATTACCCTAATACCACGGTCATATGATTTTTGAGGATTAATTTCATGTTGAGATCAGCACAATGATCTATTAATACATCTATGGATCAGCGCTGTCACACACAGGTCAGGAACACAGCCTCTGATTGGTCTCCAAAAAAAGATGCTGCCGTTCAAGGCTGGATTACAAAGCTTCTGAAAGGGATACGATTGTACCAGATCGCATGTTGTAAAAGCTGCACCGCTAACATTAGCATTAGCTTAGTGTTAGCCTTTCCTACTCAGCTTTCTTTGTGGCTAACCCTGTCACTTTTCCAGCAGTTGGGAAACAACACATGAGACTTTTCTTGGTCTTGAGAAGCTGCAGCATTTATTAACTGACATTCTGTAACATACACTGTATGGTAAATTCACTGCTAGATTGACAACTTGCTGTTTAGTTGAAATTTCAGCACCGGCAGTCTGCTGCTCCTCTCCTCCACTTGCATGCCACAGACACTTGTGCTTTGTCCTATTCCTTAAAGGTGCTATGCTACACTTATGAATGTATACTTAAATTAAGTCCATTAAAATGTAACTATTAAGGCAATCGCAGTAAACCGCCATCCTGTGGAAATATGTTGCTTTGTCACTGCAGTTAGAAAAAATACATACCATCACAGCCCTAATTTTGACTTCATGGGAACTTTAACCCCATTTTCACATACATAAATTACTAACTAAAGTAAGTACACTTCATGGCCAGAGTATGTGGACATTTACTTTATAGCCATCTGTGGCTAAAATGTTGGCCTCCACTCCTTTGGTTTCAGGCTTTCTACAAGATTTTGGAAATTGGCTATAGCAGTGTGCTTCCACACAGCCACAAGAGCATCAGTGAAGTCTAACACTGATGTTGGGCGATGAGGTCTGGCTGGCAGTCTGTGTTTATTCATCCTAAATTGTTGGATGGGTTTGATGTCGGGGCCCTTTGCAGATGAGTCAAATTCTTCCACACCAAAAACTTTTTCTTTATGGACCTGGCTTTGTGAACGAGGCATCGTCATGTTGAAACAGGACAGGATGTTTCCTAGTGTCCAAATATAATAATTTTGTGTAGAAAGTGAAGACGTGCTGTTCCAGGATGCTGTCCAAAATGATACATGCATTCTGAGGGGTTTTGTGTACATATTTACAGCAATTTTGTGCCAGAATATGGGATATATGCTGATTATTCCCCACAACTAACAGCCAACACAGAAACAAACATAGGTACACACTGACATATGTACACAGGCTAGCAGATGTGTTGACATTACTATAGTTCTGCCCTCACAGAGCTGATGCGGAGTTTAATTGCAGCCGTACTAGCGCTGAGCCACTCGTCGTGTTGTGAAACCCGTCATTTGCGCTGGAGTGCATCCGAAATCAGCAAACAGCACATTACACAGATATTTCCAATCCGTCTAACAGGACTGGCAATTTGAGCTTGCAGGTGCTACTTTGGTTGAGCCGGCATTCTGTGAAGCATAATTCACCATGTGATTGGCTTCATTGTTGCAGCACTCTCATTTTTCTCCTAGCTGTTTATGCGTCTGTCCGTCCAGCTGAGACGGCTGGATGAATGGATGGATGCATGAATGGATGTTTGGATGTTTAGGCCTCCTCCTCGAGGCTCGATAAACACAGGGACATTCAATATGGAGTGAAAGGATGGGCAAATATTTGGGAAAAATGCTAACTTTGTGTCTTGCTTTGATTCACTTTGAATTCCCGGCACCCGGCTCAAATCTTTGAAACTGGAAAACTAATTATTATTGCTCTTTCTCCTTCAGACACATACGCACATATAGCTCTGTCTCCTTTCTCTCCTTCCCTTTGTCATCCTGTTGGTAGTGTCTAGCGTGGCACTGCTTGTTTACAGCACAGCAGAGTTAATTAGCCGTTTTATGGCTGATTTACAGCCCAACAGGCAGACAGAGAAGATGGCCGCTGCCTTGTCCTTGTTGCCCACTCAAGGACTTGTCAAAGGGGGCATTAAACACACAACACAATGCATGAGTACACAGACAAGTGGCCTGTTTGATCAAAATGAACGTATGCATTTGAACTTGTATGTATACATGCACATGCACAGGGAAGATAGTCCATATGTACACTCAACACTCACATACACACACTTGCATATTCACCAGACTCTAAAACTTAACACAGTGCTGAATATTACTCCCACTTTTTTTATGTCCCAGCGTAATTCCACTGTCTAGACTGATTTATCTGGTTGCAACACACACACACGCACACAAATGTGACCCAGCTCACCTTGACCAGTTTGTCTAATCTCAATAACGCAGGAGCAGTGGCTTTAGGGAAGAAAGAGCTGAGAGAACACCTCATATGACACAAACTCATGCATGGATGCACCCAAACAATGTATAAATGCAGGTTCAGTGACATATGCAGCCACCTATGTACCACAGTTATTATGCCCACAAAAAATATTTATGAACTTCTATTCAAAATGATGTGCTGCTAATCCTAAGTATATGAATTAACCATAACACTGTAAGACGTGAACATTATTGTAAGTTTGCACCCATCTTTCTTTATTTCATTTGACTTTAATGCTTTCTACTAAAAAATGTCAAAGCAAACTTGAAAGCTTGCTCAGCTCTGCTTGAAAGTAGCCTATGTTTTTGTTTTTGTCTATGAAAACTAAAGGCAGAAGGGGTGTGATTAATGTTGTTATCTGCTGTAAAAGTTCATCGGTAGGAGACAGGGTTAGATTGTGTCTCCTTGACACTGGAGCTCATTGCTTGACTCCCTGTGCCAACAGTCAGCTTTATGGTGTCTTTGATCACGATCATCCATAAACCTAAAACATCATATAATCTTAAGTCAAAATTTTTTCCAGTCCAGTGTGTGAGATTTGTGGTGATTTAATGGCAGAATATGGCACAAATGGAATAAGTATTGGTACGTTTTCATTCACGTTAAATCACCTGAAAACAAGAATTGTTGTGTTTTTTGTTACCTTAGAATGAGCCCTTTATATCTACAGAGGGCATTTCCCCATGGAGGCCACCATGTTGCACCGCCATTTTTCTACAGTGGCCCAGAATGGACAAACCATACCCTGGCTTTAGATAGGACCTGCTGCGTTTTGCACGAGTTTCATGGCCACTTTCCCTACAAGCTTGAAAGGAGAGAGTGAGATATCTTTGCAGTCTGCAATCTAACTGCCAGACACCGCTAAATCCTACATACTGTTCCTTTAAAGCAATCCTCACCTACATACTGTAACTCAAAGTTATTCCAAAGTTAGTTGAAGTTAATTTCACTTAGGAAAATTATGCATAGAGTGCTACAAGAATGACTTCAAAAACCCATAAATGAGTTAGCATATTAGCATTTTAGTCTACGGTCTTTTTGAATGAGTTTTCGTTGTTTCCCTGAAATAAGGTTAGTGGATAGACAAGAGATTTTCATTTGTTCTGCGACTTCAAATTTGTCAGTAAACACCTCGTGTCTTTAAAAAGGTGGTTGCTAACAAGTGGCTAAATGAGACGTCAGTGGTTGTTGTGGACTTTAAACATCATCATGCTGGGTACTAGTCACTCGTTGGTGGTGATGCTGAGTCACATAACCATGGTGTAGCTTGTTTATAGCCTAACATTAGCATTTTACTTGTGGCGTTTGCATTTACACTTCAGCAATCAGAAAAGTGGCATTCATTTGAAGATTATCTTGCTGTACAAAGTACAAACTTTTGTTCGCCAAAGAGCTTATTTTCTAAACCAATCCAATGGAAAAATCGCATTGTTTTTTTTTTGTTGTTGTGAGGGCACCAGAGCGATGCTCAATTCTAGGGTTGCCTACAAAAATAAGTCATCTCTATAGCTTTATTTGTAGACAGTAGGCACCGGAAGAACACTTATAGAGACCTAAACTCTTCATTGTGCATGCAAGTGAATGTAAGTGAGCATGAGAGGTTGTTTGTAGACAGATTTGCAAAAAAAATTGAAGCTTTACTTTAACTATGGTAGTGGCAGATTAGAAAACAGTCATTATAAATCATGTTTGAAATTGTTGTTTAGGCTAGATGCTTTTGGGAGTCATCCTTTTTTGTCACTGGTTTAGGTATGAGGCCTAAACCTGCCTCGCTACTGTAGACTATACAGAGTAAAAGTCAGCATGCAGTCATTATTTCAACACTTTTTGCTGCTTTTTCTTTGTTCACTTTATTCCCTCTAACCTTGTAGATAAGGTGAATGATATTAAAAGGGATATATTACCTCATCTAAAGCTCACAGTACATAGACACCCTCTCTGTCTCACTCCCACACCTTCTCACCTGGCCTCTTACAAATCTATCCTGACATCAGCAGGAGGGCTAACAGCGATGCTAGCAAGCACACCCTGTCATCTGAACAGCATTAGCCTAGCGCTGACAGCTAACAAGAGAAGACATCACATTAGGCGGCACGGCGGCGTGCTACCAGAGCAGTTGCTGCCGCCGGAGTGCCTGACTGCGCTGATGTAGCTACAGGTGTAGTATTCATTCATGCTTAAAGAGTCTGACACTGGCAAGCGAGCAGCCGGCAGCGCGCAAGCACAACACCTGACAGCTGGTTAATGTCAATGTGTGCAGTCTTTTCTCAGAGGACACAGAGGTACAGGGGTGCCTCAGTTTAGGTAGAGGTAACAGGGTGTGGAAACCATTGACATTTAGGAGTGATTTGCTTCTTTGATTCTTTCTTTCTTTCTTTTGGTAATCTGTTTGCTTTGTTTCTTTCTATCCCTCTGTGTGTTGCTTTTGTGTTACACTTCATTTCTTTTCCTGTGTCTTTCTTTTGCCAATCTTTCTGCTTTGATTTGTTTCTTTGGCTCTTTTCCTTCAGTTGTGCTTCTTCCATTCCTGATTTTTCTTTCATTTCATGCTTCCTGTCATTTATTGGTAAATGGGATAATTGATAGCAGAGTGACAAGAAACATAGGGAAGAGAAGTGGGATTCTAGCTGGAGATGCACCTGAATCTGAATACATTACCCAGGAAAGCACAAATAATGTGATGGAAATGGATATTTCCAGCACCGCCACTATGAATACATGCACACACTGTGCAGAGGGCACCAAGTAACAAAGGCACCACCAAAAGAGCCCAGATGGACACAGGAAGTATTAATAAACACCATCATTAACTCACTAGCACAAGGCCTGATGTTTCTCTGTAATTCTGTGGCGTGTCAGTGAAGTTTCTGAACTACACTGCAGGCTGGAGTCTCTAATGAGAACACAGACAGATTGCATCCATAGGAAGTAGTATGGAAGCCCATTCTGCCAGTAAGATGCAAAAAATAAGATTTTGTAAGTCAGTATAATGACCAACTTTGTCGAAATAATGAGTTTAAATCTAAAATAATTTAGTACTTTAAAGTATTGAGTTAGGATTTCCAAAAAATGACATTATTGTAAAATAATGAGATTTTTTTTTTCCAAAATGACTTCCATAAAAGTCATTAATTTGAGATACTGAATCATTATTTTTAGAAAGTTTCTCATTATTTTGAGATAACTGGGGCAACTGTAACACTTTTTTTTATATTTTCCTTCATAACTCAAAGACTACTTGAATATAGCCATCTTTTTATATGAGAAAAATATATATGTGCACCAATTCTAGTTTTAGAGTCTGGTGATTCTTTTCATGGTGGGGGCAATTGTACCAATGAAAAATATTAATATAATCATATTAACCCATTGTATTTCAAATAAAGACACACCTCAAAGAGTTTTGTGTGTGTTTTTTGGATGCAGCATTATTCCCTTCAACTCAAAGATATTTTTATATACTTGTATATATGTATATATCTATAAATGTTTTGATTTTCATTTCTTTTCAGTTTCCGATTTTTCAATATAAACCACTTGAAGGTGAGGTTGTGGTATGCTTCAGACAGTTGATAAAACTTAGTTTAGCTAACAATGAAAAGATAGAGATGAAAAGTACAGTTTGAGGTTGTGAAGATATATTTTATATTAATTATATACCAATATTGAATCACGTTGATGCTTTGGAGGTACAATAATTGTATTTCCAGCACTATTTTGTTAGAAAATAAAACATTCAACATGATTTCCGGTGATAAACCATGCCCACTTCTGGTCTTCTATCCAGATATAGATGATTTTGTTGGTTTAACAGATACAAATAATGACATCTCGTACATCTCTTATTTTCATCCAATACATTACAATTGCATCTTCAAGTCCTTGACCACAACTGTTCCCCAGCTTAATTCTCTTTCTTGTTGCTTCCTTTCTCAATGTTACTGTGCTTGTTTTTGCAGTGACTGGATTTTCCCACAATGATACATTAAAGTTCATTTCATGTTATTCATTAAACCATCTGAGGTTGTAAACAAACTAAAGTTTTCTCTCCTGTAAGGGGTCACAGTCTGCAGCCCAGATCCTCCATCTGCCCTCCCAGCATCAGTTTCACCTATCAGAGATTGTGTTGTGTGTGTGTGTGTGTGTGTGTGTGTGTGTGTGTGTGTGTGTGTGTGCCGCACCAGGCAGATTTTCTGCCGAAACAACAAGCAACATACTGATGATTAGAGCTTGGCGCATAATCGACCAGAAATGAGTTTGTTTTGCGTGAAACAGGTGGCCACCCCCGAGCTAAATGTAGAAACAAAACCCCATTAACATGTCTGAAGTGAAGTGGAAAAAGCTGGGAAACGGGGCTCTTGATGGAGAGAGAAGGGAGCAGTGAGCATGTTTTCACCATTTTGTTGCGTGTGTGTGTCCTCAGAACAATTCAGGTATAGATACACAGACAGTTGTGTGTGGGATGTCTTTCTGTTCCCAACATATTTTTCAGTTTTTCATGTGCTGTATATCTGTGTTCACTGTCAGGGTGTTTGGACCTCATGCTGATAAAGGCCTCGGCGCCTGCCTTTGTTCATCTGACATTTCCTCATTAATGAAGTTTGCCCGCCCTCTTCCTCCTCCCCTCTGACTCCCTCTGCCCCCCCACACACCACCTGCCATTCCCCACTCCTCTTCGTCTTCCTCCTGCGCATCCAACCATTTTGCTTTGATCTCTTCTCCCCACTTTTCCCCATCCCTCCTCTTCCTTTCATCCTTTTCTTTTTTCATTCCTCTACTGTCCCGCTCTCCGTCTCTACCTTTTTCCTGCTCTCATGTCCTCTTGTTTTCCAAATCTTCTTTTGTCCACATTGCTTTTCAACCCTCTTTTTTCTGTCATCCTTTTAACCCTCCTTTCCTCTTTAAGCACACATGGTTATCAATTAGAAAGCAGGGATGGGTACCATTTGGTTATGGGTAAAATCTCCAGTGCAGACGGATTTAAGGGAAAAATTTAGCAAACATTGAGGGATTTAACTGCCAGTTGGTCCTGGAGGTGCTCAGAGGCCAACTATGGTCACTGGGGTCCAACTTTCAACAAATAACAACATGTTTTTGAGTTAAAACGCGGTCGGAAATTTCCTTCAAAATGACTAATAAGTTAAAAATTCTTTCTTTTTTCTGTCTCACTCTACAGCAGCTGATGAGAGAGCGACAGCAGATGGCCAGTCGTCCCTTTGCTTCGGTTGCTGTAGCACTGGAGGTGGGCGGTGACCAAGAGGAGCTGCTACAGGTCAGCAAAAAGACACAAACATGGATGCAAAAAGAAATAAACACAACCAAAGAGGACACACATAGACACCCGAGGGAACTAACGGTGCTGTGCTGTGTGGAAAACACACAACGCAGTCATCGAGGGCATTGTGTTCATTTGCATATCTGTGTGAGGACACAAACACTGTCGGCCCGCTGATCTTCTGCCATGACGGGTGTCGTGGCCCTGCTGTGGGTGTGTGATTGTGTGGGTGTGTGTGGATACACAACAGGATGCTGACACTGTAAACATACTGGCAATGCAAGAAGTTTTATTTGCTGGAAGTGTGAAAGTGTGAAATTTAAAGCAGCTTATCTCAGTTGAAATTCTTTGCTGTTTTGAGGTTGTTTTTTTGACCAATTAGTTCTCTCAGATTCAAGTTAAGTGAAGCTGTGCTAGCATATATCTCTGCCTAAATGATGAGACTCAAGTTCCCCTACCTTTAAAGCGACAATTCACCCAAAACTTTCTGTAGTATAAAGTAGGGCTGTCCCTGACTTAGGATTTTTTTTCCCAGTCAAATCAGATTTGGCCATTATATATGAATATTCAAAGATTGTTTTGTTGTTGTTTTTTTTTTGATCAGTGTGCCACACTTAATTCCTATCATAACCTACATGCATAGGTTTTACTAGTGAGATGCTTTAATGTCTTTCTTCATCATCTGTTATCAGATTTTCAAACAGTCTGCAAAAGTAAAAGCGTGCATGTTCCTACAGTTGATTTATAAAATTAGTGCACGGCAGGACCTTCTGTCTGGGCTGCTCACAGTGCTGCAGCTGCTGTCCGGCATCACCTGCCTTGCACGCTCGATGCTCCATCATGCCATGAATTAAGGATTTATTTTGGCCAAACAAGAGTTGGTGATTGTTGGAACAGTGGAAAGAATGAATTAAGACGTTTTTGGGGAGTTTTATTTTGTTTGTTTCATTTCAATGAAGCTGACGACGATGGCGTTAAAATGACTGCTTTTCAAAGGGAGTCTGCTTAGTTTGGCGAGTCTTTAAAGCAGAGGTATTCAATTAAAAGTCACTGAGGTCCAGTTATTAAAATTTCCTCCAAGTAAAAGGTCCGAACCGAAGTCCAGCTTGTGTCTTATAGCCTTCCCCCATGTCCACATTTTCATATGGTTTTAACAGTATTTATTGTCAATTTTCAATGCAGGAAATGTTTAACAGAGTGCACAGCTAGCTCTCTTACCATAAATAAAAGTAGTCCCAGGCAAATAAATTTAAGGCCTTTATTTCAGATTAAAGAAACCTCAGAATAAAATAAATAAAAAAGTGCAAACAGAGCTGAATAACCTTTTTTTTCTCTTAAATTAAAGAGGTCCCAGCCTAAAGAATTGAAGGCCTACCTTCAAAGTAAAAAAAATCAACATCTTCAGAAAACAATAAATAAAAAGTGGCTCTTTTAAGGAAAAAATGCAAAGAGAGCTTTGAACACCACCTTTTCTCTTTTAATTATTCTTTTTTAAACTTTTCTTAATGAGAGAAATGGGCATGTGACTGCCCTGCCAGTAACTTAAATCTTGATTGGAATGGAGTCAGTGCCATTCTCATGCAGATATGTAGGTGTTCATTGGTGAGCCTAGAACGGTACTTGTTTTTGATGATGTCTTTGACTCACAGCTGTAAGTCGATCCAAACATGGTCAAGGTGTGCAGTGCTACTTTGGTTAGACCAGGGAACACACTCTCAGACACGGTCCGTAGCCAGAAAGTAGCAGGGTCAGTTGCCTCAAAATGCTCTCTTAATGCAGCATTTCCTTGCAGATCAATGAGCTCAAGCTGTAGGGATCCTGCATGTGCTCATTTGAATGTCTGTGTCACCTCCTTCGAAAATGCTCTGACTTCTCTGATGAGGAAAGGATTCTGGATTAGCAGGAGGAGCTGCTGCCCAAGGCTGAAGCTGTTGAACCTTTTACTGAAGTTTCCAATCAGATTGTTTATGAAGTCAACATAGGGAGAAACATCTCTCTCTCCTGAATCTGTTCCTGCAGTTTTGGGAAGTGCTCACACTCTCCTTCAAGATCTTCTTTGAAAATGTCCAGCTTCCTCTGGAAAGAGCGAACAGCTGTCATCAAATCAGCAACTGAATTGTTCTGGCCCTGCAGCTTTAAATTGAGCTCATTAAGATGTGATGTAATGTCAACCAAAAAGGCAACCATATCCATCTTGTGGTCATCTTGCAGAAAAAGTGAAAACTGTGTTGCTCTCTGACTCTTGACCTGCTCTAAGAAAGCTGCTATTTCTTTTCGAACAGACCAGAAACGTCCCAGTGCATTCCTTTACTCAGCCACCTCACATTGTTGTGCAGTAGCAGGTCATTGGCATTTGCCTCAACATCTTCCAGGAATTCTCTCAGGAGGCGATGCTGAAGGGATGAGGATGCCCTAAGGAAGTTGATGAGTTTCATCACTGTGTTCATTACTTCAGCAAAATGTTCTGATAGAGTGGCACACAGAACAGTCTGATGGATGAGACAGTGGCAAGCAATAAGATCTGGGTTGTCCTCTTTCATCCGGGGCACAGCCCCCCTCTCTTTCCCCACCATGGCAGGGGCACCATCTGTGGTGACAGAGACAGAGACAACCTGCTTCAGATCTATGCCCCCTTCCTCTTCACGCTGTACACATCGGACTTCAGACACAATATGGACAGCTGTCACCTCCAGAAGTTCTCTGATGACACTGCCATCGTTGGATGTGTGTCAGAAGGGAATGAACTGGAGTACAGGAGGGTCATCACTGACTTTGTCGAATGGTGTGGGGTCAACCACCTCCACATCAATGCCAGCAAGACAAAGGAGTTAGTGGTGGACTTCCGTAGGAACACTCCCCAGACTACCCCAGTGAACATCCAGGGTTTGGACATTGAGGTCGTGGGAGAGTACAAATACCTGGGTGTTTACCTCAACAATAAACTGGACTGGTCCAATAACACAGACGCCCTGTACAAGAAGGGCCAAAGTCGTCTTCACCTGCTGAGGAGACTGAGGTCCTTTGGAGTGTGCAGGACACTGCTAAGAACTTTCTATGACACTGTGGTTGCATCTGCCATCCTCTACGCAGTGGTCTGCTGGGGCTGTGGAAGCACGGAGAGGGACAGGAAAAGACTGAACAAGCTGGTCAGGAGGGCCAGCTCTGTCCTGGACTGTCCCCTGGAGACCATTGAGGAGGTGGGTGAGAGGAGGATGTTAACCAAGCTGACATCTATCATGGACAACACCTCTCACCCCCTACATGAGACTGTACGTGCACTGAGCAGCTCATTCAGCAGCAGACTGCTGCACCCACAGTGCAAGAGGGAGCGCTACCGCAGGTCCTTTATCCCATCAGCTGTCAGACTCTTTAACACCAACACCAGCATGACTTAATGTAGCACTGTTTAGTCTGCTTGCACAACTCATCCACCTCCCTACTTCCCTTCCTAGTGCAATATTGTATGTTTACTGTGCTAAATCTTTTTGCTGCTAATATTCTGTGCAATCCAACATACCCTCCTCTGTGCAATCTGCCTCTGCAAGGCAACAGTTTACATTTTTTACATTTAATGCTACACACCATGTGTGTATTTTACAACTATATGTGCAATTATCCTGCACAGTTTCCAGTATATGCCTAGGTATATACTCATATCCACATATCCCTATTGTTTTTCCATATATGTACAAGTGAAAGGTGTATATATTGTAAATAGTCTTGTGTGTACAGCCCTGTACTTAGTATCTGAACATTTATACTCTTATACTCTTAGACTCTATATGTTAAATCTGATAGGTATATGTATAGTTTCTATTTTTTATCTTAATTTTATAAGTACTTTATTGTTATTTTCCTATCTGTACTATTTGAGCTACTGTGACAAGTGACAAGTCCATCTTATCTTATCTTATCTTATCTCAGCATCTCTTTTATTGCTGCATATATGTCCTCTTCTCTTGTGTGTTTTCAAGTGGTGTTACACCCAGCAGGTCCTCACAGAGCTCCTTCTTATCTTTGTGAAAAAATCTCACATACACCAAAAGCTGGGCATTATCAGTAACATCTGTAGACTCATCAGTGGCCAAAGATATGCATGGTGCACTCTGAATAGCTGCATCAAGCTGTGCCAGTACATCATCTGCTAATATTTCTGATTTTCTGATTGCTGTTGACACTGACATCGGGATTTGTTTGATTTTTTCACACATCTCGTCTTTTTGTTTTCCCTCAAACAATGTATCAGCAACAGCATTTAAGCACTCCTTCACAACTGTCCCATCACTAAAAGTTTTTTTATGTTGCCCCAAAATCCACGATACCTTTAGTGAACATCCGTTTGCACGTTGCTGGGCTGTAAATGTATGTGTGATGAGTCGGGTTGATCTGTCATACTGGGCTTGCAGTTCCGTTATTTTGCATGCCCTCAGCTCGGACTTCAGGGGATAACTTTGTTCAAAAGACTGTGCTTTGTTTTGTAGTGGCGCTTCACTTTTGCCACTTTTAATTAATGCCACGTTTTCGGAGCAAATGAGGCACACTGGTTTTGAACTGCTTGCTGGAAGAATGAACATAAATTTCTCTGTCCATTCATCTTTAAAACAACGGTTTTCCGCATCAACCTTCCTTCTTTTGGAGCAAGCCATGCTGTCATCCCTGTCTCTTCCTCTCTGCTCTGGTGCGCTGGCTGCGCAGGGTAAACAAACGATTTGATTGCCCCAACTGAGTGAAGCTATTGTCGTATTACCTGGAGTAGCAGCGCCCGCTGTCTATAACCGCGACCGTCCGAAAAAATGCTCCATGAAAATTATCTACTCTCGTGAATTTATCAGAATTGGTCACGGGTCCAGACAGAACCATCACTTGGTCCGGGTCCGGACCGAGGTCCGCCATTTGGTGATGCCTGCTTTAAAGAAAGGTCTCTCACTGTAGCGATCCCTTCTATAATGTTGTCAGACACTTAATAATCCTAAAGAATAGTAAGAATCTCAGCCTGCCGTTGGCAAAAACAAGCACAAGCAAACAAGCGTCACCTTACCTGCATGCTCCGAGGTGCACTGTGGGGAAGTGGCTGACAGCATGTCACCTGCACTCCATTTTTATCACTTTTCTTGCTTCCATCACAGTTGGTTTTGTGGTGATTTTTAATACAGTTTGTAAAGTTTACAGCTTGCCCTGCCATTACATTGCTTTTTATATGATGACACAACTAAAACACCACTGAACACCGAAGCTTACCAACCACTCTTTTGATCTTCAGCTCATCAGTTAACCACCATCGCATGTTGACAAAAGGATTTTTTAAAATAAGTGCACAAGCTAATATGAATTTTGGGGTGAACTATCCCTTTAAAGGTACTATGTGAAGTAATTTGCATATATTAATCACATTGTATAGCCAATGTGTGAACAGACAGTCCAAGGACTATAATGTTTACTTGCGCTCCTGAGTGCCTTACCCCTCTTCAGCTCCCCAAACTGGCAACCATGTGCAAAACTAGCAAACTTTAGATTAACTGGCACCCACCACAACACGTGCCTAACTTTTCTTATCTCATCTATCAACATGATGTCAGTCGATCATGTTAAGTCTTGCGTATGTCACATCACTGTGATGCCCAGGATGCTCGGTTGTGGCTATGAGGTGTGAGCGCAGTTCACTTAACAACCGTCGGTGTCATTGAAAATTCCACATAGCAACTTTAACAGGAGAGTCAAAAAGATATGAATGAAGAAATCAAAGATGACGACATAAGGGGGCACAATAGGTGAAACAACCTTTGTCTGTGGACTATGAATGTGAAGGGGCATAATTTGGTTGCCACACATTTTGTGAGGGTACGAAAGGTCAGAGAAAAGACAGAAAACAGAATTGTGTCATCATTTTTGGCTTTCCCTTGAAGAGCAAAGTGCACTGAGAACCACTATTATGATTGGAGATGAATGGACTTGTGATTCATCGAAATGGCAGAGGTTCACAAAGACAGTCATCATCTGGTTTGCTTGGAATGCGCAGGGCCATCCCACAGTGCAGTGCACGGCCAAGTCAACACCGACCCTTGTCAATTCAGAAAGAATGGCAACGGCTGCACCATTGTTTCCCGATTAGACACTAACAAACGCAGAAGGCTGCAGTGGGTAAAGACCAGCCACTACAGCAGAGTGTTGTGGAATTAAATAGTGCTCAGCACATGCACAAACAAACAGAGTCCTCGAGCTGAACTGAGAGGACTGAATCATCAGTGTCACTGACCACATCAGAAGCTTTTTGCAGTGAAGTTCCCCTGATGACTGGAAGCACCGTTCTTAGCTCAGCCACAAACAATCATGATGGAATTACTGTGTTGCAGACAGGTGGTTGCAGAGCCTTTAACTTCTTATATACACCTTAGTTTGTCCTGAGCTCAGTGAAACAGTTTGAAGCAGCAACAGAAACAACTTTCTTCAAACCTCTAACTCAAACCAGTGGTGGAGCATTATGAATGAGTGGTTCAGTTTACAAAGTGATTCGTAATTTTCACTTATTTTTGTAAAGATAACACAGTCTTTTCGAAACATAAACTTATCCAAAGACAAATATAAACATACATAAAACAACCTGCTCTCACTCCCAAGTGGTCAAATATGGCTACTTGGTCAGTGCACCAATTCCTACCTTTGAAGTAAGATGCTGTAGATGCCCCATGGCATCATTTCTGGAGCGCCTCTGTAGCGTTATGTTTAATGTCCTGTCAAAGTCAGGCGTTGTAGTATAAAGAGCAAGAAAGTCTGCTTCAGTCACAGGAGACTGGGGTTCATGTCCTAACCATTTATCAAAGTAGGCTAATTTTTAACCTTCAACATACGCAAGTTACATAAGTTACGTTAAACAACTTACATAACTTACAAAATTTAACGTAATGTAACTTACCTATGCTAGTTAAATATCCGTACATGAACTTACATAGTTTACATACTTAGTTTACATAAGATCTTTTCCTAAACCTAAACGAGTAGTTTTGTTGCCAAATTGTGAGTTTTTATTTTGAAAGTCTACAACAACAGGCCTATTCAATTGGCAGGCTGTGGGCTGAATTTATCGTTTATTTAAAATACTAAAACATTGCGATTTTATTTAAATAATCTGCTAACACTCTAGGTTTATGGGTGTTTATGGTTGATCAGTCATATCAGCCATCATTTACTGGTTCTATCTGTCATTAAACACAGAGACACTTATTTTATTGAAAAGTTTTAACTCAGGCTGTTTCAGCAGCGGGAATTTGAGTCAAACTGAATGAAAAAATATGTGAAATGCAAATTGTATTTAATAAGCCAACAAGCTACTTCTAATCCGGGATTGCAAAGGTGCTTTGTTTTTTCCTGTACTTTTGTATATGATGTTTCTTTAAAATTGTGAAAAAGGTGCATTGTTTTACACATTTAATTTATGAACTTTGCGGGTCAGACATAGGAAATATAAACATCCAGCCCCTTGACACTTGACATTTTTGAAATCTGGGTCTTTTAAAAAAGTAACTGAATAGGCCTGGTCTCCGCAAAGTTCCATATTTAATTGCTAAGTTGACCGCTGAGCCCTGCACATGCAAAACTGACAATAGAGAATATACCTGCAGTGTCAAGGTTTGACGCATAGGGCCATTGGCTAAGCTGCCATATTTTTCGAGTTGGGGGTGAGAACATGTTGGTATGAAACTGCAAGCTGGCTATTCATAGCCATTGACCAAGCTAATTGCAAGCAAATAAGCAGCTATAGTGAGGAAATGGTTTTCAGTTGCTCAATGAAAAATCCTTTACAGAGATTCTCACAACATATATGTGGTCCAACCGCAAATTGATGTTTCACACGCTCACGTGGGTCACAGTCAACAAGTATCTTTTCCTGATGTTGGAGGCACCCTCAGGAAACCTCTGCTGAGCAGGTGCAGACAAACAGCTCACCTCGACAACATCCACGTTATGCCTCCGGGAAGTTCTGACGTCAACGGAGGTGGAAGGCTGAGGGGAGAGAGTGCAGCTGGTTTCAATAGCCCTCTTTTCACTTAGCTGTCCGGTGTGAGAACAGGACTCTCTGTGATTCTCCAACATGCTGGCACCTCACCTTCACCCACCGGCCCTGAAGGGCCCTCATGAGGCAGTGTGGCTGGTGGAGTGTGGGCCCTCAGAGAGGCAGCTGACCCCACTGCTCATATCACCCTCTTGTGCAAAGAGATTACAGGGCACATTCTGCAACATTACAGTAGTACTTTCAGTGAAAGGGTAACCGCCAAATCAGATGTGCCCTTCTCCTGAGGGGGCGTGGCAGGCAGTTGTTCAAATGGTGGTGTCACCTCTGTTGTGAGATGCCTGTTCTCAATGACATACGCACGCAGGGTTTAGAGAAACAGAGGTGGGTGGAGTGAAGTGATGCTTTGCGAATAGCAAGTAGCTGAGTGTCCAGTGTCATGTTGGGACATGAGGATGAGGAGAGTTTGTTAGTGTGGTTAAGGAGGCTTATTGGTTAGTTTAGCGTGGTCACTGTCGCCCTTATGGATGGAGGAGGATGGGAGCTGAAAAAGATGGAGAGGTTAACATAGCAAACATAGGTGAAAAGTGAAGCTCAGAAGTGCCTGCATTCTTACTAATAGCCAGCAGGGGTGACCCCACTGGTTATATGTAACCTTATGGCAAAATGATACATCTTCTCATTTGATTTATATTTCAGTAAACAGTTTCCTCATTAGTTTATGGTCTCAGTTGCTAGTTTTAAGTCTTCTGCAATACAGCATGATGCTCATTTTGTAAATTATGGTCCCATTTGGGGTTAAATAGATGATAAAGTAATATATCCCCTAGGGGCTTCCTTGTGATTGACATCCAGCGAAATGCATCCAGCACAATGGTTCATGAAACTCAGAACAAGCTGTCAAAAGAGACAGTTTTGATCAAATATGAATGAGGATTCTGTTGCTACACTGCCTATTTCTTTTCAGAATCATATTGTTGTTGTCGGGCACAAGCCTCTTATCTCCATATTTTGACATTTTTATTCTTTTTCATGAATCAGTGCTAGTGGTTAACCTTTGTGTCTGTCTGTGGGTTTTACAAATATTTAACCATTGAAAAGTATTAAAAAGAGCTACTAACTTTGACAAAGAAACCTTTTTTTTCATTTCCTGAAAAATAACAGAACAGTGACAGTTTTGGACATACAAGGTTTCTACCTGACAGTAGTGTTTCAATGCTATATGAGAAATACTGTTAGCAGGCAGCTGCCATTTTGTGTCTGTTTTCCAAAGGAGGTTCCTGAATCTCACGTCAAATATGGATCAAAATTCTATTACTAGATTGTCTATTTCTTGCCTCAAATGTTGTCAGAAACATTTGACTGTGCTGTATTGTTGTAATATGAGAAACTTTGTGACTTGGCAGGCTGCATTTTTTCTTGTTTAAACAGATGAGGCAAAACCAAAGAACTTACACTGACAAGCTAATTGGTCTTTCCATTACTTCCATACTCTTTACCAAAACCAGGCGCTGCCCAAGTTGCAGTATGTCTTCCACCAGCTTTCACTCTCATCAATACTGGGCATGCTCTAGTTGCAAAAAAACAAAACAAAATGGCAACCCCCATAATGCCAAAATGGTACACATGGTGACATCACAGTGGTTTTACAGCAAACCAGCCTACAGTACCTTATGAGCATTAGGTTGAGGGTTTGTCCCCTCGAAGATTTGCTCATTATTTTTTAAGTTTTTAGGTTTTAGGAGTGTGAGGAAAAAAATCCCTTACCCAGAGCAGGCAGCACTGAGTTGAAAAGGTTCATCGTGATTAGTTAACTATGCAACTTTAATTTCGCAGACACTGGTGGTCGATATGGATAAATGAGGAGTCTTTTTAGACTGACGACTACTGTATGTGGAATCTGAACTTCAAAATATGGAGGCAACATGTTGCAACACTGACTGATCACACATTCTCTGTACATCCTAGTAAACCTGCAATGTGTCATCTTTACTTTATGAAAAACACAGTGTTAGGGTAACATACTGTAACATGACAGATTACTGTAATCTCATTACACAAGGTCCATGAAACAGCTAAATGGGACATTTGTCTCATTTGTTCGACCTTGCCTTGATGTAACACATTTCACCGTATTAATAATCCTGATAGGAGCGGTGCATTATGGGAAGTGAACTATTACCCCCAAGCCATCTCTGTCACCTCCCCTAAAGCCACAGCGGAGCCCAGTGACAGATGTTGCAAGAGATTTGCTGCACGCAAGAGGTCAACCAGTCAGAATGAGAGCCAAGAGAACAATCACCCTCATTCATCAAACTACATGCAAATAAATAGCTGTGTTAGATAATAAGTAGTACATAAAAACACTACTAAATCTCCTGTCCATGTTTGAAAGTTTAGTAAATCCAGCACCACAATTTGAAGAAAACATTTCACAATTTTGTATTTCAGAGTTCAATTCAAGAATTAAATTGACACATTTAACTTTAACATCTACTCTGTATTAAGGAAAAATATCAATATGCTATAATAATTTTACTATAATAACTTTTTTTTGTAATACTAAATCTTTTCCAAACCTAAACTTGTCCAAAGTCAAATATTGTGCATAAAACATCCTGTTCTCACTCCAAATATGACAGCTTGGTCAGTACCCCTATGCTTCCAGTGATGTTATATATCACTCTTGTGTCATCTCTTGAGGCACCTCTCTAGCGTTCAGGTGATGTAGTATAAGAGCGAGACAGTCTGCTCTTGGATCAGTCAACAAACTCATAACTTTGACCCAAAAGACTGAGGGTTGTGTCTCGTGTGAAACCAATTGTCACAGTTGACTTTTTTGTAACATGTATGTAAGTTGCATAACATATTTTGTCATTATAGACACACAATGGAATTGTGTTTGGACAAGACCATTCAGCCAATTACAAGATATAAACTTTTTGCATATGTGGTTCCTACTATAAGTGAAATGCAATACGCCTTGATACATAAGCTTAGTGAATGCTCCTGAGCAAGTGTCTTGATTTTCAGGTCGATATCTCATTGTGTTCGTGAGTTAATGCAAATTTTTAGAAAATTAGCTATTATGATACAAATTGATTGGCTCATAAAATCGAACCAGCTTGACATATCAAAATCCCTTGGATAACTTAAGATCAGCAAAGTCCAAAGATGATCCTGACTCATATTTAGGACAATTGGTCCAACGGTCTAAGACGAGTTCGCAAAAATAGAATTTAAATTTTTAAAGCAGAAGACCAATTGAGAAAAGATGCAGATTAATTGAATGATTAAACTGGCAAAAGATTGCCAGCTTGCTTGATGTAGCACCACCTCAATGTCAGTAATGCCTGAATAGTGGGGGGAATTTGCAACCCACCTGCCAATTTTCAGGAATTTTTGTCTTATGGTTTTTACTGCATGTATGCTTTTGGTGAAAAATAAGAAAAATAAAGAAGGACTAATCAGAACAAAAACAACAGGGATCCATAGCAACTGCTTGGACCTTTAACTGGCCGTCCAACACTGTGTACCCATACAGAAAAACATCTGATTCAAATAACTGATGCATATCAGTCTTTTACTCAGCTGACACTTTTCCCCTCCTCTTTTAAGTGGAACTGGATCTTATATTGATTTTAATTTTCATTGTATGAAAACAAATTTAATTTGGGATCTTGGGTATCAGAATGTTTTGATGTTGCTGAAAGATGTGATACAACTAACAACTAACAATACCTCAGTCTTTTTAATCGGTGTATTCACATAACCAATTACTGTTTCTCTCGGTGCAGATTCCCTCTGAAACCTTCAATAGTCTTTTAATTTAGTGATATTATCAGTTCTGAGATATTCAGTAAAAATAGTGTGCGGTTTTAAAATTCCACCTCCACAAATCTCCTCTCACTGTTTGACGTTTCTTCTCCTCGCACATTTTGGGCTGAAGGTTATAGAGACAATGGGATGGGGGGGCTATCTGCGCATGATGCTTAATTAGTTTTAGTTCTGTTTTGACCAGGTTGGACTCGGCTCAGTTCAGTTCGGTTCATGTGCCCGTGGAAACCTCAGGAGAACCTTCCCTTATCTCTGCCTCAGCCTGGTTTCCATTTCATTCTTGAAGGTGAGAGACAATAGAGCAGAACGCTATCTTCACACCGAGGTTAATTACACAACATCTGGTTCATAGTCAAGCATGCAGCTTAGCATAATTGTGTAATGAATGAGGGAAAGGGAACATTTCCATGCTGCCCCGCTATTTTATGTTGTCCCGCTTACGCAGAGCAACAGAGTATGGTTAAACAAATAGAGTCATCATCACCCCATTTCATGCCATGTTTAGACAGCGAGCAAGGAACGCAACACCTGTTGTTTCCGAACTCACACAGTGATTTGGTCTGCATGGGAAGGTGTGTGAATTAGACAATGAGGATATAATTACATAGAAAGGAGTGAGACGTGATTTGATGGAGGATTAGTTCTTCAAAAATGCCTGAATTCAGCATTTTAAATATTCTTCTTTATTAATATTCATATTTTTTATTTTACTGCTATGCATATGAGTTTAATCCTTTTTTCTCCAGTTACACACATCACAAAAATTAAATGTGAAATGGTGCAAACAATTTCACATTAACATCTAAAGAAAAAAATATACAAAGGCATCCAACAAATCAGCAAAGAAAGAAAAGAAAAAATGAAAACAAATAGCATACCTGGCATCAAAGAGGCAAAGCGGAGGCATCAGCAATGACTGGAGGGAGAACTCAACACCAACAACACCAAAGATATGTGGCATGTGAAACATCAATGCATACAAAAGCAGGAGCGCCCCCATCATGTGTGTCTAATTGCCAGATGAGCTAAACACATTTTAGGCTCGCTTTGATACTCTTCACAAAGAGTCAGCTGTAAAGTCTACTCCACCTCTCTGTGACCAGATACTGTCAGTGTCCACAGCAGATGTGAAAAAACTCTTGCTGACAGATAGAGTAAAGCTGTTGGTCCTGACTATGTACTAAAAACATGTGCCAGTCAGCTCAGTTGATGTTATTACAGGTATTTTCAACATATCACTGTAACAGGAGAGTGTGCCACCATCGTCCCTGTGCCTAAAAAGTCTGCAGTGTCTAGTCTAAATGACTACAGTCCTGTAGCATTCACCTTCATTCTGATGAAGTGCTTTGAGAAACTGGTTCTCCAGCACATGAAGAACAACATCCCAACCAGCTTGGACCCTCACCAGTTTGCATTCAGAACAACCAGATCCACAGATGATGCCATCTCCGCTGCCCTCCACTCCTCAGTCTACAGTCACCTCAAGGAGAACAACACCTACATCAGAATTCTGTTAGCTGATTTCAGCCCAGCATTCAACACAATCTCCCTCATGAAGCTGACTGGCAAACTGAACACTCTCGGCCTGAGAACCACATTCTGCATTTGGTTATTGGACCTCCTCACAAACAGACATCATACAGTTCTCACCTCCTCCATACTAGTGCTCAGCAGCAGAGGCCCCCAGGGCTGTGTGCTCAACCCCCTTTGTGTCCACACTGTGCACCCATTATTGCAACATGTAGAGGACTCTGTTATGAATTTTATGGATGACACCACCATCATCATCTGGAGCTAAAACAATGATGAGATTTCATATCGGGGAGAAATCATCGATCTTGCAGAGTGGTGCAAAGAAAACATCATACTGCTCAGTGTCAGCAGAAGCAAAGAACAGTTATCTGTTGATTTTTGAAAAGAAAAAGGCAAAGACACACACCGCTGGTGCAGTTTTATGTTTCTGAGAATCAACATCACAGCTTGTCATTAGCCTGTCACGTACATCACACATGCCTATCCTGCAAGGGAAGGCTCAGAAACAGTTGTATTTCTTAAAGAAACTTGAGATAGTAAAATTCCCATTCCAAGTACAGGATGTGCATGGCTCAGGACCGGAAGTCTCTGCAGTGGGTGATTGAAACCGTTCGGAACATCACTGGAGCGTCAATAATATCAGGGAGGTGAGAGCCCAAAGAATACTAAAAGACAATACCCAGCCACGCCACAGCCTGCTCACCCTGCTGCCATCTGACAAGAGATGCAGAAGTATCCACTACCATCCAAACAGACTACAGAGCAGTTTCTTCCCTCAGGCTCTGAGTTTGCTAAATTCATCCTCAGCACTCCACTATGCAAAATAGTTTATTTAAATTTTTACTTATATATATATAACCAATCTACTCTATAATTTTTTGCACACAAGATTGTTTTTGTAAGTAGTGGAAAAAAAGGGAACTACAACTTAATGTTGTCATACAACACTGGGGTTTATGATGATAGATAAATCTACCTTTTACCTCTCATCTCACCACAACAGAATGTTACCTTGAACATGACTCCATTCTTTACCCATGAGAATCTTTTCAATATCATGGTATATTTGGAAAGTGATATTTAGATAAACCCTCACTTGACCTTTCAAGCTATATGTCAGTTTTGTCCATTGTCGTGTAATGTGCCATCTTAACCCAAGCACCATTGTTAGTGCTTGTCGTTTCTCTTTCAGTCCCTGGTTATGAGCAGCTTTGCTTGTAATCTACACATATCTCGTCAACTATAAGAGACTTTGCCTTGAAAAGCTGGAGCAGATCCTGGTAGAGCACCCTGCAGGGGGGCATTTGAGCTTCCTCTGATGAAATCTCGAGTGCTTTGGTGCCTGTGAGTCAGGCAATGCAGAGAGTGTGGGGAAAAACTACTTTATGACTAGGAAGAGGCAGAGGCTGAACATGTGTAGTGATTGAGGGGGAGCCAAGAACAATCTAGCTATCATTGTTGGACTTGAGTAAAGGTTTAGTACCCTTTTTACCTTCCAATCAAGATTGAAATTAATACATTTGTGGAATCATGTTAAACATGTACTTAAGGAACTATTTCTAACTTTGTACTATTTGCATTGGTAGCTATTTTATTGCACTCACAAACACAATTAATAAACTGGCCTTGACATTTATGAGGTTTTTAAATAGGAATACCAGCATTCAACAAGTAGATTTTATTCTTGAAAATATTTTCAAAACAAGGCAGTTAGGAGGCTCCTGCAGCAAAAGCACTTGGGTTAAGGTTACTGAAAGATTGTGATTTCGGTTAAGTTTTAATTAAAAATAATAACGTCTTTAGTCAGTCTGACTGGATACAGTATTACTAGATTGCCTAGTTTGGCTGGAAACAAGTGAAATACTGTTGTTGTCAGTGAACATTTTACTAATATGTTCAGTGGTGACATTTTTGTGACTTGTCAGGTACGTTACTTAACATTTCCTCATTAAGTTAATAGAAATTGTAATTCAGGTGGCATTACATGTTCCTCCAAACTAATTTCCTTGTGCAAATTAGTTGTATATCAGTGTAGACAGGGCTTCTGTCTCCTATGCTACTATCAATAAAATGATGAAGCATTGTTAATTAAAGGGACAGTTCACCCAAAAATGAAAATTCAGTCATTATATACTTACTCTCATCCCAGTTGAAGGCTGGGTTTAGTTTTTTAGTTAAAATGCCTCCATACTGTTCATCTGGTGTAATCCAAGTCTCCTAAAACCCTAACATGTTGTTCACTTGTGCGCGCACATCATCACACCACACACACCCAGTTCAGACAGCGTGCATGTGCATATGAACGTGGCTCCAAGTTAAGGATCTACAGTCAAATTTCAGTCTAAAAACATGGTGTAAATGACATTTAGGCATTGGTATTATGACACTGGGGCCTTGGGAGACTTGGATTACACTAGACAAGCAGTATGGGGGCATTTTATGTTTTGTTTTGTGTTTTTTTGTGTGTGTGTGTTTTTTTAACATTTGAAAACTGGTCACCATTCACTTCCATTGTTTGGGAGATTCTGCAATGCTTTTTTCCTGTGAAAGTCCAGCAGTGTTTTGTGGACAAAAAACTAAACCTGACCTTAAATCAGCATGAGGTGAGAAGGTAATAAGATAAGATAATATTATGATGTCACAGTGAAGTTGACCTTTGACCTTTTGGGTATAAAATATCATCACCTCATCATTTTATCCTATTAGATTTTTGTGTGTAATTTTGTCATAATTAGTATTTGAAATCTTGTGTTATGGCCAAAAATGTGGTTAGTGAGCCGTGACCTTGACGTCTGACCACCAAAACCTAAGTAGTTAATCTGTGAGGCCAAGTGATGTTTGAAGAAATTCCCTCAAAGAGTTGAGTTGAGATATCATATTTACAAGAAGCAGATGATCTGGAAACATAATGCCTGTGGTCATAAAAACATAAAGGCATAAAAGTAATTAAAAAGGTTTTTCAGAAATTGTGAATCACAGATGTCTTTCAGCACACAGTTATGAGCATGCACAAAAAAATGTTAGGCTGATCGGTCAAGTAGTATTCACAATTTACTCCGGACAAGATGCCGGTCCCTTTATCACGCACTGGCTCACGCACACTGAAGCGATTACATGATCCCCTCCTGGCTTATGTCTAGCAGGGTGATAAACTTTTTTATGGTTATATTTAGGCAAAAAATGCAAGCCTAGGTCTCCTGAGTCAAAGTCCTGGATTTTGTATGCCTGGCAATATACCGCAACAACCTCCATATTCAACTTGAAACATTACACTTCCTTCACACAAAACATGCCTGAGAACATAATTCAGACAGCAACTGCATTTCCCATCACAACATAATTGTGAAAACACATTAGAGTTATATAAACATAATTTGTAGGTTGACATGTAAGCGTGCATGTATACACACACACACATAGACACGCTACTGTTCTGGCCACCGAATATCTGATTTATCATTCATGTCCTCTCTAGCCACATTTTATTGCCATATGGGTAAATACTGTATCTTCTTGACGGCGCCATCCCCTGAGTTTCTTTTCAGAAGCTGCAGTCCACAGCATCTGTGCGCAAACCACAACATCTTTTACTCCCCGTCTCTGTAAGAACAAATGATTTTGAGGCTCCATCACAATATGTATGAATTCATGTGGATGTGCGGTGTGCTTAGATTCCCCATGACACAAACTGTAAAGAATGATCTTAAAATGCTCTCCAGGTGGTTTTCCTTCAAAGCCATCTTTCCTGTCCTCTGCAGACTTGCAATTACAGGTAGTCTTGGAACAAGAGCCTTCTATCATTTCTATTTGAAGAAAGTTTTCACACAGTGAGGTGTCTGGGCTTGGTTAATCTTTTATAATGGGTAGATTAAGTGTCACAGCTGGGAAGGATGTTTTTTTTGCTTGTCGTCTAAAGACCTGCAATTACGCTCTTCAAATAAAAGGAAAAAGACACATTTGGCAGACTTCTGTCAGTGTTGTGAGGACAAAGCGAGGTATCTGGGTTGGTTTAATAAGATAAACTACATGTGTCACAGCTGGAAGGAAATGTGTTGGCCTGTTCGGTTTCATCCAAACTCTTTTAAATTATCTGCTCTGTTTCCAACGGATGAAAATTCAAAGTCTAACCTTCAGAAAAACAGAAACCATATGCTGTTTTTACAATATTACACTTTAGGGAACTTTTTTGCAATAGCTTCATGCTGTTATGATGCCTTCATGCTATTTCAAAGTCAGTTTGCCCAGATTGTTTTGGTTTTATTGGTCCAATATATTTTGCCTCCAATTTAACACATAAAATTTTGTTCACGGTGCTCAGTTTGTTGTGCTTACAGCAATGAAAAACTGTGTTGTAAACATTAAAAAGTATAGTTCCTAAAACAGCATCTCTCCTATTGTGGGTAATCGATACACAGTTGCTGGAATGAGATGCTATCGTTGACCGTGGAAGTCTCAAAAACTTGCTTTGAGCAATGGAGCTCTCAACATTTTCCAATTTTTTCTGAATTTGAACATAAATCATCCAAAACCAAAATGATATGTTTGATTCTAAAGTCCAAAGGGGTCCCTCTTACCTCAATATATCTAAATGAAAATGGGTTCTAAGGGTACCCAAGAGTCTCCCCTTAACAGTTGTGTCCACTTCATGCTAATTCTCCGCAGTTTTATACTGCATTTTTTCCCATGCAGTATAAATGTCTTATTTTCACCTATTCTAAAAATGGTGTTATTTGAATGATCCAGCCAATTCTCATACCTAAATTATCAAATGCCAATGTTTTGTAGCCCCCTAAGCAGTGCATACAGACAGGTAAGGTTGAGAAACTGGGCTTTTGATGTAGTATAAAGAGCAAGTATGTGTATAGACGTGGTGGGGTGGAGGGATGGGTCAAACAACAGAACTTTCACCCAGGAAAACAGATTTGATGTCCAATTTAAAACCAAAATGTTAGTAAAAGTTTTAAGGTACATAGTGTTACATGTGTCATGTGACTTTTGTCTTACCACTCGCTTCAGTCACGTAACATTATGTAACATACTTGGTGTAACCCCAAACATGGTCCTATCCTAAACCTAGCCAAGTAGTTTCAGTGTCTACTATCCAAAATTCGACCATTTCACAATGTTAATTACATTTTAAAATAGCCTTTTTGGCAATATCTCATATAGCTGCTAATGGGTAACTTGTGCATCAGTATGAGACACCAAGGGGCGTGATAAAACAGCTTTGGTAATCGACATGCTTGGATGAGATATGTGATGAATATTCCTGCATTCTGGGGCTCCTAAACAGTGCTGGAATTGGTGGTCTGGTAGCTCAGTTGGTAGAGCATTAGCACCTTGTACCGAGGCTGTGAGTCCTCTGTGGTTGTGGGTTCGACTACTGCTTATGGCCCTTTGCTGCATGTCATCCCCCCATTCTCCTTCCCCCTTTCCTGTCTATACTTAAGCTGTCCTATCTAAAAACCTAAAAAAAAAAAAAAGGCGTAAAAGAAACAGTACTGGAATTGCGTAAATTTGGTCGGACTGGAAACCTGAGACTGGGAGTCCAATTGTATACATGTGCGATGATTCGAATTCTTAAATATTCTTAAATAGTAGCCATAGCAGTTTTTGAAACTTGAACATTATAGTGTTTACACGTAGATTCAGTTACATGGGTGAACTATTCAGCTGTATGCTGAAACATTCATCTTCTGAATAGCCATACAGGCTTAAGTTAAACTTTGCAGATCTCAGCTGGTTGCATCTGGCAGTTATTGTAACATTGCAGTAGGTGCTTCACCATTGCCTGGCAGAGTTCTGCACGCTACTGCGTGACCTCATCTAGTTTCTCCTGATAATTTGTTCCAAATATCATTGCTTTTTGTAATGAGACTAAATGCAAATTGTCAGGAAATTATACAGAAGTTACAAATGTTTAAATCTCATCCTTAAATCCTGAAATTTATGCAATTGTAATCAACTCCACTTCCATGGCTGAAGTCACTCCCTCAGCTTACAAAAACAGCGACAACAGCACACTACTCTAACACTATCTCAAATATAAACATTATCTGTATGTTTTTAAGCGGTTGAGTAGTAAGTGCATATGATAGTGTACCGCCTCCTGAGTCTTTCTAACTACAGTGCTCCATATGTTAAATAGCACTAAAAGCCACTACATCACAGAGTATATGGCCCTGTTTTGCAGCTAAAGGCCACCTCTTTCACTCCCCAACTTGATCAGAGCTTTACAGCGTGTCATGGCTGCATTACAGAACACAGGCAAAGTCATCAGCATAAATCGATGTTTCCACTGCCTCCATAAAGTACTGCCGTTACGTCGTAAAGCTGATGAGCCCGCAGCAACTAGCATCTGCACGCCTCCGCCTGCGAAAAGCAGTTCCCACCTTGCCGCTGATTAACGACAGCCTCCTGTTTTCATAATGCTATTTAAAGCAAAGAATGAATCAATTTCATATCTTATGTTTTAATGTGGCGTATTTATTCTTCAATTGCGGGGATTTAATATGCCTCATGAAGGAGGGTTGGTGGGAGGAGAGGGATGGATGGATAGAGGGAGAGGGAATGAAGGGGAAAGGAACAGATAAAGAATATTTATGACACCTGGGAGTAATGTATGTTTGGTAGAAAAATACACAGCTAAATACTGATTTAGCCGCCACACATGCACACACACACACACACACACACACACAACACACACACACACACACACACACACACCACTGCAGGGCTTATCAGATAATACAAGTGCTTCTATCAGGCAGAGAAGAAAAATGAGAAAGCACAAAACACATGAAAACACACACCTCATTTGCATTCATCATGGACAACTGCATGTACACTCCTTTGGTTTACTCCGGCTTTGCAGTCACCTGTGGCTCTGTCTGTGTATCTCATGACTGAAAGGCATGGCCGCAGACTCTCTCACACAAACACACAGCGATGTTATTAACTCAATAACTCACACCCCTGTCAACACTAACGAGGCTAAAACAAACCCATTCCTCTTCATGTTCTGTTTGCGCTTTAACAAAAAGCCTTTTTTTCTTCTCCTTTTTATCATCGGGTGGATTAGAAAAGGTGTTCGGGCCACACATTATTTCAGTGGCTGGACGCGATGCACCTGCAGCAGCCTCAGCTGAACAAACGTAGTGACGTTCTTGCACCATATCTCTTTCTGTGTGTCTCATTATCCTTCTCTGTTTGTTTTTCTCTCTCTGCTACCTCTCTGAGGTATACTTTACATAGTTTTTTTTCTTCTTCTTCTTAGAAAAAAATAGAGTGCATGAACAGAAAATCATACTGCTGACATACAGTAAGAGCCATCTGCACCGGGGAAGTTAACTATACAATACAATAATCATTATCAATCTATAGTTTTAAAAATTGTTCTATGTCTGTGTATTGGAAAGAATCTGGCAATTCGATGCATATCACGATATATTGTGATACAATAAGCAAGATGATATATTGCCATTTTTTAAAATCAGATTTTTAGGAAATTGCCATAATTTAAAGAACACATCACCTATGCATACAAATTTAAGTTAAAAAGTTCACCTTTTATGCAATCAGAACTCTGAAGATAGATAAAAACTTTGCTATTTAGAGGTCAGGGGTTTGAACAAAATGCAAAATGAACCACTGCCATGAATCTTTGCATGTATCATGATATCGCAATACAGTGTTTTTGAGAATCGACACAGTATAACAAAACATAATAACAGGTTACTCAAGGGTTTTTATATTTTATTACATCCCTATTTGTAATGCAAGTGGATGTCCACAACACAACTATAACAACAACAGCAGTGAAGAACAATATTGTTACTCTTGGTGAATGCTAGAAACACTGACAGTCAATCAAAATTAATTCGAATTGTGTTAGTAATGCTGTGTATTCAGCAAGAATCTGATGATACAACTTGTATCACGATACAGTGGTTAAATTTAATATATTGTGATATATTTCAATACTCCAAGCAAGGTGATATAATGCCATTTTAAAATCTAATTTTAGGATACTGTCCTAGCTTAAAAAACGGCATCATCTGCACAAAATTTGAGTTAAAAAAGTTGACTTTTTATGCAGTCAGAACAGAGAAAATAGATAACCACACTGCTCTCTAGAGGTCCGGGGTTAAAACGCACAGCACAATGAATCCACTTCCATGAATTTTTGCAGGTACAATATCATGACAGCGTTTTTGAGAATTGATACAGTAAACTGTCACAGTTTAAAGAACAAACCTTCATCTGCATAAAATTTGAGTTTAAAAAGTTTACTTTTATGCAGATAGAACAGTGAGGATAAATAACAACACAGCTGTCTAGCCATTGTGGGTTTTAACACAACACAACACAACATGAACCACTGCCAAGAATCTTTGCATATATCATGGTATCATCATACAGTGTTTTGAGAGTCGATACTCTTATCATAACACATAGCATCTGGATGCTCAAGTTTATCGATTTTTTCTTCCACCTCTAGTTCTAACTCAAGTGGACAGCAGAGTCCATCTCATGACTACAATGACAACAGTGGCAAACAATATAGTTAAGATTGCTTTCAGAGCAATTTGATGAACAATAGAAACACTGACAGCCAATCAAAATTCTTCTAAAGGCACAGGTGAAACAACTTATAAAGCACCTATATTAGGCTGCAAATTACCTGTTTCAACACAGCATAATTTTACCTGAGACATACTGCCAAATGGTCTTTGGCACTGGTGAGGTCTCTGATGTTTGTTTGGTCTGACGATTGATGTCTTCTTTGACAATCGCCATGATAGTATCAAGCTGCTGTTGACTCATACCAAAGAAAATTTGTCTTCAAAAGATGACAAATTATGTACCAAAGGATTGGATTTTCTGAACTCCTGTCATCAATTTTGTGAGTCCACATCCTTTTTGCTGTCTTCTTTGTTTCTCTGTGCAGTGGGCAGCAGTAATGGCTGGAGTGTACAGCACATGCTTGGTGACTGCTTCAAACCTGAAGCAGTCTGTCTTTTTTGTATTTTTTTTTAAACCAGCAATTTTATCATTTTGCAGTTATCAATAAAGTAATTCGAGGTGAGGACAAAGATGGCAAGTGTTCAGCCAAGGAGCACTAGAAAATTATGGTTGAACATGCTGACCCAGCTGAGATAAAACACCACAATAACCAGTTCCTGCTCAGAAGCTTGGTCTTGGAATTCAGAGACTAAATTATTGTTGCTTGAAGAACAAAATGAAATATGGAAAGTAAATTTGAACTTTGAAGGAATTATTACCATTCTTTTGGCCTTCTTTTTCTGAATGTGTGACTGTTTGAAAGTATCAGTGACAAGCGCACCAAACCTTTGTTGACACATGCTTACATTGTGAAAAAGTTCAGTTTAGGTGTAGAACTAACTATTTGATTAGGGTAGAAAAAGATTATTGGTTGGCTTAAAATAAGTACATTAACTTAGATTATGTTATATCATGTAAGGTAAAGTCTGTGTAAAGGAAAAGGGAGTTTTTCTTCTAAACACATTTTACATATTAGAAAATAGTTGCTGAAAGCGTGAATAGACTGAGAACTGTGTAGTACTGAATTATGGAGTTAAACCAGTAAACTGTCGTTCACCATGTGTGTAGGATTTTTATGGCAGACCTCAAACATGGCTCATGACGTGCCGGAGCCATGGTCTTTCAACACTATATAATATTCCCCTCACCCTCCGTAACAGTCTGTTACGAACGTATCTTCAGTGACTCGCTCAGTCCAAATCAGCCCAGCAGTTCACTTCAGCTCACTTCAGTTCCAACAACTTGACACAGAAGAAAAAAAACACGAAACATGTCTAGACACATTAAAAAAGTCGCTAGATGGAGCATCCATGTTTCAGATTGGTTTCAGGTCATAGTGGTGTTTGACACTGAGACAGCAGAGTGGACCCAGTGTTTCAGAGCAGAGAAAACTGCTCATTTTTTCATGATTTTGAGACCTAATTTTATACACTTCGCAATTTTTTGATCATTCAAATCTGGTTGGGTGGTTAATAACACATATTTTAGTGTTTTGACAAACTCAGAACACACATTTATTTTTGCTTTACATGATCTTTAAGTATGCTATGAAATTAACTTATGATGAGTCAGTGCTGAATTTGAGATTCACATGGGACATGAAGAGTGGTCTTCAGGGTGAAGGTCTGGGTGTATTTGATCCATCCACCCAACCTCCATACATGGACTTTGTCATGCTTTATACTGTGTCACCTGACTTCCTCCTTTGCTTCTGTCATAGTTGCTACAGCCACTAAAGGTTACGCTTAAAAATAAACTTGCATTGTCAGACATTTCATCATGCAATGAATGAAATGTTGTATCAAAATGTAGCTGATAAATTTAAAGTATTTAGGATGTACAGAAACTTAGTTTGTGGGAAAAATATCATCCACCTGTGCAGATATGATGTCACACATTTGCTCTCCTCTGGTCAGATATGTATTTAAAGTCAGATGTAAAAGACCTAATTTTTCCTCCCCCATTGCTAAACAGAGCCCAAAGAGGATTCAAAGCTCTCAGACGAGCCAAGAGCCTGTTGTTCTTTTACTTCCGTCTCCTTCCTCTCCTGCAGTGGAGGCTTTACCTTGAAACAGCAGGTGGTGAACAATATCTTGCTGAGGCGACACACACACACGGAGCAATAAAATATGAGACTTAACATTTTATAACTGGATTCTGTCTTAAATTTGAGAGTTTTTGCAGAGTTATCTTTTTTCCTTTGTCCCCTAGTTGATTGTTTAAACAACTTTTATCAGTCAGGGACACGTCTTTGTTCTAAGAACATATTGGCCTTCTCACTGCGTTACACTATACATACCCTCTACATATTTCAGAAAGAGCAAACAGATGTTTCATTTGATCTTTGACCAAACTTCATAAGACCGTGTTTTATTTTCAGCCTGTGTTCTGTTGAACTCACCCTGTCCACAGAAGTGTTGCTATCACAATGTTTCAGATGTTCTGGACTCTTTATGGCCCCTTCACAGTTATTTTATTGCTGTCAGTCCAGGCTCACAGCCCTACTTTTCCCTCCTCTTCTTCTCTGGTAAAATAATAATATATATGGTTTTATAGGGTTCTTTATAAACTCCACTGGCTCAGTGTTTAGATATGTAAGATCAGACAGAACAGGTGCAGCAGGACTCAACAATGCAGCTTGGCCAGGGACAAGTAAGATGCCATATTAAGTAAATCTGGCAACTCGCTTCACCAACCGTGCAACCTGTAAAAAAGAATTAAACTAGTAAAATTCTGATAATCAATTAATTGTTATGCAAAATACAAGAAGATGCTCTCATAGATTTCCTGTTTTTCTTTTTTATTATCATATTAAATTGAATTTTGGGGGGGTTTAGACTGACAAAATGAGACATTTCAAGAGAACACCTTGAACATGGGATGTAATTTTTTTAACTATTTTCTGACATTTTATAGGTGTTGTTGTTATAAGATTAAATATGATAATTAACTTAAGTCTTTAGTCAATTAAAAATTGACTATGGGCAAGTAAATTTCAAACCCACTTGCCTCACCGTCCAAGTCAGAAAAAAACATTAAAGTTGAATCCTGTACTGTAGGTCAGATATCTACAAATTAGATGAATTTGTCCCTTCTTTGGAGATTAGAGCAGGATAACTGTCAGGTAAAGTTGAAATATATCCCAGCCTTGATCATTTACCTTGATCATACATCATCATCCAGCACTTGATAATTTAATTCCCCACCTCCTTTGAGCTCTTTCCATGCTCTCTACAGTGTTGAGCTGCTAGTATAGTCCTTCAGAACAGCTGGGTCAAATAGTTTCAGGAACCTTTCTGATGTCGGATTTGGGGCGCTGTGTCCGGCAATTTCTGTAACCAGCTGTATGGCCAGGTGTGTGGAGGTGAGAAAGTATTTTGGTGCAACACTATATATCATCCAGGAGAGTTAGGTTGTAGTTCTCTTTTAAGCAGTCTCACAGCCTGAGGGAAGAAGCTGCTCTTCAGTCTGTTGGCACAGCAGTGGATAGTTCTGTATTTCTTGCCAGACAGCCGCATGGTGAGCAGACTGTTGTTGGGTTGGGTACTGCCCTTTATCGTTCTATTTTTTGGGCTCTGCACAGGCACCTCACATCCCTAATATCACTGATGCTCAGTAGATTGGTACCAATGGTGTTCTGGACAATTTCATTTACCAGCTAAATAATCCTCTTGTCCTGGGCCATGCACATCCCATGATGCCAATTTGTAGTGTTTTTTGGAAGGATGCTTTTGAGTGTCTCTCTGTAAAAGTTAACAAGAAATTGGCACAAACATTTTGCCTTCTTAAGTTTCCCAAACACACTCAGCCATTTCTGAGCTTTTTTTTTTTTAAACCAGGGTGGAGATGTGTGATGTCCATGACAGGTTGATGTGATGTTGAATCCCAGGAACCCTAAAACTGCTGATGTCAGACAGGGGCGTGTGTGTCATTGCCTCTTTTTTTTTTCTAAAATCAACAAATAGTTCCTTGGTTTTGCTGACACTGAGCAGAAAGTTGTTTTCTGTGCACCACTCTGCATGTTTGTTGATTTCCTCCAAGTATGAAATTTCTTCTTGTTTGAAATCCAGTGGATGATGGTGGTGTCATCTGCGAATAATTTTACCTCCATATTTAAATCTCATTGCAAGTCCCCCACCCCACCTTGAACAGCTATGAACACTTTTGCCTTTTAATGTAGTTGGACATCACGTTGTATGAACTAGTTTTTTTTTGGTTATGCCAGCCCATAGTCTACTCTTGAAACTCCATGCTCTCCTTATCTCTCTCTTCCTGTTGTCCCCCATATGTGTTTATCTTCTCCTTTTTTACCTTTTTCTGGAACATCCTTTTCTCTGGTCTATGGTCCATCCAGCTTTGTACATCTCTCCTCCCTAGCTGCTTTTTTTTCCTAGACATTCTCTCTTAATTTCTCCTCCCTTGTCTTCCTTCTTACCTCTCCCTCATTGTTCCATCCATCTCCCTGCCTTCCCTTCCTCCCTCTGTCTGACTCTGTCCATCATTTAGTTTAGTGCCAGTTTCAGGTTCAGCTGACCAAGCAGGCGCGCCCATTACATCCCGAACACTCAGCCAGTGAATACATTGTGTTTTTGTGTGTGTGTGTGTGTGTGTGTGTGTGTGTGTGTGTGTGTGTGTGTGTGTCTGTTTCTCTGCCAGCATTAATTCTTGCATCTCAGTTCTGAGATACACAGAGACAAGCATATGTGAATCGGAGAGATAAAACATATGTAGTGAAAAGAGAGCGTGTGTCTTCAGTATTTGCGCGCATGTTAGGTGGGTCAAAACTGAGTAGAACACAGTAGAGCAAAGCAGATGTGGTTTGCTGGGTGAAGGAACAGATGAATACTGCGTCCTCTGTGGGAGGAGTAAATGTGGACATCACTGCCAATAAGGGCTTTGGTAAGTCAGCGGTGCTATGTGAACCTTAAACCATATGTGCAGACAAACTATCACTTACAGGGGGGTGCAATCTTCATTCTTTTCCTAATCTTTACCAAAGAGCCTGATGTCTATAGTACATTAGAGTTTATAAACCTTGAAAGGTAGGAGGAATACTCCTCCCTGTAACTTCAACTTTGTTTTGTGGCTTGCTAACATTAGCCTCTGAGAAGCCTACAGTCAAGAATCCCAAAACCACAATGTCTCATTTTCTATTTCTACACAAGTTTGATGCAACAGATGTGACCTGTGGCTGTGGGGGCTTCAGATCTGTTGGAATTTTGAGTCAGTAATTAAAGTAATCTAACAAGTAATGTAACTACTTATTGCTACTTTTGAGTAATCGGTTCATTTTTTGATGATCCAGAGTCGAGTCCCAAGACCCAAACTTTGAGTTTCGAGTCCTAAACTAGTCATAATGCACTATTCACCAAATGTAATGACATTTAAACAACAGAGCCTCAACTTACCATTCTTTGTTCAACCTCAAATGTGAAAAAAGTTTGAAGTTGTTGTCTCTGTATGTAATTTTCCACCCACACATTTTGCAATTCTTATTTTTTTTGACCACTGCATAGTTTTGGACTTGAATGAAATTATTCTTGGTCTATTTTTTTTCCAACTGGAGCTCAGTCATGTAATTTAATTGTTCACGGTTCGCTCTTGCAACTTGACCGAATTTTGTCTGATTGGTTCAAACAAAGTCGATCTGTGAAGTGAAGTGTCAACTCGCTGAGAATGAATAGGATTATTGTTAGTTGAATCAGGAAATATGTTGACAGATGGCACACTTTTTAGAGACAACATAATATTTTTTTAATCTTTGGGCATGGGTGAAGATAGCAAGTATTTCCAAGTCAAAAGGCTCAAGTCCAAATGAAGTCATAAGTCACTGGTGTGAAATTCCAAGTCAAGTTGCAAGTCTTTTGATTTTATCAAGTCAGGTCTAAAGTAATCAAATTTGTGACTAAAGTCTGACTCAAGTACAAGTCTTGTGACACCTCTGGTAGTAAGTAAACAAGAAATTATATAATTTAAGTAAGTTGACCAACACGACTCACAAATAACCTACTTTGATGTCAGGTATGAGGACATGAAAAGTGACATATGAGACATGGGCCTATCTATATCAATATCACACATGTTCAACCATTATTTCTGACCAAAATTAGTCCATTCTGTTACAGCCGGCTCAGCTGGGGTGTGGAAGTCAGTATCAGTGGTGTGTGAGGGTGCATGGATGTGTTGAATAATGTGAGGTGCATGTTGTCAGTGCAAAACAAAAGACAGGAACGCAAAAAGTAAAGGCAGCATGGCTTGGGGAGGGGACCGACGGGAGCGCGGCAGCAACCACTGTCCGCAACGACTGCTACTGCGATTGCCGACCACACAGTGACTGGGCAGGCGGGGTTAAGTAGCCTGGGAACACTGGCCAGGTGTTCCCAGTTACTTGATGCCATCTCAGCTCCACCCAGCTGAGGACCCGCAAGACACAAAGCACACACACACACACACAGTACCACAGAAGGACCAAGGCCCTGGGGCCGTCACAATTCATTATTTTGTCTTTTTTTGTTATGACTATTAAATGTTGGAATAAAATTTGACTTAATACCACAACCAAAAGGCATGAGGCTGACAGTAAGAATTTCAAAGGAGGAAAAAAATAATAGTGAAAAACAGAGGGGATTGATTCAGCTCAGAAACTAAAGTGGCAGTCAGAAAAAAGATAGTCATGTTGTAAAATGCTCTGTATTTTCCTTTATGCTTGCATTGGAAGCTTGTGACAAAAAGGTTTTGACCTTTATGCTGAATTGCTTTTCACCAGAATTCGCCCACGAGACTCAACAACATTTGTCCTGGTCGGGTGGTGAGCTGGCAGTGGCTCCGAGCAGGAAAAAAAAAAAGTGTTTTTAGGTCAGGTTTCCTCAAAACACCTCAGAGGACCAAGTGACTGTGCACCAAAGAACATTTCACCAGACTCACAGGCTTGCAGCCCTCTAATGAACAGAAAAATGCTGATGTCTAATAAAACTTTATACCTTCATAGATGGGTTTTGAGGAACAAACAATAACTGAGGGAAAGTTCTTGAAGAAAAACCACCAACTCTCTGTAATGGTTTTTGACTGGAAACCAGAGTCATGAAATTTTGTACTGTAAACATTCATTTAAACTCTAATTACCCCCGTCAAGCAACATTATGTAGGACTGGGTTTTTTGTTGTTGTTTTTTTTTTGCAATTTGGTGCCCTTAGTTTCAGTAAGCAATTTGCTTATACTGCACAGTGCTGTCTTAAATATGGACAGCTGTACACATGCATTTGTTATAATTAAATTACCAAGTCACAGCTTTCCTAACACAGCCAATTATCAAGCAAGTGCAACAACACAAGACATACTAAGCCAGCTAATATTATTGACTAGACCAACAGCAAAAGGGCCAGCTCAGTGTCTGTCTTGCAGCCTTTTATTTTGAGAAGCTCTTGCCAGTGACTAAAAGCCAGTCACTATTTATCCTTGTCTGGCAGACTCTTGCTCCATCACTGCGTCTTTTTGTCTTCTTACCTTCCTCCTCCAACATCTTCTGCAGTCTCTTCCAACAGTCGAAATCAAGGATGTCCCTTGGACACAAAGATACAATGTCTGGGACAATTCTGGGAAAGTAGAGAAACCTATCATTACAGTAAAGTGTTTACTAGGTTGCATGTGTGTGTGTAAATGTCCATCACCATACCAATCACAAAACAGGTTTGCATTTGCTCTGTAGTTTGCAGTGATGCATATAGTAATCAAACAGAAATGAACATGTAGAGTAACTCAGCCAGTCACTAAAAAAATAAAGAAAACTGATTGTGGCCAAACATCAAGTGACATTTCAACTTTTAATTCAGATAGAAGTGCAGGAAACAACATCCAAGCAGAGCTTGGGAAACCAGAGTGAGTCAGTGAAGTGACGCAAGTTACTGAAACAAAGTAATCACACTATTTTTATTACGTACAATGGAAAAAAAAGAGTTTCAGCTGTGGACAATGGTTTTTAAGTCTGGCACAACTGAAAAGTAGAATTCACAACACAGTAAAAAATAATCATTTCAAACCCTGGTCCTTCACCGTGATCTCTGTAAGCTGCCGAGCCGGTTACACCACCTGGTTCCAGTTCTGGCACAACACCTGTGCCGTTTTCTGCCAGCATTCACCTTTACCACATGCGTAAAACCTCCTCTTCCGGCAGTCCCAAAGCTCCTGTGCTAATGGTGTAACTCCAAACACCCAGGCTGGGCAGCATGCTAAGGTCACCAGTCAACATCTAGCAGCAGGAAACTCAAACTGTCAATCAAAGAGTTGAGGCCAAGCAGCCAGAGCACATCAGAGGGAAAACCATAATATCAGTGATATAGTTGGTGGTGTGTGACTCAGTGACATAAAGTGTTACTTACTTGTGGCAACCAGCCCAAATTTGCACAGAGTGGGAGACACCATCACTTTATTACAAGACAGTGTAACATAAAACAATATTTTGAGGCTTTTATTGAAGTAGAGTTACATTATGTTGCTGTCTAAAATCTATGAACCTACAATATGTAAGACTTGGAGTGAAATATTCAAATCTAAGACTTTCATCATTTACCTAAAGCTCAGCATCACATATTAACTAGATTTATAAACGTCTGGATCTTTAATAGATTTCGAAAACGAAGGTCTTTGTGGGTTCTAGCAAAACTTTTCCATATAAGTTTGAAATGACGGACTTGCAGAAGGGTCTGGCAGTAATAAAGAGGTTGGTGACAGCAAGATAATTTGTATTGACACTACCAAAGCTTGAGTTTTACCACAATAGCAGTGTGCTGTTCTGATGAAAGCTGCCTTAACTTTTGTTGAAGCGCAATTCAAGATCATCCAAAGTGTCGGCCAATCAAGTATGAGTGAATGCAAATTAGATTATTTTGTCATGCGATAGGGTGTAATTCTACTGATGAAAAGTTTTAAAGTGGTCGACCTAATGCACAGATTCACAAATCAGTCTCTAGATGCTGCACTCAGTAGAGACTGAGGAAAATCTCTCAGCTTCCATTGCTAAAACAATAAGAGAGTTAGAATAGAATGGTAATGCTTCAATTTCCAGATCCCATAATTTCATAGTAAATAGGTGGTAATTACCAAGTAATATATTTGAAATTCCCTAGAAATTACTCACAAATTACTTCAAAATTACCCTTAATTTAATGATTAATTGTGTGATAATTAGCAAGTACCATTTTCATGTAGTGTGGTGACAATTCCAAAAGCTACATATTTGAAATTTCTCTGAATTTACCTACAAATTACCCCCAGATTTCATGTTAGGTATGTGATAATTCACAAGTGTTGTTTGCATGCAAATAGGTGATAATTACCATTTCCCATATTTGAATTTTATGTAAAATTAACTGCAAATTTACCCCAAATTTCATGGTAAATACGTGTTAATTACCAAGTATCATAACTGAAATTTATTGGAAATTTATTTAAAATGATCCCAAGGTTATTTAATTATTATATTCCACTATTTCTAAATAAGCACTTAATAGCTGGTAATTTCTTAATTTCTTTAAATACATTACCAGGTGATTAATGTAAGGTTTATAGACCAGCCATACAAACGCTTTATTGCCAAGTCAGTTAATAAATTACCAGCTATTAAGTGCTTATTTAGAAACAGCGGGATGAAATTATTAAATAATGTTGGGGGATTTTCAATAAATGTGGGAATAATTTCTAAGACTTTTTAGTTATGGCACTTGCTAATTATCACATATTTACCATGAAATATGGGATAAATTTGCAGTTGATTTCAAAGAAAGTTCAAATATGCAAAGAGTTAATTATTATCTACTTATTACATACTTGCCATGAAATCTGGGCGTAATTTGGAAATAATTTGTGGGTGATTTCTAAGAAATTTCAGATATATTGCTGGATAATTACCAACTATTAACCATTACATTATGGGACGTGGAAATTTAAGCGTTACCAATAAAACTGGCAAACCAGTCCAAAGTCTTTGGGATGGTCCGTCATATTGGGGCAGTGACTCTGTGTTTACTACTGAGGAGAATGGGGGCAGAGCATCATTTCTGGTAAGGTGTAGGTTTCACCACTATTCAAGCATCTACTTTACATTTAGAAATCCCCAGGCGATCGGTAGGTGGTGAAATCACTGATTATCTGGTATTGTAAGACTGCTTAATGAATATATAACTCAAACTAGAATTCTGAGTTGTATTTTTTCTTCTCCCTGTACCTGTAGCAACACACCCAGTGCAGCCCAAAATGTTAACTGTTTTGAGGAGCTACACTCTAAAGCAGAGTGAAAAGCCTGACTTTATAGACTCCTCCTGGCTTCACCCCACAGCCTCTCTGATCTTTCTCCAAGAACTCTCTGTCTTTTGCTTGTCTTTGTTGTCTCGATGTGATGAATCGTGCAAATGAGGATAACAGTGGCTCAGCTGCATGCATGAAAAGTGACAGCACTAGTTATTTAAAGTATAAAAACTTGAGCTTGAAAGAGAAGTTCAAACTCTACCTCCTTTCACACCTCCTAACACCCAGCCAATCACTGTTTAAAGCAGGGCTGATTGTTTTATCTGTTTTGGAAAGTTGCCCCACAATTTTGCTGTTGGAATGAAGGTTTTAAAGGGATAGTTCAGATTATTTGAAGCAAGGCATTATGAGGTACTTATCAAGACTCAGTCAGTTTGGAGAAGGAGCAAGAGTGCTATCATGGAGGCTGAGTAATGTACTGCTGAGGACAGGGTCAGCAGCAAAACATTTTTTTAGCCACTTTAAAAAAAAAGGTACACCTAAGAAATCAATATCAGTTTAAGTGTACACTATATTTAGAATCTTTTCACCACTTTACTTTGCCATCAGACAGCCTTTTCCAGTAGTAACCCTCCGTTATGTAAGCTAAATATTGCTCTCTCAGAACCAACCAAACTCCATTGGCGAAATCAGTCATTTTACCCAGCAGAACATGGGAGTTGCTGGTCTATAGCTACCTTGATCTTACGGTTTGTTTGTGTCATTGTGCGACTTAGGATAATTCAAATTCACCAATGTCATCCAATAACACAAACAAACTAACAAAATGAGGCAGCAGTAGACCAGCAGCTCCAGTGTTCTGTAAGGTAAAATTATTGATTTTACATATGGAGTTTGGTTGGTTTGGCTGTCTGACGGAAAGATAAAGTTGTGTAAATATTCTAAATATAGCATAAATGTATAACAGACTGATATTTATTAAATATTTTTCGAATGCTTAAAATATGTTTTACTGCTGATCCTGCCCACAGCAGTACATTGGGGATGTGCAGGCCATCATACGACTATCAATAAGTACCTCATACAACCCCACATCAAATAATCTATCGAAACTTTAAAATGCTATTAGACAATCTGACAAGCATTTTGTTTGAAGCAAACTGATGCTTTAATTATATATAAGATGGCCCAAACAGTCTGAACAATCTCGATCCGTACACAAAGGCTCTGATTCTGCCTGTGGTTCCTCCAAATGATGCAGTGGGCCAATCATGAGAGCAAAATTCAGCCCATTTTGAATCGCTAACAAAAATGTCTAGATGGCGGTTCAGAAGTGTGGAACAAGGCTATAGTTTGGTGCCTGGCTGCCATATTCTTTCTCATTAGGCCTTTTCCTCAGTATACAGCCTTTTCTTCTCTGCCCTCTTAATGATGAGTGTGTTTCTCTGTTCTCTCTTTTCTCCATGATCGATATCTCCACTCCTCCTCCTCCACAATCCGTCAATACCGAATTTGGAGGAAAAAAAAAAACATTTTCAGGAATGATGATGGCCTGCGCAGCGTTGTTATGTGGGTTCATGCGCACATGCGTCTAGCCTTGCGTGTGTGTACATTTATAAAGTACAAGAGTGTGCGTGTGTGTGCAACCAGGTATATATTTGTGTGTATATCCTCCCTTGTGGATGCAACTACACATCCTTGGCAGCCAGAAAACACATTAATCTTTCCAACACTAATAGTGAAAGCAGAAGTGGAGAGGATGGAGAAAGTGTGTGTCTTTGTGGGTGTGTGTGGTCTGCGTCTAGAGGAGGAAGAGGAGGGGGTGAATGAAAGATATACTCCACCTCCCGAATTAAGAGGAGGCAGGAAAAAAAAAAGTTTGGCTTTCATGAGGCATTAGAGGGATGATTAATTTGTCTTCTCAGAGAGAGAAGGATGGAGGGAGAACGTGGGAGAGGGGGAGAGGTTGTGAAGTGGCCCTTCTGTCCTCCCTTGCGGTAATAGGATTGTTCGCTCACCGACGTGCTGATTAAAATGGAAATTCAACGCAACTGCCGTCTCACACACACATCTCTCTTTCACTCATAAACAAACACACATTCATACAATGTGCTTAATATGCAGGTGTGCGGAGACAAGGATGTGACCCGCTGTCCCACACTCGAGGACTGGGAGAGAAAGAAGAAGGAAAAAATGACGGGGACAAAAAATAAACAAGTAGAGAGAAGTGATGAAGGAGAGGGGGAGACTTAAAAGATGAATAGAGGGAGAAACAGGCAGAAAGGGTGAAAACAGGACGACAAACAGAATACGGTAGAAGTTTAGTGGAGAGAGGTGTGCAGAATGAGCAGCAAAGAGGGAAGAGTTATTTCAGGCACGAAGGTATCCAGGAGTTAAAGTCCAATTCATTGTCCGCAAAGACATTGTGAAGCCTCGAGGCTTTCTTTTGACTACATGTTTGTGTGGAATTGATGGAAACTTTTACTCTGAGGTTTTAGACGTGTGCGTTCTTACATCCACATTTAAAGAGATAGATTGGCTTTTTTGAAGTGGGGTTGTTTGAGGTACTTATCCTCAGTCAGTGTATTACCTACAGTAGATGGTAGTTGGCACAGCCAGTTTGGAGAAGCAGCAGGAAGCTAAGTAATGTACTGCGGTGGAAACAGGGTAAGCAACAAAATGTATTTTAGCCACCAAAAAAATCAATATCAGTTTTAAGTGTACGCTATATTTAGAATATTTTCACCACATTATGTTGCCATCAGACAGCCTTTTCTGACGGGAAACTGCTGTTATAAGCCAAATATTGCTCTTTCCAAAGCAACCAGACTCCATTGGCAAAAACAGTCATTATACTTTGCAGGACATTTAAGTTGCTGATCCACTGCTGCCTGAATCAGTCAGTTTGCTTGTGTTATTGTATGACTGTGTTTTTAAGGGTTAGTTTGGATTCACCAAAGTCACGCAACTTCTGTGCTCTGTGAGATAAAATGATAATGATAAAATGGTTGACTGAATGAGAGTGATATTTATATATTTGGATTCTATATCTGCTGTTTCAAATCAGAAAAAGCGGTCTGACAGCATGGTAAAAATGTATGAATAATCTATAGCATACACTTAAAGTGATGTTTTTTTTATATGGGCCTTTTTGTGGTGGCTAAAATACCTTTTGCTGCCATCATGAGTTGCTCTGGCATGAAACTCTCTTAGGTGACTTATCAGTAAAAACACAGCTGTGGTTTTTTGATAAAAATTTAGAATGGCAAATAATATTATGCAACATGACATTACTAAATATATAGGGCACATCATGATTGTCAGCTTTGTCTTTATAGCAATAAATGTCTAGATAACACATTTTTAATACATCATGACATTTCCTGTTTTGTTCTGGTTTAATTTTGTTTGGCTGGATTAATGACAGTATGACTGCTGAAGATTTAGGACTTATGGAATGGACTTTAGCCTGATTGATTGTTTTAGCCATTCACAGTTTAATTATGCGTTTATTCTTTTGAAAAGTCTTATGAGAAAAAATAAATTAAGTTAGAAAATAGATTCACAGTCTGGGTAATTTGATTTATTTGTTTTATTGTTGAATAATGGGAAACAATGTGCCTCATGCAAGAACATTTTCATATTGTTGTCTTAAATTTCTCCTAGTTTTTTCTCAAAATGTCTTCAAACTAATGAAATATATACTCAGTAGTGAAAATTTTCGGTTTGGGTAACAGCAGACTGGCGGCACATGACTCCATGACAGGTCTGGACCACTTGGACACTGTGTTCACATCTTAAAGAAAATTCGAAATACGAGAAAACTGGTGAATGCCACAAGTTCTCTGAAAACACTCATACGTACCACTTAACAACAAATCTGTTTCTATGAGCGGTTCTTGCATGAGGCCCAATAATTTGTAAGTGGTGACTCCTCCCACTTTGCACCACTATAGAGAGTATGGTTTCTTTCCAATAGCCATGCTGCCATAGTATTTACTATGGTGGGAAAAGATTCACTATGCCCCTATATAGTTTGTAAAATACAGTATTGTAAAAAATACCAGAATGTCCTGTTGCCTAGAGTCTCAAACTGCTGCCTCTAGTGGTACTTGGAGGAATCTCGGAAAATTTTGAAATTAAATAGATTAATTTAAATACATAATAAAAAATACTACAACATTTCAAATTAAAAATGCTTAAACTACGAGACCACTGAAGTGTATTTTAACATAAGTTTTTCTTTCCTGTAATATTTTGTTTCAGTATCAGCCTGCTACATAGTTAGGTCATCCATGAGTAGTTGCACGCTAAACTGGGTTGGCAAGATAGTAAACAGAGGTAAAATGAAGAGATTTAAAGTGAATGTTTGTATTTGGGTCTGCTCTTTGTGATGTATGTGAGCCGTGTGGAAGTGACAGTTCTAGTGCTGCAACTTTGTACCCTGTGGCTGACAACAGTCAACAATAAATCATGTTCTTATCAGGAATAAACCAGCTGTACTGAATGGGGTCGACCAACGCTACTGTATTTTAACATCTGTCATAATGGCAGTGCTCAGGTACCAAGTATTTTATGAGGTGGTGCACGGTGTGAAAAGTTGGCAAAACACTGATCTATTACATCTGGTCACATTTTGCAGTGCAAGCCAGCATGCTTTTCTCGCTATTCTGACCCACAATCCTCTGGGAGGGCACAGATAAATGAGTTCATTGAATGCAGCATTTCAAATTGCATACTTGGCTCAAATTTAATGCTACGAACTGTAATGGATGTATGAGGGCAAGAGGGTCAAAGTTCAAGGCAAGTATATCTCTGCATTACAACAGCACATACTTTGTAAGGACAGCGGTACTCAAAGTAAAAAGAAAAAGTATGTGACCTGGAATGCAGCTTGTGACAAAAATATGGCAGGAGGAGAGTCAATAAAGGCCGAGATACAGAGAGAGAAACAACGTACTAGAAGAAGTAATGAGAGGAAAGAGATGTAAAAAAAGAAGACAAGCAGCAGATAGAGGATGGCAGGGAGGCAGACGGTGTGTGTGAACGTGTGAGGCAGCAGAATCTATAGACACATTAACACTCTAATAGATGAAAATTGTAAATAATTTGCTGTAATGGTGCATCCAGGCTCTGGGAGCAGCGGGCTGATTCAACATGACACTCGATCTCGGTCCCACTCTGGGAGCCTTCAAACACCACTAAGCGATTCGCTTGACAAGCAGCCGACTCTGTTCCCACCAACACAGAGAGCAACTGTGAGCCACCGACTCCCAGCGGTGCTGCTTAAAGCCAAAGAGTGTGTGTGCGTGTGAGTGTGTGTGTGGGTAAAAGGATATCATTCCTCATTTCTCCTCCTGATTTCAGCCTTGTCATCTTCTCTTCCCCTCGCCCCTGTCTCGTCATCTCTCCTTCTCCTGCCCTCCACCCTCCTGTTTTGTTCTCCTCCCCCTTGTTCTCCCTCCTCCTCCTCTCATCTCAGCAGCTTTGCCGTATACACATCTTTCATCTTTTTATCACTACGACTGTTCTCCTGCACTTTAAAGCTGTTTCTCTTATACTTTCTTCTCCTTCTTTTCATCCCCTTCTCCTTTCCTCCCCCATCTCCCTGTCCTCTCCTTTCATTGCCTTGTCTCCTCTCCTTCTCTCCTGTCCTCTCCTAGTCTACTCTTGTCTTGTGTCCTCCTTTCTCATTTCGTCTCCTCTTCTTTCATGTTGTTTTCTCCTCTTCTTCCTTTCATCTCCTTATTTACTCTCCTCTTCATATCTTTGCTTGTTATGGTCATCCCCTCATTTCCTTGCCATCCTTTCGTGTCCTTGTTTCCTTTCCTCTCCTTTTCTCCCCTCTGCCCTTTCATCTCTCCTCCTCTGCTGTCTTTTTCATTCATCTCCTCATTTCCTTTGCTCTCCACATTTCCTCTCTCCATCACCACTCTTTGTTTCATTTTCATCTCATTTTCATCTCATCTACTCTCCTTTCTTTGTCTCCTCTCTTCATGTCCTCTCCTCTCTTTGTCTCCTCTTGTCATTTCCTCCCACATCTTCTCTTTGTGTCCCCTCCTCTCGTTTTCTAGTTTCCTTTCCTCATTTCCTCCCTCATGCTTGTTTCCTCTCATTGTTATTTCATTTCTTGTTTCCTCAGTTCCCTTGTTTCCTGTCATCATTTCCTCTCTTCCTCTCATTTCATTTCCTTGTTTGCTCAGTTCTCCTTGTTTCCTCCCCTCATTTCCTCTCCTCTCCTCATTTCCTTTCCTTGTCTACTCACTTCTTCTTGTTTCATCCCCTCTTGTCATTTCTTTCCCATTTCCTTACTTCTGTTTTTTTCCTCTCATCATTTCCTTTTTTCTACTCATTTCCTCTACTCAACTCTTTCCTTGTTTCCTCTCCTAATTTCCTTTTTTATCTTTGTTTCCTCTCCTTCTTCTTCTTCTTCTTCTCCTCGTTTCCTATCCTCTTCTCATCTCTCCTCATTTCCTCTCCTAATTCCCTCTCCTCGTTTCCTCTCCCCTTCTCCTCTCCTAGTTTCCTGACTCCTACTCGTTTCCTCTCCTTTTCTCATTTCCTTTCCTTGTTTCCTCACTACGCCTTGTTTCCTGTCCTCTTCTTGTTTCTGTCCTCATTCACTCACTTCTCCTTGTTTCCTCCCCTCTCCTCCCTCCTTCCCTTTGCTAGTTTCATCAGTGTCCATGTTTCCTCTCATTTCCTTTCCTCTCCTGTCCTCATTTCCTATGCTCAGCTCTCTGTTTCCTCTCCTCTCTCTCTCCTCTCCTCTCCTCTCCTCTCCTCTCCTCTCCTCTCCATATCTTTTCGATTTAACAGTGTGGAGTCGTCAGGGTAATGCTGGAGGACAGCCTGCAGCAGGTTGTCACAGAGACAACAGAATGTCCTCTCTGCAGGGCCTCTCTGTTTACTTGTTTACCAGTTGTAGGTGACAACAAACTGTTTATGAGACATGAATAACAGCTTTTATGGTGAGTAGAGAGTAAAAAGGAGGAGAAGAGAGGGGATGATGCACACCGTATCTCCTGCTGGATCTGTCTGATTATAGGGATAAAGATACCACTTTGTGCCAGAAAATCTCCTCTCACTCTCAAAGCTTGGGGGGATTTTCTTTTTTCTTAGAAATACCTCAAACATGTCCGCCTGCTCCCTCCATCTCCCTGTCCTCAGGCTACGAGCTGAATTCAGATACTGATGGCAAACTGCACTTTTTCACTTGTTTTATTCATTACAAGAAAACAGCTCCATCTCAAATGCCACAAGGGAGGAACAGCACGGCTACACATGCTCACTCTGTAGTCCACCACTTTAAAGGTCAGAGGTTGTGATCTGTGTTTTACTGGGAATACTGGTTGATCCAAAAGAATGCTTGTGTCACATGTTACACTTGTATATGTGACAATGGCATTTTGAAATGTCACAGTGTGCTGTTTCCTTCTGAGGAGAAGAAGAAGGGCAAGTGGTCAAACACTTTGATTTTCCTTCACGTTCCTTATTTGAAAGTATATTGTAATTACCACTTAATTAACATAATTATTAGTCTATGTAAATCACTTTTATGATGCAGTTTCGGCTGAAAGGCACAATCTGTAAAAGTGAAACATATATACAGTATATATATGTATATGTATATGATATATATATGTATATATATATATATATATATATATATATATATATATATACATATATATATATATGGAACTGCTTATTCAAGGCATCACTTCAGTCTCTGTTGTCCTGTGCAAAATTTATCTTGCAGGAAAATCAGACAATGTTCAGTGACTTTTTCCATATCTGCACTGTGTGCAGGCTGGCTAAGGTAAAAACTTTTTTTTTTTTTTTTTTTTTTTTTTTGTCTTTTTGTCATTGTATCGAAAAAATATTGAGTATCTTTTTATTTTTCTGGTATTGTGGCAGCCCCAAACAAAACTACAACACGAAGCTATTACGAGAAGTCACTCAGTAGAGTGCAGATCCCTGCTAGGCAACAGATGGTGAAGCACCTACTGCAATGCCACCACAACTGACAGATGCATCCAAGTTCTGCCAACATTAACATGACCACCACATACGTTGTCCCGAGCTGGAGCAAGGTTTCAAACTAAAGCAGTTGTTGATTGCTTGCGGCCCCTAATGGCCAGTCAAGAAGAGTGACAAGTCAGCTGTCAATGTTCATGTAAAACAGAGCAGTCAAAAAATAATATTACTGCCACAGCTGCATGACTCCACCAACCAGTCAAGTTGCAGTTTACATCCATGTTTGTCCGGACTCATATAATGTATGTGGTGAAGGAATCTGATATGGAACTTACCACTATATTGACCTGCAACTTTAGGAGATCTCATGATACACATATGATTCTAGTGAATTATGTCCAGTGAGAAACATGCTGTCTTCACTTACTGTAGAGACTATTTGTACAGAGGGCTGATAAAGAGCTGAACATGATGATGTCACAGTGAAGTTGATCTTTGACCTTTTGGAGATAAAATGTCATGATTAGCACATGCATTCTTGTGCTATGGCCAAAAATGTGTTTAATGATGTCACACCTTTGACCTTTGACCATCAAAATCTTATCAGTTCATCCTTAAGTCCAAGTGGACGTTTGTACAAAGTTTGAAGAAATTCCAACTTTGAGATATTGTGTTCACAAGAGTGGGATGATCTGAAAACATAAGGTTCGAGATGGCCTGAAGGTTCTTCAGCACACATTCATGAATGTGCACAAAAAATAGGCAGATCGGTCTAGTTGAATTCGAGATTAGCTCCGGACAAGATGCAGGTCTGTTGATCATGCATGCACATACACACACTCACACAGAAGCTACTGTATGATGGCCAGGCAGGGATAAAAAGGAACGAAGCTGTCCAGTGTTTATTTTCATCATAATATTTTTTTAAACACAGCAGTGAACAGATCTACTGCGTATTTTCCGATAATGATCTGATGAGGTTTGAATCCCTGGATCAGCCGTCAGCATCTGGGAGGCAACAGTGAAAAATGAATGCTGCCTTTTATGCAGGATTATTTGCTGGATAATCTGTGTCTGAACCCAATTTTGTGAACAGCTGACCAACAACTTTAACATGACGGAGGCGATTCTGATTTGTTACAGTTTTCTGATTAATTGGAGGTTTGGATTTGTTTTCTGCTTTTAAAAGCAGAACTAACTAGCTACGTTGTCCTGTTGCTGCACTCTGATGGCATTCAGTCTAAATATTCACACATTAAAGTACAGGGCAATTTCATTTACTTAAGTCATCTTCATTTCTAAAATAAGTATGTATTGTTTTTCCCTTCAGTATACAGAACAGATAAATGATCTTCTGACATATTGGTTATGAACTGTGCCCTGGTTATGTTTTATACACATCTGATAGCAATATTATTTAATGAATCTATTGGAAAAATAAAAAAGCTTACCAGTGCTTAAGCAGTGTTCCTGCTTTTTTAAACAGGAAAGTGAGACAGGGGTCCTTAGAGTATAGCTAAACCTTTTATGACTGATTAAATCTGGTACTTTGAAGGGCCAACATTTTCATTAAAAAAAAAATTTTTAAAACAAAGACGAAAAATAAGATTTTTAAAGCTCTAACACATTTTTAAATTATTTGAAGTTTTGTCTGGGAAAAAGAATGTTTTCTGGCACAGAGCAAGTAAAAAAAAAAAAAAAAAAAAAAAAAAGCAGACCAAAACATGTCATAAATTACATGTATTTCATATAAGTCCTTGAAAAATAATTTCTCACCCAAAATTTGGATTAGGGTATTGGTGTTACTAATTTTTAAAGTTTCTTTTTTGTAGGACGTGATTTGTCACAATTCTCAAGAATGGGTGGTAAATGCTTACTTTCATTCAGAAGCACAGTAGCAAAAAATCCTTAAATTCTGAAATAGGTGACTGAAAAATGTTCCCACCTAAAGTGGAGAAAGAACACACACACACACACACACATACACACTATCTGTCTCGCTCCCTGATCAGCACCATTTCCTCTCAATCCCGTGGACTCCCTGGAGAGAACAGCGACAGATACAGGCAGACAGAAAGAGGAGGAAATGGAAAAACGGGTTTTGGATGGAGAGAGGATTGGACACGACAATTTTCTGCCCCGCGGGGGTGGACATGCATGGCCAGTCTAATCGGCTAAGGAGGGCACGACAGGGGGGCACTCTCCACACCTCAGGGGTCAGAGAGCAATGCAGTATTTGTGTATGTGTGCTTTCCCCGTGTGTGCCGGTCTAAGATGTGTTCGACAGGGAGGCCAGACGGGGTTACAGCACGTTCAAAGCCCCTCGATCCAGCATTGAGCCCTTTGTGTCAGTTTAAAGCCACTTAAAATGCCACCAGGGAGGATGAGAGTGAATGGGAGAAAGCATAAGAGAGGCAAATTTGTGACTTTAAATTACCTTGAGATGTGTTTACTTCCCTGGAAATTAATTTTTCACAAAATCTTGTTTTTATGGGTTCAAGTGTAGAGTCAAGTACCATATCATGATTATAAGGCAAAATTTTTGCCACAAAATGTAAAACTTTGCTTAAAGGGACAGTTCACCCCAATCAAAAATACATATTTTCTCCTGGCCTATGGTGCTGTTTGTGCATCTAGGTTTTTGTGGTGTGACTTGGGGAGAGTTTTGAAGATATCGGAGCTGCTTTTTTAGAGCTTTGTTACAACAAGATCTGTGGATTACCTTCAGTAAATGGGTCCTGATTTTTGGAAGCAGACACTGGTTTTGAAAGCAAAGGCAGACATCTATACGGCCAAATATCTCCAAAACTCTGCAGCTCACACCCAAAAAATCTAGATGGATAAATAACACTACAGGCCAGGGGTAAGATATGTATTTTTGATTGTAGAAAAAACTGTCCCTTTCAAACAATGCCGAAATACATGTTAAATGTAAGAAAAGTGGAAAAACTTGATTAGAAGGGTCTCATTAAACATTTTTATGCCAATCAATCAATCAATCAATCAATTATCCAATCAAATCTTTGTGATTCTGCTTCCTCGGACAACAAAAGTGAATGTAATACAATTTAATTTTTAGGTGCTCTTATTAAACCCAAGTTGATAAATGATTCAGGATAAAGGATTTTGATTTAGCTCTGATGCTAGTCTCAAATTTAATAAATCAAGCCCAACCTACAAGCTACTGTCTCTTTTACCACAGTTTATTTTCTCTGAACAGAGAAGAATTAAAAGTGTAACATGCAGATAATCAGCATAACAAAGATCCTGCTGTGTATTGAGATTGTGCCCACAGGCTTTTGTTGATATGAGCAAAGATAGGACGAGCAGCGCTGCAAGAGATGCCTTGATATCCACGTTCTCGTGCCTTTGTTTTTTCTCCAGTTTCTTATACAGCATTTGAGTAAAGCTTTCTCAGCTGAATTTAGGAGCACAGAAAGGTTCCCGAACTTTTTCAGTTCTAGAGACAATTGGTGTCTCCCCAGGACCCAAACTTACAAAAACACATCACTGTCACTTCATTTGTAAACTACTGATAAAGAACAAACAATGAATTCAAAATGTACATGAAATGTGCTTATTTAATTGTATAGTACATCACAGTGATAATTGAGTTTGCTGAGTGCAATCTTAAGTTTCTCACAACCTCAATCAAATTGCACTGTCCACTCATATGCTAGAGGGCTTTTAATTTGAAATGAAAGGTGTCACCATTCTTCAAAACCACAATTTGATCTGACTTTCGAATTTAAGATCATGAGCCATTTTTTTAATTTAAAGTTTTTTCTTCTTAAGCACTGACACCTGTGCTATTGTTAAATGATCAAATCTTGATTTGTAAAGATTCACAGATTCACAGTTTTCTGCCCTGACAACTAACATTTACATTTTCAAATTCTGCTTAAAAAAAGATCTGTATGATAACAAATGTGATAAAATGGCGAGTAAGCTATGCTGTGTCATTTTTAAAATGTGTTTCTTTCTTGGACACCAACAGATGCAGATGACGCATATGGTAAAAAATACAGCGATCCTACCTTTGATTTTGCTCACTTGATTTTTAATTTGATATTGAAACTGTGGCACCCCTATTTGAAATGGACACAGAAACTGTTGAGTTTGCATCTGAGTGTACTGCAGCTGGACAGCTTGAGCTGTTTTCTGTCCCAAAATGCAAATGTTACTTTTGTCTTAATGTTTGGAATGTGTCTGTTCAGAACATGGTGGTTTGTGTTGGCAGCTTAATTGTCATTTTTGTGCTGCTTTATCTATTTTGCTACTGTGTTTTAGAGTTCTTGTCAACTGTGATGATTCAGTAATTGGTAATAGTGATATCAGTAAAAGGTTAATGTTGCTGAGAGCTGCTTTCTATCTCTCATTCTGTGCTGCATTCCACACTATGGCCAAATGCACTTATCAAATAGAAGGAATGAAATTAAGTTCCAGTCTCTAATACAAGCCTGCTTCAAATAAAGGCCTGTTCTGCAGTTCCGGTCACTATTTGAGGAAATTCAGTGTGCATTTTACTCTTACACATGGTGACCTAATTAAAACGGTCCGTGACCCATTTTGGATTGCAACCCTAAGTTTGGGAAACACTGATGTACAGCATGAGCATGTACACGAACTGTTCACCATCCCAGTAAACAGCGATATAGTCATTTTCAAGTCAAAAGATGTCCAGATGTCTAAAACTTGTGAACATTCTATAGACATCTGGGTAACACAATATGATTCAGTGTGAAGCACGTCTGAACTTGGCATATATTCATGGAAATGCCGTTGGAACTATGATAGTATGTTATGTAAATGTCAAAAAAGGTAGAACATATCCAGTGTTTGCAGCAATGTGTTGAAATGTCAGCTCGACAGACAAAAAGAGGTGCAGAAAATGAGACAGACAGAAATGGAGAGACACATAGAGCGACAGAGAGGAGGAGGAGGAGGCCATTAGGAGGAAGAGATAGAGTGAGAGTGATGGAAGTAATGGGCAAGACGGAGAGGCCTGACAGTGAAGATTGTAAAGGACAACGAGGGGAGAGTGGAACTGAGGAGGTGATGTGGAGCGGAGGAATGAGGAAAGGGAATTTGGAAGGAGAGGATGGAGAGCCACCACACTGTCATTATGCTTTATTTCTTTGTGTATTTATCCTCGCTCACCTCCGGCCACATTCCTAAATGAGCCTGTGTGATTGTTACCTCACTGTGAGTGTCTCAGGTTACAAGTTCAGCATTAAAACAACCTGAGGACATTTCCAGTAAGGTTTGACATGACTTTGACATCTAGATGCTTTGGCTGGGCCATGTTCCAGTAAACTGTATGAACTGTCTCTACTTATCTGACACCTCTCTGACTCTAACAATAACATCACCCTTATGGATACTAAATGCTGACTCTGCTGTCTGCCATTCATAGATTTAACAGCATAAATTACATATCAAGAACCCAATGCATTTCAAATCTTAAAGGAATAGTTTGAATTATTTGAAGCAGGGTTGTATGAGGTCCTTATCAATAGTCAGTGTATTACCTACAGTAGAGTACCAACATGGAATCTAAGAATGTACTGCTGTGGGCAGGGTCAGCAGCAAAATGTATTTTAAACACTTAAAAAATCAGTGTCAGTTTAAGTTTATGCTATATTTAGAGTATTTTCACCACTTTACCTCGCCATCAGAAAGGTTTTTAAATATCAGTCTCTCCAAACCGCCCCAAATCCATGGGCAAAATCATCAAAATTGGTTAGTTTGTGATATTGTTGGACTTTGGTGTTTTAAAAGGTTAGTTTGGATTCACCAAAGTGCCTTTATGTAACTTTATGTCCGTAACTTCACTTACTTAAGATCATTCTGTAACTTGTGTACATAACGTTACATAACTTGCATACTTTACGTGGAGCATACATGCATTCTGTAACATAAAAAAATGGCAGTTTTCACGTTTGGTTTCCCATGGCATACAAACCCTGGCCTCCTGGGTGAAGGTTGTGACTTCAGCTGCACATCAATACATTACACTAAAAGAGCACCTCCATTGAAGAATTAGGGCACTGACCAAGCTGCAATATTTGCCGATTTGGGAGTGAGAATGGACTTATGCCATTGTTCTGAAGGCCCATTATTCCAAAACCCCAATAGTCCAAAAAATATCCCATTGAGCTGAAAACCTATTTGTCCATCAGCCCATTATCCAGCAAACAAATACCAATTGGTACAAAAATACTAACACTAATATTACAAACTAACTACCCCCTATCCTTAACCTGAACCAATTCAGCACCATGGACAGGAGCAGCAGTCACAGATACCCCTTTTCCACCAAGCTGGTTCCAGGGCTGGTTTGGAGCTAGAGCCAGACTTAGCACCAGTTCTTTGGTTTTCCACAGCCAAAGCACCGGCTCCTGGCTCTCAAAACTGGTGCTAGGCAAGCACCAACTCATTGCTGGTCTAGCGGAAAGAACCACATTACGTCGGGGGCTACGGGCTTACGTCAGGGGCTGGGGGTGGGGTTATTGAACAACCAAAGCAGTGTTTGGACACTTACCCGTCTTCTCGAGCGTGATCGCTGTTCGTAGCAGTCTCGACGAGCAGCACTAACTTGCTGGATCGCAAAGTTTTGCTCTCCAAGGAAGGCTCGAAAAGCCAGCAGCAACACTTGCAGCGCAACGTAGTCCTCCATCTTTGTTGTGGCGACTGAATTTGGCGCTAGTTGTATTGGGAAAATGGCGTGACGTATACAGACGTATACAGTGACGTAATGACGTGGCTCTCTGGCCGGCACCCGCTTGTGGAAATGCAAACGGTTCTCAACCGGTTCGCACATTGAACCAACCGCGAACCGGCTCTAGCACCAGCACTAGCACCAGCCCTGGAACCAGCTTGGTGGAAAGTATGCATGAGTCAACTGCAGTTAAGACTGTGCATTTTCGGAGCAGTGGCCGTTTTCGGGATTACAGACTGTCCGACAAATTAACTTTCAGGTCCAATGGGACCATTTTTGAGAGCTCACTGGCATATTCATAACACCATCTGAATTCCATGAAGCAATAACCTATTGCTTTAGCCACAATTCAAAACTCTACAGACCCACCACAGAGCCCAGTCACCCCAAAAGTAAAACAAGTAAAATAAAATTTTTTACTGAAAATTGATAATGGTATAAATTGTTTATACACAACAAATGAATCCTTGGAGGGGGTTGATGGGACAGGATGGTGTAGGAACTTCAACTAAACAGGTCGATAAGATGTGACTGATTAGCAATTTAAAGATATAGTATATAACATTTCTGCATTAAAATGTCCAACAATGGTCAAACCCAGAGAAATTCTTAATAATTCAATGTAATGCAGTAGTAGTGCATTTCCTATTAGCCCCCAGTTTGTTATAGCTTCTGGGAAAACGAGGGATACGTCAGAGAGTAAGGAGGGAAGCCAGCGAACGTGACTAAATGTAACGTGAATAAAACTTGAGTACATTAACTCATCTGTCCACGTGATTCCTGCCTGAGTCACATCAGATAGATTTTCATGAGCAATAGTAGTTGTTAAACAATGACATGATCCCACGCTACTCCACAACATCATCAAACTACGTCTTTTGATATTGTCTTGTGAGAGTGAGAGAGACCCCTAGCAGCAGAGTTTACACAGTTAACAGCATATTTGGAAATTCTAAACCACTTTAATATTTACTGATGATTTTGTATATATTTTGATTTGTCACCTCATTAGGCTTATGTATAATTTCTAAATTTGCAAAGGTAACGTTACAATCTAAGTGTTCCCAATTCATTCCCCCCTTTTCCTTTTATAGTTAACTAGTCTGAAATAAGCATATTTTGTTGAATTTACTGGAATAACATCAAATACAATACGTCTTGTCTCTATCAGTGCCTTTAAAACGAGTCCCTTCTCCACTTTTCTTTTCCCACGGTAGATTGTATTTTCATGCCTTGCTTGCTGTCCACCAGTGTATTACTTGCTTGTTTGGAAGACTGGATTAAGAATTTACACTTACACTTCTGTGATTTGGCTCTACGTCCAGAACAGAAATTCATGAAAACTGTTAGAGAGCACAGCTTCAGAAGAAAAAAGCAGCTGTTCAGAGGGAAAAAAAACAAAACTTTTGGCTCAATTTCCTGTGGCCTCAGACATTTATCTATCATGCTGCTGTCGCAGTAACCCCCACCTATAAATACTGCTCAATTGTCCACTTTGTTCATCCTGTGGACAAAAATGGGACGACTATTGCAACAACTGTTTGTTTGAAGCGAGTACAAGAGACAAAAGGAAAGTGGAAGAGAAAAAGTGGAGGGAGGAGGAAGGAAGCTGTGAGGAGAAGAGATGAAAGGAGGAGAGAGGTGAGACTGACACTTTGTTGAATGACCTCACTTCTCCTAAAACAAAATGTTCCTCTTTTCTCTGTTTTTTTTTTTTTTGATAAATGAAAAGAGAAAGGTAAACAGGCAGAAGAAATGGACTCAAAAGACGGTGCAGCATAAAGTGACCTTGTCTGAGTTTTCTTTTTGTGTTTTTTACTCTAGGAAAAATAAAAGGCTGTTCCTCAGTTATATGCAACTTTCTAGTCAGCACCAGTTACATAGACTCACAGTCGCAGCTTGTTCTTTTCTTCTGTACCACAAAAACATGTTGACGCAAACGCTTTCCGGTGATGTTCTCATGACGCCTTGGGTTGAGTCTGTCGACCAATCACGGGCTTTGCCCTTTACTTGTCACTCAGTCAGGGGCTGTGTTCCCGACTGTGTGTGTGTGTGACAGTTTTAATTTCAAATATGTGAAATGAAATAGCACAAGATTGAGCCTACAAAATAACATTTGCAGTAATGACAGGAATGAGCTCAACCCCACGGTAGGCAAGGCATCACATGGCCATGGTTAGGCTGTTTGTTTTAGTTCATCAGATCACGATGCAGTTACTTTTTTAACTTTATTTTTGTTTTTATTCATGGAGAGGAAGCAGAAATGATTACATTCATTAGAACATTCTGAAGAAATGTAGAAAAGTAGATTTCCTCTCGGGTCATGAGTGTACTTTGTTAAAACTTTGCTTTTACAGGGTTGTGTAGGTGTAGATTTGCACTGTAGCTCAAATATAAATATATATTTGTGTATAAGGTTTCAACTTTTTACAGTGTTTATGAAATTAAAATATATCAGCCTGGTCCACTGGAGTTATATAATGTTTATCAAATATCTTTTAAAAAAATCTACATGAAAAAACTTTGGATGAACCAAAATTGACTAGATCAGGGCTGGAGGTTGTCTTCTTCACTGGACACATTTATCCACAGTGCTGCTGTGCGCTTAGAAGCAATTTGTCAGAACTCACAGCTCAATACAAAACCAGTGAACTTATGAGTGTAAATTGTTAGACATTCGACTCAAAAGGCATGTGAAACATAAGTGAAACATGAGCTATGTATTAATTACAACAAAACAGTGGTTCTGAATTAGACATTCATGAGATGAATGACTGAAAAATATAGCAAAATTTGTCTGGTAAAGAAAGCATGAAATCCTTATTAGATTGAGATTCAACTTGTAGTGTTGAAGTGCAACTTGTGTATTGTTCATAAAAATGTATGGTAGAAATCTGTAATATATTTACTGTAATAAATCATACAATGACCATGTTATGTCATTGGAGATTAAGGAAACGTGCTAAGTTGAAATACTCTTTTCTCTGACAACAATGCTACAGCTGCAGTGCCCACCTTTGAAATTTCTATTCCGTTCTGTAACTTGTGTTATAGTTTTCTGTTTCACATTAATTAGAGTTCAAATTAATGCTGAAAGTTTGCTGAATGAGTAAGTGTCTGTCTATGAGTTGTAAGAAATCATTAATAATCTTGTGGACGGTGTAGACGTTTATAACTGTTAAATTGAGCAAAATGTTAATGGAGTTTGGCAGGCAGAGAGACAGGCAGCCGCTTAATTCAAAGACCAGAGTGTGTATTTTTAGAGCAGTGGGCTTTTGCTTTTAGGATAACAGGCTTAACTTTACATTGACAGACAATTGACAGGCATGACTTGTTAGTCAGTTTATGAAGTTGTGCTTGTCTTGCACTCCTGCACTGTTCCTGCAGCCTGTCTGAGCTTCATCGAGTCTGGAAACTCACTTCAACTATAGATTGTATATTAAATAGAATTTCACCCTATTCTGTCTATGGCTCCAACTCTCTGTTTAGGCTGCAGTAATCATTTTCAGTGTGCAATTGTTCCATATTTCTCCTCTGACATCGCTCATTAAAAAAAAAAAAAATGGCGTTAATCTTTTGTGTAGAAAATGGTTAAGTGTGCAAGAAATGATCTAAAGTAGAATAAAGATGATTCTTGAGTCATGATAGTCCTCATGGCTGAGTGGACTGAAGATGGCACCAGACCACCAGAAGCCTGCATGTTTAAAAACAACTATCTTGCTGGATTATCTCCAATAATTCTTGATAGAACGAGGGACTGGAATTGCTCAGTATTGCCAAGTAGCCAATTTCAACATTGCACACAGTCAGCAAAAACTGTTGTCTGGGCTTAAGTGGCACTTGATATTTAAAATATAAATAAAAAGAGAGAGAGACCCTGCTCGCTTTCTCCCTGTCAGGTCAGAACCTCTGTTCTCCTCAGCTCTACTTAGTGGCTGTCAGCTGAGAAAGCTTTTACACCGCATCGACAGCTCAGCAACATTTTACTATTGACTTAAATGCCTACCTGGACTCCACCCACCTGACTCTCCTTTGTAACCTCACTAACCTCTCCACTCACCCCTCTCTTTTCCTCCTCTCTTCATTTCTACCTCTCTTAATCGTCGCTTCTGCTCTCTCTCGCTCTCTCTCTCTCTCACTTACTGTGATTAGGTTGGGAAAGGAGCCAGAGAAAGCTCTTACAGTCGTCACATCACCCTGGCAATGCTTCATCATTTACTCTCTATCACACACACACACACACACACGCTTATCTGCTCTTGGATTTGTCTTTTTGCTAAGCAGCCTGTTATTAACCGTTGAGATCAAGTGGTCCAGGGTGTGAGGTGGTGTGTGTGTGTGTGTGTGTGTGTGTGTGTGGGGTGGGGGGTGGGGGGTTCGACCTGCTAATGGTAGTGTGTATGTGTGTGTGAGAAACGTATTGACAAGTCAGCCCATTGCTGTATATAAATGTTGGAAAGTCAGCATGTAGACACAGTTTGTTACTGTGTTCAGGTGTTCTGTGCAGCTCTGACTGTGGTCACTACTCAAAGAGGTGAAGGCCACAAGATGATGTAAGCAATGCAGGTTTAAGAGCATTCGATGATAATTAAAAAAAAACAACAAATAAATAAGTAAAATGACTCAAATAAAATTATAATAAATTAGATTGAATCATTGTAATAATATAGGCATAAGCACATTCTGACTTTTTCAGTGACTTTACAAAAGCCAATCACAGGACAGGTGTTTTTTACAACAGCCAGTCACAGCACAGGAGAAATTTATGACAGCCAATCACAACACAGGGGACATTCACAACAGCCAATCACAGCAAAGGGTAGTTTTACAACAGTCACTCACAACATAGATGGATTTTACAGCAACCAATCACAGCACAGGGTAGTTTTTATAGTAGCCAATCACAACACAGGGGAGTTTGACAACAGCCAGTCACAGCAAATAGGAGTTTTACAACAACCAATCACAGGACAGGTGTTTTTTTTACAACAGCCAATCACAACACACAGGAGTTGTACAATAGCCAGTCAAAGCACAGGGGATTTTACGACACCAGTCACAGCACAGGAGAGTTTTACAACAGCCAATCATAGCAAATGACAGTTTTACAACAGCCAATCACAACACAGGGAAGTTTTAAAACAGCCAATCACAACAAAGGGGAATTTTTACAATCTTCTTTCAACAATTTCCCCCCGGGGATCAATAAAGTATTTCTGATTCTGATTCTGATTATTGGCCTGAGAAGAGCTCAGATTGGTGCAAATTTGGACGGTAGGGTGGCCAGATGTGTAATTCGAAGCAAATTAAATATGAGGTCACAGATTTGTCTGGTTACCAAACTCAGAAACTGATCCAGCACCATATTTAAAAGAGAAATCTGTTACATATTTACTGTTATAAATCATAAAATGAACACAATTGTTGGATTGAAATACTTGCTGCACTTGACATGAACGGTACAGCCAGACTAGAATACTAGACTATAATACTCTTTTGTAAGTCTGTTTCGCATTAATCAAAGTTCAAATTAATGCAGAATTCAGTATCAATTCAGTATTCAATATCAATAAGTTGTAGTAGGTGCAGACGTTTATAAATGTTAAATTGAGCAAAACATTAACAGAGTTTGGCAGGCAGTGAGACAGGCACTTGACAGACAAATGACATTTATAAACAGCTGATCAGATTTCAGTGGAGGATTCAACGTTGCCTTTTATTGTCAATTTATGAGCTTGCACATAACCTGCAGAGATCCTGCAGAGCTCCTGCAGCCTGCATGTCTCTGCTGTGTCTGGGGAGGAGGAGGCAGGGAGAAACAACTCAATTCAACCATAGATCACATATTAAACAGGATTACAACCTATTTAATATGCAGTCTGTGGCTCCAACTTGCTATTTGGACTTCAGAAACGGCTACATATTGCTTCTTTACAGACATGTACTCATGTGACCTTTACTTGAGTTATTGCTCTGCAGGTAGCTGTACTGGTTCTTTAAGTGTGAATTTTAATGACCTTTTACACAACTAAGTGGTCATTTCCTGGAGGAAATAGTGTCTCGTAAACATGATGTAATTTAAACATGATTGTGTGTGTGTGTGTGCGCGCTCATCTTGTGTGCACCTCAGATCAAAGGAACTAGTGGGTTGTAACTACATAAATACACACACACAAAAAATTAAAGTGAGTTGCTGTTGCTTGGGAACCACGCTGACAGTTGCCACCATGAGGTAAGTAAATAAGTAAGTGAACATTGGTTATTTGTGCGTGTCACGATCTGTGTGTGTTTGTTTGTGTGTGTACAATAACAGGGAAACATGCTCATAATTTCAGCGCCGACAAACACGTGTTTTTCATTTCTGTCTTCCCCAGTTTATTCCCTTCATTCTTCAATCAGAACAATGACTCATTGTTTTGTCTGTGTATTATCTCAATCAGGAGAAACAGTGCTCACTAATAGGAACTTCTAGTCAGTTGTGTGTGTATTTGTGTGTGTTTTTAGTTAGTGGGGAATTCATCATTTCCTGACACTCTGATAACACTACACAAACAGGGGAGCCTCTAGCCTCTAATTATGCTGTACGCTCCAGCACTTAAACTTATTAGCACCGGAGGGGATGTTTATGTGTGTGTGTGTTTGTGTGCGTCTCAGCTCTGTGTTTGTACCAAGGTGGTCCAAGTACTGTGTTGTGTTAAGTCGATAACTACTTTGATAGCAGTGTGTTAATGTGTCCTCTAATTACTCTGTATACATGCCTGCTGGGTGGTTGACATACTGCAATATTTGATTATTTTCTGCAGTTTTAAAATGTTGGACAGTTCAGTTCAGATGATTTTAGAAGATTTAGAATTGAAGGTCACCCTCGCTAATTAAATATTTGGACAGCCATTTTGTTGTTGTAAACCTTTACTTACAATTATTGAGCACAGATGGTCTTTTTCACCACGCTTACCAGCTCTATATTTATGCAGTTTGACAGAGTTGTGTTGTGAGCTGCCCGTATAAACCACAAGATTTTACTGTCGGACCCGAACAGCTCTGCGTTCAGAGTTTAAGTGAGTTCAACATTTGTTTCTTTTTCAAAAAAAAAGAAATGAGGGAAAAAAAGATATATAGTGGAAGTGAAAAGTCACATCTTGATCATGTTGTGATACTTTTATATACAACAATAAACAAAGCTGACAAATCTGGATAAAGCTTTCATCAGAACAAATATGACATAAGTGTTCTCTTTTAATCTCATAATCTTTATTTATTCCACCTTTCTTAACAAGGCAACAATGATTCAGAAAATGCAAACACACACAATCACACACACACATTAAACCATTACACAGTGAAAATTCATACAAAATAATATTAGTAATTCAGAAATACTTAAAGGGATAGTTCACCCAAAACCTAAACTTTTGTCATTGTCTACTCACCCTCATGCCAACTGAGGGTCGGGTTTAGTTTTTAGTCCACAAAACGCTGCTGGAGTTTCACAGGAAAACAATGTTGCAGAATCTCCCGAACAATTTAAGTGAACGGTGATCAGTTTTCAGACCTAAAAAAACAACTGAAACAACAACATGGTCAGTCACAACAAACTGGGGGCATGCAGACGCTCACATGTTGTTGTACATGATGTATGCACTCTGATGACCAATTTTACGTCACACAGACCCTCACAAACATGAAAAGTTTAATACTTGCTTCACACTTCCTGGACTGGGAAACACATCAGCAGGAACACAATCTAAGCAGCAATCAAATGTCCTTTAAAACATATGTGGCAAAATGATTCAAGACCATATAAACCTCATTTCTAGGAGACAGGTTTGGTAGAGTTTATAGTCAGATATGTAGCACAGCAACACATAAAAATTAGGGATGCTAAGATGAAGAAATATTCCCACTGGTTAGAAAAGGTATGAGTGATGATGCTCAATATCTGCAACACTAAAGCGCTTATGTTAATCTTTAATGTTAGATCTTAAGAACCTCCCTTTACTTTAAACAAAACAAATGCTTGCACGGTTGGTTCATTATTAAGTTTTGAGTTGGCCCCAACAACTGTAGCTGAAGACCATAGACAAGCCACAAAGTAACGCTAACGTTAAGAACATACTGGTTGTAATGGTATCTCCTTTTCAAGGCTAGCTTGGTTTAGCAATTTAGTCTTAGTATTAGCACCAGCTAAAGCCTTCATGGTAATCTACTGAACAACAGTATGCTCACGTTTATGTCTGCCTGCCCCCCCACGACTCTTTGGTGTCCCTGATGACCTGTATAATTGCCTTTCCAGCAGATTTCAGTCAGTATAACCATATCCAGTTGTCAAGCAACCTAATATCAGACTGTGATTACTCGCTTTTTAAGGTAACTTTGCATTTGAAATCTGACTCCTGCTCCTCTGTGCTGTGACTCTGTTGCTAGCACTGTACGAAGCAGACACTTTTAGTTTATATGTAGCATCTGTGGGCTGACTAAGTAGGTCTGGGCAATATAGCTGACAATAGTAAAAATTGACATTAGTCAATATATTGTAGATTATTATTGTTTATGTAGGTTGAGACTAATGACATGTTGTGTAATCCAAGGGGTGGAAGTGGCTGAGGTGATGAAGTGAGTAAATATCACAATATTTTTGACCATAAACCTTGATACTGCAACAATGTTGTAGGGGTGACTATTGGTGCTTCCACAAAATATTAATACAATGAGATCTTCTGATAAATAATAATCAGTAATGTGGAGATAATGGTTAAGTGGGTAAAGAGAAAATTACATCAGTTTACTTTAATGCAGCCTTTAAAACCAGGAAAAGACAACACTTATGCCATTTCACAATATAACAACATGCAAAATCTATCCTAACCTAGTGTCATATCACAATATAATGTAATATCAATATATTGCCCAGCCCTATGACTAAGTATTGATAACACACTTAGATGGTGGGGGCATTGGGCAAGTAGTGTAATGGATGTGTACCCGAATACTGTGTAAAACCTGCTACTGCAGCAATCCTAATAAAAATACATGAAAACGTGATATCTGCACAATATATTTGGGCATTTTCTATTCATATCTGGGTAATCCCCGTAAACAGTCACACAAACAGTAGCAACAAGGCCGCTGCTTGTGTGACTGTTACTCTGATTTGTCACGTCAACAAGAAAATCCCAAAGTGTAAGTGTCATTTGAGGCTTACAGTTGTCACACGAACTGACAGATTGGCTCGTCACTCAGAGCCAAGAGGAGGAATCAGAGCAGAGAGAGAGAGACAGGGGATCAGAAACAATAAAGGAAACGGGCAGTAATCATGGGGATGGTTCAAATATGTGTATAACAAGAGAATGTACATGCTTGTTAGTTCTTTTTGTGTATATACATACTGGATATAGTGTGTGTGTATGTGTGTATGAGAGGGAGCACATGTCTCAATTCCCCACAGACCACAGTAATGAACAGGGTTTATCTGTGTGACCTCTGTGGTACAGAGTGGCAGAGGAGTCAAACCTGATCGATAATTCAATGACTTTCCTCCTCGTTGCGTATTCAGATGTAAGGAAACACTATCCCAGCTATTAAATATTATTATACAGACAGTGAGACACAGCATATACATTCTGTCCCAAAGGCACTGTACAGCATGGCTATTATAGTATAGGTATGGTTATTTTTTATTTTATTTTAAATGAGCAATTTATTGTGCCAATGCGTATCATTTTTATTTTCTCTTTATTTCATTTTAACTTACTGTATACTATCCTATGCTGTCTTTGGCACAAGACAACTGTATTGAAAATTGTCCTTTTGCAAGAAAGTAACTTTTATAAACATAAATCCACGACCAAATGCATTTAACCCTCTAGACCCCAAAGCGACCCAGAGCTCCCATTCTATATTTCACTATAGAGTGCTGGTCATTTTAAAATCATTCCCAGTGTGTTAAAATACTGGAAAGAAGTTCTAAACTTTGTATTCCCGATACTTTAAGCATCTGATAACTGGAACTGGATATATTCATCGTCATGTTGAGACCTGTGATTTTTTTTCCATTGATAAACAGCAGAACCTCACCAGCTCTCACTGCCTGAGACAGATGCTGTTGTCTGGAAGTACGATGTAGAGTCGGTAGGGACACCTGACCTGTCGTGGCTTTTCCACATATAAATTCAGTGATTTTTCTTATAAGTTGCCAGTCATGGAAAACGATAATTACATTGCGAGTTTTCTGTTCAAAGTCATTTCCAGAAATGGGCGCTGTTTTCTTCAGTGATTAACTTTTATAAGTTGCCTAAAACTACCTACAATACACTTGTGGAAAGCAATAAAGACATTGGGCCTCATGCAAGAACCACTCGTACAAACAGATTTGTTCTTAAGTGGAGCGTACGAGTGATTTAAGAGAAGTTTGGCATTCACCAATTTTCTCATATTTTGAATTTTCTTTCTGATACGAACACAATTTACGAGGTCCAGACCTGTCGTAGAGTCATGTGCAGTCAGTCTGCTGGTATACAAACCAAAGTTTTTCACTAACAACTGTATATTTAATTAGTTTGAAGGCATTTTGAGTTTGAAAAATAAATTACAAACTACTACTCATGTTGACATTATTCTGTTTGACTACATTTTAAATTATAATATAATTATAAATTTGCATATAAAGACTCTCATCAGTCATTCAGTGATCTATTATTACCTGCTGTCAGGTGTATTGGCCATATATCTGCACATGCAGGTTTATAAAGTCTCTGTCCAGGTGAACATCCTCACTTATTCTGTCATCTGTTTCCATGATGAAAACTTACCCTTAACCTTCTCCTCTCACTGCAGTCATCGATCGCCCCTTACTGTTGCTGTGGCAAGTTGTTTTTTTTTTTTTTCTTTAGTCATTTTCATATCGAGACGTTTCTTCTTTTTTCCAGTGACAGTCCGACCCTCAGGTAAAACGGTATTAACAGCACTCGCTTCTCCCGTTTATTTGCTTTATCAGGTCTTTTAATTCCACTGCTGACGCTGTTAAAATGATTTTCCTTTATGGATCTCTGAAAGCAGGAAGTCAAACTCCAAACTCGTAAAGTTCTTCTTTTTTCTCTTTGATTCCATTTTCATGGATGAGCTCTTCCCAACATGTGGAGCAGGAAGCACAGCCTTATATGGTATTATTGGGGTGTTAATTATGCTAATTTACAAGTCTCATGCACGTGCACTCAAATACACACAGGTGGATCATTTATTTATGATGATTTATATTTATATTCTGAAGTTAAGAGCGTTTGTTGAATCTGACGTGACTTGTTTGTAAGAGACCTTCATACGAAAAAAGCGAGAGAAATTTAAGTTAAGAATACGAAAATGTTCTTGCATGAGGCCCGTTGTAATTTTTTTTGTGCTCAAAATCACATCACATAACTACAGTACCATCAGTAAACAGCAGGGGTCAACTTGGGTCTTGCTGCTGACAACGGACAGTGTTTTTTGGGGGGAGATACCAGGAAGAGTTGCTAGGGACGACTGACCAGGTTGCGACTTTTACACACATAAATTCAGCAATTATTTCATGAAAGTTGCCAAAAAGTCTGCTTACAACACACTGGTGGAAAATGACATTGTGAGTCACATCACATGATCACATCAGTGAACAGTGGGACCTACTTGACACTCCCTGCCCGAGGTGGAGGCTGTTTTCTGAGGTAAAGGGCGACGAAGAGTTGGTAGAGATGACTGACCGGCTAGTGACTTTTCCGCATATAAATTTAGTGATTTGTCTCATATAAGTTGCCAAAAAGACAATCTACTGCCACATTACTGTTGTTTGTTCTTATAACACAGTTGTGTGGGGTAAAGCGTGGAACATTTTCTATTTATTTTGAAATCCCAGCATTATGCGTTGCAGGATCTGTCATTGTCAGACTCTGGAAGCATACAAAAACAAATTTTGTGTATCGTATTTGTTATAAAATTCTCTTCTTTTAGGCAGACTGAGATTCATTCCATCACAACTATTTACAACAATTTAGCGCCACTTGTTGTTTTGTCGGGTGTTTTCAGAAATTTGTTGAATCAAACTTGGTCTAAAAAGCTACAATTCCACATAGTTGGCATCAAATTAAAGAGGAAATTGTGTTTTGTTAAATGGAAAAAAAATTGTGATTTGGCAATTTCTTTGCGTTTTTTTAGATAGAGCTGTTTGTTTGGGTTGAGTAAGAAAATTCTCATTTAGGTGAGGATTCTCGAGGGTTAAAATTTTTGGTAACTCTGCAAAACTTCACAAATAATCTTATATAGAAATCACAGTACCAGGAGGTTCGACTCTATTCTACCAATAATAGCTACTCAACTTGTATTCTGTTTGAGTACAATTCTCACTTGGTTCGAGTGTCCTCTTTGAGTGGAGTATGATCAATGGATATAGATGATAAATGCTGTGATCATGTAGAATGGATGTGACAGCTGATATTTAAAAGTGTGTATTTGCACTCTTACCTAGACAGACCTAGACAGAATGATCTCCTACCTGTCTGCATTAGCTGCACAGCAGGCGGAGCTCCACAGGCTGCCAGTCAGCCTGCTTCCCCCAGCTGGGAGCTTTGATCATAGGGGAGGTGCAGCAGGGATCTGGATTGTACAGCATGAGCTCTGGGTTGTTTGGGTGTCTGCTACATCCTTAACATAGACTGGCTGGCTGCCTATATACACACATTGAAAACACACTTACACACACAGTGATGCTAGTAGTGTCAGCATCTGTTCTGATGTTGTCTGAGAGGGTAAATGAATATATATCATAATTCTGTTGTCTATAAACTGGCATTTTCTTTTTTAATATCTTGTTTAATTCACTGTAATTTGGCTTTACTCCATGCTGCAAACTGTATATTCTATTGTGTCTGCATTTTTCAATTGTTTATCCTTTGTGTGTGTGTGTTTTGTGTGTGCAGGCGGTGCCGAAGCCCATAGCCATGGAGCCATGTTGGGGGAGCAGAGCAGGTGTTCTGACGGTGCTGCTGTATCTGCCCAGAGTCCCATCTGGAATACCCCCACCAGGACAGTCTGGTATGATTCACACAAACACACACACACAGACAGACAATGTCTGTGTCATCTAAGCTTGTAACCGTTTCTTCTTTTGGTTTGATTTGTTAATCTGCTCTGGGAAAACTTATCTTTTGTCTTTTTAAATTTCCAACTGATTCTGACAAATTTGAAGCAGTGTTAATTTTGACAGCAAATTAGTAAGACAGTAGTTAGTTAGTTACATTTAGTCATATTTTATTCATTGGAATTATTTTAGCTTTCTTTTTCCCATTTTTTCTTTTTTTTTTCTCCTTTTTTTGGTTACATATCTGTTTCAATTTGCAGACAGCATAACTAGATTTATTCTGTTTAGCGTGTCAATCGATCTTTTAATTTACAATATAAGATTAGCCACTCTGGAGCTTTCACTGCTCTAATCAGTGCAGGACAGCTGTGGTTTCTTTTGGCTTGTATTGTATTTAAAGTTTAGCAAAAACATACCAGCTTGAGTTAGCTGATAAAATAACATCAGCTTGAAAAGCAAAATCAGAATTACTCCAGTTTATCAGAGAATGACCATGATATGTCATTAGAGATTTGAGGAAACATACAATACTCACTACAGCTGCCGTGTCCTCCTTTGAAATTTCTATCCTGAGCTGGAATACTGTTTTAGTTTGTCATTTCACATTAATTAGAGTTCAAGTTAATGCGGAATGAGTTGGTATCTGTTTATCAGAAGGAGGAGTAAATGTTCATAATGGTTAAATTGAGCAGAATGTTAATGGAGTCTGAGCAGTGGGCTTTTGTTTTCAGGATAACAGGCTTAACTTTACATTGACAGACAACTGATGTTATAAACAGCTGATCAACTTACAGAGTGGGATTTGTCGTCGCTTGTTATTGACAAATTAAAATGTCGCTTGGGTTTTGCTGTCCTGCTTAGTCTGAAAAGGAGGTGGCGGGGGGAAACAACTTCTTTCAACCATAGATATTAAATAGGGATTCAATCGATTTAATATGGCTCAAACTCATTATTTGAATTGCAGTACTATTTTTTGGATGCGCTATTGCTGCGTATTTCTCCTTTGAAGTGTGCTTAATGTTACCTTTGTATGAATTTTGGGATGACTCATCTGCAAATATCTCTGTACCACACAGTTTACAAAGGGCCTTGTTTTCCTTGTCAACAAATGTGATATTTATCCATATATCTGTGTTTCTCTTTCTCCCAAATGTTGGCATATTCATAACTTGTAGAAAGTGCATCCTACTTGACTTCCTGGCTAGATACTTTCCAAATGTGTGCATCTACCACTCATAGAGATAGAATCTCTTCCCACCACATCACTTCCCTAACGTTTTCATCTCATTTTCTGTTGTTGGCTAAAGGTCTCATTAGATTTCGTCATTAATTACTTTTGATTTACTATCGTCAGTGAAAACTATGATGAAAATTATTAGTCAGCTAAATTATCACTGTTTTGAAGACTGATAATTTTTCCAAGGCTCACCAGTGGTGGTGTTATAGCTAGGAAATTACATTGGCGTAATGGCAACAAGTACTTGAAGCTTCTGTGTGCATGGAGTTGCATATGTTGTTTTCATCTGCTAGTATTAAACTTGTGCCATATTTTACCTAAACTACTTCTGCAATGTTGTATGCTTTTTTGGGGGGGACGGATTGCCCTCTGATTTCATGTTGATCTCTTTGTATGCTTGGCATATATTGTCCAGTAAGGTGGTGCACAATATTCTGCCTTTTATAGTGAAAAAAGCGCTGCCTCAATCATATTTTGTGCTGATAATTTGAAAAGGCAGGTCGTGCATAATGACCAGCTGCAGGAGCTGCCACTATCAGCAGACAGTATTTATGTCCAACTGTCAGACACTCAGCGGCCACAGCTAATGTGACTTTTTATGATGAAGTGTAACAAATACCAGCTCTCCTACTGGTGATTTCTCCATTTTCATTTGATAGCCGCTGTTGTTGTAAACTGTCAGCTGTCTTGGAGCCGTGAAATCCCACATATTCGTCATTGTAGGCTCACAAAAACACAGTCCGCACCATTTGTGATCCTTTTACAAGTTGGAACTGTTTTCAGCAGCTGGGGGATGCAGCGAGCGGTGCTTCTTGTGTGCCTTGCGGCAGCTTCCCGTTAGCTCTCATGTAAAACAGGCTCTGGCAGTTTAAAGAAAGGCAGAGTAAACACACTAAAATATGATGACATCCGAGGCAGGATCAAAAGTGTCTTGATGTTTCCCTGCGCTCTCATCATTAGAACGGTCTGCAGCAGAGCAACAGTGTAGCTTAACGGTGTAGGAAGCTGTTTTATAGCCCAAAGGTTACATGTTTAAATCGCTGCAGGTCCTGTCTTCAGTCAAGGCAGAACAAAGATATTGTTCTTTAAACCTGTGAGTAGCATTTAATCTCTAAAATGTAAATGCAGACTTCTGTCCCAGGGTATCTACTCATACTACAAGCCCAAAATGTGTGTGGATTTTCCCTTAGGTTTATTTTCTGTAGGTCCTGTACAGTAGGTCTGCAACCAATAGTAGCAATTAAGGGAGAAGCAAGGTCATGTTATTTTTCTGTACCATCACATAATGTTCAGTCCAGCGCTCTGCATGACTAATCAGGATGTGAACAAGTTCAGTGAGTCATAGAGTTGTACAGCAATTGTATTTTTCTGCGTTTCTTCTGTTCTCGAAACAGTTTGTTGGTATTGGAAGATCATTCATAGTACAGAGGACTTGCTATCTGAAAACACTGTGGTGGCCTTGGTCTAGTAACTATTGATTTGTTGTTCTGCGGGTCAAAAGACATCTACTGTATAATAAAGCTCTTAGCCTCTAACTAATAGGATTTAAATGAATATATTTTAGTGTGAAGTAGGTAAATCAATACTAAATTTAATGTAGTTACTAAAATTCTGCTGAAATGACTTTTATACTGTATATAGACGAGGAGTCCAAAAACTTATTTTCACTTTCACTGCCACTTAATTTTGGTTGTAACCTGCACATCCTCAAATCAGTACTTATTTGGGGTCTAAACAGTACACCTACATTCAGAGGTTATCACAAATGTGATGCAGCATAGACAAATTGATCTTTGATGGCATTGTAAAGTGCTTTGCAGTACAAGCAGGGATAGACACTAATAGTTTTAAGCACTGGCCCACAAGCCACCAAGCCCCTAAATTTGGTGGCCAAGTACAGTAGTGTTGGTGTAAACTGATTTAAAAATAATTACAAAAAAAAAAAAAAAATGCAATTTAACACAGCTTAACACAGCCTTCCTCAACTGAGACACTAGTGTTTTCCCATGAGTTGTGAAGTGGTGTTCCTGAAGACATTGTTTCCAATGAAAAACAAGCTAGACTTCTTGGCTAGTTGAGGTAGCTGGTGGCACACACTGCAGTACATTACTTCCTTTGTGTCGTATATTCTAGCCACTTAAACTCCTGCTTCCCCTCATTCCTCCATTCTCATTGCCATTTCATTTTTTATAGCCCACTTTTTGTGTTTCTGGTTCTTCTGTGAGAATCACCATGGCAGTTTGTGTAGGCTTAATAAATCCAGATTTCAGTGGCCCCAACATATTGTTAACTGTTTGTGTCGAAAATTGAACTAAAAGGTGCAAAGCAATCAGGATGTTTATGTATATAACATTTGTGTTGTGTTGCAGTATGGGATAAAACTTGGTCACCACAGGGGGGCACCTACACGGAATATTTGGTGGCCAAAGAGGGCCCATTTCCACCAAATAAGCTCTTGAATCTGTTCCATTCAAGATTCTTGGAACCTTGGTGCTGTCTATGGGACTTTTCCACTGGCACTTTTGGGTGCACTGAGTCAGACCATACCACCCTGATTTGCATTTCCATTACCACTACTATTGTGCAAAGTCACGCCCCGAGATGGACCTACTCTGGAGTGGGGCCAAAGTGAGCCTGACCCATCTCCAGGCGAGCTGTGGTGACGCACACTCGAACAAGCAAGTGCTTTGATACTCAACTCATGTCTGTGCAGGAGAGCAGAGAGAAAGATGTTTTTAAAAGTGTCTGTGACTGTTTAGCTCTCATTCTTTAGAAGCTAATCTCTGTTTCTCTCGTGTCGCTGTTTTTACATTGAGGTAGCTGCTGTCTTTTGCTGTCGCTTTCAGCCATACGAGAGACGTGAAAAGTTACCACTGATCAAGAATTTCCTGCTTTTGCTACTTCGTAATAAAAGCTTTTGAGTAACACAATAACGCAGGACTTTCAGTGTGAAGAATTTGTAGGAAGTTAAGCCAAGCTAGCACACGCGTATGGATAAGGGATAAAAGATGCCCAGCACAACAGCAGTTGACTCCACTGGTACTTTCTGAAAAGTGAAAGAACAGTGAAATGTCTTTGAGCAATGCCTTTAATGACCAGATTGACATAATCTGTCCTGGGATAAAACTGGCAATCTTCAGGTCATGTTTATCCATCTGCTATACAATTGCGAGAGGTTTATACCTCTGGCTGTATGTGCAAGCACAAACGTGTATTTTCTGATGAAGAGTTGCTGAAGTTTCCTAAAAATCAAATGTGACCACCAGAATCCCAAAAGTGTCAAAAGAAAGTTTGACATGAAATTGAGATTGGCATTTTTTACAATGGCATTTTCTAGACTAAGCTGCTTTCTTGTTTTCATTTGTGATTTCATTGTTTCACTGTTGGAAGGCAGTTTAGACTAAATAAATGCAGAAAGCAGGAAAAACCACACCGGAAAGTGGCAACATGACAGTTTTTGCAGATCAACAGTTTATAGCATCTGGCTCAAATCATAATGTTTTTATATTGTTATACCAGTATGTTCTTACTTCCAGCATCAGCATGTTTTTCAGAGCAATATAATGAATTATTCAGGAAAACTTTTGACATATGGCACCTTTTAAATAAGGTCTGATGTGGTTAGACCTGCCTGGTTTCCCTCCAACACTTACTGTTGGATCAATTGTTCCCCTGAATGAGACATCCTGACTTTCCACAGTCTGAGTTCATGTTGCCGCTATAGACGGACGACATGCGATATCCCCCACTCGCTGCAGCCGACCACCACACGGCTGTAGAAATCACTGAAAGGACAGGAGCACTTCCTCGCAGACCTGACCAAGGCCTGGAGCTTTATGCACCGTCAGCAAGAGCCCAATCTTCCCCCCCTCCAGCTCATCTTCCACCTCAGTCGACCCATGTATACCTTTTTTTCCTGTCTTTATGTTTTCCTTCTCTCCTGCAGCTTCTTTGGAGACTGCTGTCAGTTTGTCTGTTGGTGGTTTTGGTCTTTGTAAAGTGGACTGTATGTAACTGGAGCAGGTGTGAGGAGCCTCTGTTCCTCCAGGCAGGAAGCGAAAGCCGTCAACACGACCGGTACCTGATAGAGGAAAACGAGCAGAGCAGACGGAAAATGAAGCACTCCGCATGAAAGCGTTTTCCTAGAAGCTAGATGGAGCTTTACGCTGAAGCCTTTAAAACGTAGCATCAGTCGCTGAAGTCTATACACAGAAGGGAGAAGGGAATGTTAAGCGTTGTGTGCGTCTGAGTATGAGCACATAAGAGAAAGTAAAAGCTTTGCTACATCCACACGTAATCATGATGATACAAAAACCCAAGAGGTTAATGGCAACAAGTGCATTAGGCACAACTGGAAGAACAGTAAACGGGTAAAAGTGCCCAAGAAATCATGTGAAACTAAAGTGAATGTAGCAAAATCTCTACTTATGTTAAACCAAATTATAGAAATATGTTCATGAGACTGATTTTAAATTTATGCTGATTTAGTTGTTCATGGCTGCTTTGCAAATGTTAACATCCATGTTTGTAAAAGGGTCTCAGAAAGTAGAAATGTGAATGGTGCAAAGACGTTAGGGATTATTTTTAACAGCTGGGCCTTAATTTCATAGTTTGTCTCTCATTCCTATTGGTTATTACCTTTAACACACCATCCTTAATCAGTCTATGAGCGACAATCACTGTCCTTTTTAAAAAAAAATTATAGACGGGTTTACAATCAAACATAATTAAAAGAAAAGATGAAGGCGAACAGTTAAAATTTTCTCTCTAGCCTCAATTGTTATGGATATTTTAAGTGTGCTTACTTGCTTCTTGTACTAAACAAGTGAAGTGTTTACATCCTGTGTGATCATGTGATCACTGTGCAAGTTGTTGTTTTGCAAGTCACAAGTAAGTCACAAGTCTATGAGCCGAAGTCCTACATCAAGACGGACAAGTCCCTGCATCTAAAACTTGAGTTTTGAATCCTAACAAGTCATAATGTGCTCTTCATCAAATGTAATGCTGTATTAACAGCAGAGCCTCCAATTACCATCCTTTGTGCAACTTCAAATGTTGAACCAAGTTGGACGTTGAATGTGTTTACTTTTAGATGTCACAAGGAGCCTTTAATTGTTCATTTAAGTCCTTAAAACCACTTGACAGGCAGAGGAAAAAGGATTAGAGCTTTGAAGCTGACTGCTTCTGCAAGTGTCACACCTAAACTTAAAACAGACACAGTCGTATTTTTTTGCTTTTTTTGTCCACTTCTGACCATAGGCTCGCCCGGCTAATGCCGCACTTGTCTGCACTCAGTTTCTTTTCCTCCACCCACTGTTGATTGTGTATCTATTTGACATGACTTGCATCTATGCTGAAGACTGGCACAGTCGGAAGAAGAAAGATACAAGTTTCTTGAGAAATTTACACAACAAAACGGTCTACCTGAAACTCAATATGGTTGTGAACTGCATGAAGGAGGAGGTTGAACACACTTTAACCAGCTCACAGGACTGCTGGTCTGTCTGGTGCTCTCAAGGGCAGAATACTCTTGTCACAGGAAGGACTTGGAAAATACAAAACACAGAGCACACAGTAAAAAAGGTGAAAAAGTTTTGGAAATGTTTCAATGCCAGCTACGTCTTCTTCTTGTTGTTGATGATGTCATGGTAAGAATAAGGGGAGGGTTACATAAAACTGGAAACTGGCTAACAGCAAGAATAAGTTTTTCTTCCATTGTTTACATGGCACAGGAATTGTGGGGGACAGGAAGCAGAAGTAGTGACACAAAAACAGATTGGTTGTCAGGTCGCATTGGAGCACTGACAAAAGTTGAGGCCAGCTCAACTTTGATTTGTAGCACCTGTGTCGGATGTCAGAGTCTGTCTTCCTGTTACAGGCTTTCATTGAAAATGACTTCTGGCCTGATCCTTTGTCACCAAGAGTGTGAAAACACAGTAACAAGGATCCTGTGTTTGCACAACGACAACCTGAGTGGCCACTGGCAGCAACACTGCAATTTTAGATGACATTAGTCCAGACAAAATCAGTATTGGGGCCTTTAAATTGAAGTGTCTGTGTGTCAGAGTGAACATACTGTTATTTCACAGGTTGTTTTGTGTTCACTGCCTTATACTACCTGATGTTTTGGACATCAGCTCATCACAGCAGCAGCAGACTAATTTTCAGGAAATTAGGCCAATAAAAGGCTTGTCACTTCTAGTCAGGCTGCTCTCTGGGGGACATCCAGCTCTTCTGTTGTTTTTCTCACCAAATCAATGAAATAGCTGTCGTTGTTACCAGTGCTTGAAGCCTCGAGTCGATGGTTGTGTCTCCGTTTCTGTCTGCGTGGTGATCCTAGAGTCAGCCATGATCAAAGTAATCCCGCAAATAAACCCACGCTGTGACGTACATGCAAACACGTAAACACGCATGATATAACTTCAAAAACACCAAGGAGCAGATAAAAGTTGTAAAAAAAAAAATAGAGAAATCGCCCACCCATCATCCATCCCCAGTCTCTCGCCCCTCTCCTCCCTCCATCCTCCCACCCCTCTGCTCCCTTGAGAGGCTCCCAGCAGAGGGTCAGACAGCAGTCCTCCATTGATGTTAGCATGTATGAACGTGAAGTCACTGCAGGCAAGCTCCGCCCACCCTCGGTGGGAGACACTTCAAGAGGAATCCTCGATGAGCGAGCCTATTTTAGCTTGCCTCGCCTTGCACAGTCTCCTCTTTCTTCTCTTTGTTTTCTTCTTGTCCTGCTTTGCTCTACTCCCCTGAGGTGTTACCATTAACTGACCCTTCATATGTAAGAGGGAGAAAAAGAGAAAACACCAATGTTGGTTTCAGAAGAAGAGAAAAAAAAGACTTCAGCACCAGCCTTGAAATTTATAGCTTCACAGCTGCCAATTTCTCAGCCTATATTCCTCACGCTGTCTTTTTTTTTTCTTTTTTCTTTCTGTATCATTCTAGAGCTTTTTCTTCAGGCCTTAGATAAAGAGAGCGGCACTGTGGGATGAAAGTGTATGTTTGGTGCCCAGTTTATGCTTCTCTATTGATGTGATGTCCTTTAAAGGGGCCTAGATGACTAGCTCCAGGTGCCACAACCCCCCAACAGAGTACAGTCCTACCTCTGTGGAGATTCTCGGGACTTTTAGCTACCTTAATGCGGGGGTGACTTGATGGTAAAACATACCAACAGCATTCGACTGGCATTAAAATATCACCCAGTCACTGCCTATTGTTTTCCAAGTAAGCCTACATGTCTGCGGCAGTTGTGAGATGGGAGGGCTGCAATGCATCATAAAAGGCCTCTCAGCATCCATGATCCAGAAAAGTAGTGCTTCAAAGCTATAGTAGGCAGTTTATTTTTGGTGTCATTGGGCAAAAATTCCACACTAACTTTTAAACACAGTGTAATTCAAGAGGTCTGAGAAAAAGCCAGACTTGCACCTCCTCATGGAGGTTGGTCAGTATGGAGAGATGGTGTTCATATTGGCTGTTTTTCACATACAGATGTGTGCATCTGTCCCACCACATGGTATAAAACTAGGGTTAGGTATTGTTTTTTGATACTGATGTTAGGATGATACTTTTAAAACAGTACCAGTGCTTGGCGGACGTTTAGCTCAGTTGGTAGAGCGTCCGACCCATGTATGGAGGCTGTTAGTCCTCTGCAACGGCTGATGGTTCGACTCCCGCCTTCGGCCCTTTGCTGCGTGTCATCCCCTCTCTCTCTGCCCTGTTTCCTGTCTACTCTCTGGCTGTCCTGTCCAATAAAGGCAAAAAAATGCCAAAAAAACAACAACAACAACAAAAAAAAACAGTACCAGTGCCTAATCCGATACTTTTTTAAAATTAATAATAATATGATGGTAGTCAACATTAAAGAATGGATTTTTTCATTGCTAAGGAAAATTTGAAGTTGAATTTGAACAATACGTTAACCGCTGACAGTTACAAGTTTACTTAAACATATATATATATAAAAACATTTACATAACGATTTCACATAGAAGTTAAACCTAACTGAATGCACTATTTTAACTCTTAAGTAACAGTTACAGTACTAATTACAGCAAAGGAAATTTTGAGCTGGTATTCAGTCTACAAACTTCAACTTAAAAGTGAAGCTTTGTCTTTTGCAGAAGTATGATTATATCTGCCCACCTGAGCAAAGGCTGCTGTGATCATGATCAGTGCTCTCATCAGACACATTGTATCTAGTGTTTTATATCTCTGCTCCCCATCTCTGGGGCCAGGGACACCCACACTGCCGGCTCATGAGCCCATCATGGGGTCACACAAGTAGTCAGCATGGCACTTCGCTCTGCTGTCAAGTGTGTCCCTGATGCCAGATGCTTCCCCCTTTAAATGCAACTGCTTTTATACATTTGCTGCACGTCCCACGAGCTGTGGGAATCGTTTCAAGGGAAATGCAGCCACACTTTAATCATTTAACTCAACATTTTAACTGTGTTTGCAGTAGCTACTAGCTAATGGAGAGTTAAGGTCACACCACCTGCTTCCAGAGTCATGCAAAGAGAGTGTTGGTGGTTATGCTAACTAGGCTTGTTTGGTAATGCATCTGTAATGTCCACACCAGAGAGCAACTATTTAAATCGTCAGCTCAGGCGTGGAGCACTGTAATCTGTGTTCTGTTTTCGTCCGGTAGGTACCAACCGTCCAACCGGAACTGGTGCTGACCGATGTAAACACTGAATTTCGATACCCAACCCTAGTGAAAACCTGATTCAGTTGTGGAAAAACTTCTGACAAATCTTGAATGGCTTCTTTTTCTACAAGGGTTTATAGAATAAAAGACATCTGTGAACACCTTTGGACTCCACGCGGTGCTTCAGGCTCATTACGTTTGATGCCATCACGCTGGTATTGACGAGTGGCAAAGAGGCATGATGACAAACAGTGGGGAATCACTTTTGAAGGGGACATGAGTGTGTGTGTGTGTAGCGTACTAGCTTCTCATTCTGCTGTTAGAGGGCATCGCAGCTGCCTCTGAAGCCTGGGGCGTTCTGCCCTGGGGCCAAAAAGAGGAAAAACGAGGGGTGTCTTTGAGGAGATGAGCGAGAGGGACTGGAGTCGTGCCGAAACTCTCACTTTTGAGAGCCAAGAAGTTTTACAGGGCAACCGATTCCTTCTGCTGCCGTTCAAGCTTGTGGATTTGGCAAAAGGTTTTGCATTGTGTACGTTTTTTTCTAGCTTTTTTTGTGCTTTTATTGTGATAGGACAGCTGTAGAGAAGACAGGAAAGGGGTAGAGAGAGAGTGGGGGGATGACATGCAACAAAGGGCGACTGGCTGGCATGGGTTCATAGGCTCTGCAGAGGACCAACAGCCGTAGCACATGGGGCATCCACCAACCAACCAACAGGGGTGCCCCGTGTTTCGGCTTGTTTCGGCTTGTTTCGGCTCCCATACCTACACAGTTTGTCCAATGTGTGCTACAGGAAAGGCGACAAATGACATGATGCTTCAAGTCACAGGCAGTGTGTTTGTCACACCAGCTAGAGGCTTTGGTCTTGAAAGCATTCTGCCATCCAAGAGGCATCATCAGCAAATTGATTTAGGCCCAGCTTTAGTGTAGGAGTTGTTGACCGGCGTGATGAAGTGGGAGCTGATTGTGAAGACAAAGCTCTCAATTTACCAGTCAATCTGTGTTCCAACCCTCACCCATGGTCATGAGCTTTTGGTATGACAAAAGAATAAGACAGTGGATTCAAGTTGCTGAAATGACTTTGCTTTACAAAGTGACTGGGTTCACCTTCAGGGAAGCAGCAGTTTCACTCAGACCTCCTTCCTGATGTCTTACTTCTTTACCCTGTCCCTGTGTTGAAAGGAGCCAGATGAGGTGGCATGTGCATTTCAGCAGGATGTATCCTGGATGCCTCCCTTTGAAACAGGGGTTTTGAATGTCTGAAACTGTGTGCCTCCCCTCAGACAAAGCTTAGAATAAGGTGCGCTCTGGTAGTTTACTTGTTTAGTTTTGCTCAATTCCTGGATGCCTATGGGATCATGATTATGTTATTTGATACCATAGATACTCAACAATTGAACCATGATAGCCTAATTTTGCCATTTTACAGAACTCCAGACTTCACCAAATACATAAAAAGGTCTCTCTTAAGCTATTTTTCTGCAAGTCCCTCTTACTATGTCTCTGAACTATCAAACTACCAAATCACTCACATTTAGGCTATTCTATGTGATCTCCTTTGGATAACTAATAGAATATTTTTTTTATCACTTCCATTCACCGGGCCTTCCCTAAACTGTAAGGAGCCTGCCTCCCACTCTGATGACTTCTGCGATGGAGGTTTTCCAGGTACATCTAAATGTTAGGAGATCCCAGGAAAGACCCAGCAATTGCTGGAGGAATTGAACATACCATCAGACCCAAAAAAGACTTTAGTTCCCCCAAAAAGAGCTGGAGGACGTGGCTGGGAAGACTGACATTCAGGATACCTTACCTGACCATTGTGACTCGGATGTAGATCTGGTTAACTGGCTGACGATGGATAGAATATGTGATGTCAGGACATAAAAGAGATGAGACATCACAAAATCAAAACATCAAAATGGCAGGCCATTGTTTAAATGCTTGCTTCCCACCAGTCAATAGCACTGGTAAGGCTCTTCATCCTGCAAGATAGTATCTTTGCTCTGATACATGGACATTGTTTTTGCATTAGTCTGTCCCTTTAGGGTTTCATGGGCTTTTTTTAGGATTGCAGCCTAAAATGCCTGATTTCATGGAACCTTTTCTAAAAAAAAAAATTGTGATGCATGCATTAAATTGCAGGAATAAGTGAAAATTGCAAAAACAATTAGCTTTTTTTGTATCATTCATTGAAAATCAATGGCAACTTGTTGCAGGGAGAAAAAAAAACACACTGTTCGTTTGCACTCTGAGTGTTCCGAGTAACCTTACCAAAAAGCCTTAGGATTACAGATATTCTAACAAAATATTGTTTTATTTGTAAATGAAAGAGTACAGCTAGGGGGGATTCCACAAAAAAGCGAAATCTTTTTGGCGCTCAAACTCAAAACAGCAAGCGCAAAATAATGAAGTATAAAAGTGCACAGAGCATTGATAAATGTCAATAACTGATAAATCTTGATAAATCTTTTGTTTTCAGTACCTGTCACACAACAAAGAAAATGAAAATAGAGGAAAATAATATTAAAACATTGAGGGAGTTCATTGAGACTTATACATATGACAGAAAAGTTGTGATGACTGGACAAAATTGCAGGGTTGTGCTGAAGTCACAGGGATTGGTGGAATTTGCGTTAACTGTTGTGACGGCAACATTGCTCCTCCTGGAGGGACTGATGAGTTTTGAAAATACAAAGCTGATAAGCACTGTTTTTTAAACCACTTTGTATTAGCTAAGCTCTGACTGCCAAACTCTGCATTCCTCTGTCTATATCCACAGGCTAGTCTGTGTGATGAGATTACAAGCTGCAGAAGTAGCCTAGTGGAGGTCTCTGAGCTCTTGTACAGCTTTTTCTTCACTCTGATCTAGCATGACAGAAACACACTCATGTTAAAAAAAAAAACCCACAGATCACTCTGCTCAAAGCCAAATCAAATTCTCTGATCAAATAATCGTTTCTTGGCCCAATAGTCCAAGCCGGAATCCTGAAAGAACTGCAGTGAATGGAGGCGACTCGCTGCTGTTAGAATGGCTGACAGCTGTCGTCAGCCAAATTGCAGTGGACAAGTCACACATGGTGCCTGCCTCCGCGAGCAACTCGCGCAGGAGAGGAACAGCTTGACCACTGAGTGACTGTTTGACTGATTTAAAGTCACAGTGGCCTGACATGATGGACAAAGCAGGAGAAAAAGACTGATATTCAGGACTGGAGAAATAAGAGGGAGGGATGGATAGGGAAAAAAAAAGGGGGGGGGGGTCCTCATTTTTGGCTCCAGTTGCCTCTCTTCCATCCGCACAGCCTCTGTTTCACTTCATCTTGCTCCTGTCAGTTTTACCTCTTTATGCTGTGCCTCCTGCAGCTGCAGTTGTTTCATTTTTTATTGTTTCATATAAAATGGGACTCAATCAGTGGTTAATGGATTTACCAGGCTGCACATACTCTGAGTTTGGTGCAGTGGAGTTGTTGAGGAGAAAGAGAAAGACTGTGGGCTACGTTTCCTTCTCAGCCTCTCTCTCGAGCTTAGATAGTGGGTCAATAGAGACAGAGGCGCCGCAGCATTCACAGCCGCCTTTTCCTGCGCTAATCTGCCTATTCAGCACCAGAGATAGAGCCGGGAATATCTGAAAGAGAGAGGGAGAGAGGTAAAGGAGGAAAAAAAAATACAGGTACTGTAAGATGTTGAAAGTCTTTGTGAGTAAAAATAGAAAGAGCAGTGTGAGAGAGAAAGGAGGTATTAAAAGGCTGAGAGGTTCGATAAGAAAGGCTGGTGTAAGTTAGAAAAAAAAAAGAAAAAACTTGAGTGAAAACAGGTAAAAAGTCGGAGATGTATCAGGAGGGAGAAGGAGATAAGGGATTGAGGGAGCTGTTAAATAAGTGCAGTGGGTGGTGAGAGTCCGCGGCGACGCCCTCCTCACCCGCAAAACCAGATTTGCATACTGCTGCAGCGACGCTGAGATGATAAGTCCTTGTGGTTATGCTTTGATAAATCCACTCCTGGTTTCTTCTAAACCAACTGAGGAGCAGAAATAAAACATAATCCCCCCCATCTCTCCCTCCTTCTTTACTTCCTCACTACTTTCTCTGTTTTATCCTTTATAATCTTATATTCTTAAGTCTTCTTTGTCTTTATGAGGTGACAATTAAATTGTAGTGCACTTTTAGAAATATTTCGTACATTTAAGGAAAATAAAATATGAATCAGCCTGTATTTCCCTCAATTATGTCTATGTGAAAATTCAAGAGTATGTGACAAGATTGCACCAACTGAGCAGCAGTAACTAATACACATTTATTTTTATTGATGCTTCTGACTTAAGACAGTATTTGTGTGTTTGTCTCATCTCCTCTACCTTGTGCGTGTTTTTTTTTAAACAGCTATCATGATAGAGGCAGGTAACATGCAACAAGGGCCCATATCTGATCTTGAGCCAGGGGGATGTTACAGTTACTCCAGTCTGTCCTCACCAAACGGGCATCTAGGTTATCTGTGTAAGCTGCTTATTACAACTCATATTTATGTTTATTCTGTTCTGTTCTGGGAACACCGTGAAGCGCTCCATAGCGCTGCCCACTTCCATTCAGCGCCCACTTCAATTGATGCGACGTGGAGCAGAGCGGAGCTGGCTTGTGATCTGTAACGCTAGTGTCAGCATCTCCTCTATTTTTTCCACACTCTGCACACTAATCTGTTGTGAAGACGCACTGTTATTGTACTACAAACAATTATATGATATGATGTAACTGATCGGATTCGGATAAATGATGAAATATGCCTCCCATGATTTCCAGCTGTTTTCATTTCTTGTTTCAGCTACCCACAATGGTGCGTCCATGGAAGCGACTCGTCTCAAACAAACAATGGCAGCTCCTCAAGAGGTTAGCATAGATGTGATAGTATTAGTCATATCAGAACTGGAGAGTATTTCTTCATTGAAAGAAGGACAAAGAATGACACTGAAGGCTTTTCTCCATGGAAAAGATGTTTTCGCTCTTCTCTTGACTGGCTTTGGCAAGAGTTTGATCTGATTGTTTGAAGTTAGCCCCTGTTAGACGTGATAGACAGATGGTTAATCCAGTCACCTGCCAAGTGCCTGCCCTTGTCCAAACACTTTTTAAAGACGACTTCCCAGATGGTTCTGTATGACAAACCATCTGGCATGTCAGGTTACTTTTTATCCAGGAGCACAAAAACTTCAAATTCACGAGGTTATTTTAAAGATCAGCTCTACATGTGATCAGAAAACAGCAGAAAATAACTTGCTGATTGGCGTGGATAAATGTGCTTCTCGTTTGGTCATCCAGGCTGCTGCTCTCTCCAGAATAGACGCGACGCAGCATTTCACAGCGCCTACGCTGCCCTTATGTCCCTGCCGTCAAGAGAGAAAAAGTCCACATATGGAGGAGGTGGGGTGGATGGATGGGTCAAACAAACACAGGACTTTCACCTAAACCAAAAGTCACCATTGAGTTAGAGTTTTAAGATAGCCAACTTAAGTTTCATACATTTGTCACTTCCGTCATTTTGCAACTACTTATTTTAAGACAAATCAAGCTCTTTCCTTAAACCTAACGTACTAGTTTTGTTGCCTAAACCAAACATTCTGTCTTAACCGTGTGTTTTTAAGTCACATGACTTAAGTCACATACTTAAGGTCTGTTACACCTGTCACTGCTGGTGCTCTCCACGGTCACATATGTTGTTTTGGGAGTCACTGCCTATTCTGTTGTGTAGGTATGAGAATGTGTTGTTAAATCCCAGACATCTCTACTTCTTTATTCTTTATTTTCTGGGCTTTCTGATGGAGTCGAGGTCAGTAACAGTTAACGACACCACGATTTTTCTCTGAAATAGAAGAAGCAGATGCAGGTACCAAAATGTCAGTCTGTCAGTCAGTATATCAACTTTTCTACCTCTGCCAAGCTTAATATCTTTTTTATGGCTAAAATGTTGGTGTTTCCACCCACAGTGGTGCACAAATTGAACATGCGCCTAGAAACAGGAGGCTGAGAAGGCACCATGTGTCTCTGAATTAGAATTTATAGCTCTTCTTTTCTGCTATTTAGGATTGACGATGTTTCTTTGTCTCTCTGTTGCCTTTATATTTCCTCTCCACCCCTCCCTTCTCCCTCTCAGTCCTGACGAAGCATCTTGAGCCTTTTGCTGTATCATTCTCACTTTGGCCGCCTTCCTAAAGGGAGGAAAAACTAAAATTTATTATCCCTTGACAGGAAATTGATTCTGGTCATTTGCATTAAAAACATAAAAGGCATCACCATGAAAAAAAAAATCTAATATGAGGCGACACTTTAATAAAACACTTGGATTAATTAGTTAAATACTGTTGGCTTATTTTGCTCTATTTTAGTGTAATTGCTCAGTGAACAAAGAAATCCATTCATATCTTGTGCAGCTTTATCTCAGCTTATCAGTGAAGAAGGTCAGGAAGGTCATTAAAGATTCGGTCACATTTTAGCCTGGTATCTGAGTACAGTTGTACAGTTTTTTCTTGAACAACCTTGATAACCCAACCTTCTCTCTTGATAGTTTTGTAGGGTATTTTAAGTTTGGAAATTATTTCAAATAACATCAATACTAGTTATAACATGTTCCTAATGCGTCAAACCACTCCAAATATTAATTTTATTTACACAAACTTTGTACCTTTTGCACTTTTTACTTGCACGCAACTTTTTTTTCTGTTGTTGTCATGTGTCAGTGGTTCAACAGAACAACACGCCTGTTAAATGATCGGTTGTTTGTGTTTCTCATAGCACCAAGGGATATAACAGGCTGTTTATGAGATGTGTATAAGTTTATGGCTTGTGAATAGGTTGTGTTTGTTATGTGCTTTCATGGCAACTTGCAGTGTAAGTGAAGTGAAACATTTTATTGAACTATTTACGGCCCAGGCACCAACAGCTGAGCTACTGAAACTAAATGAATTAATAATATTCCTCGTAATGAAATGAGTTTTTTTTTTTAGGAGCTATACAAGCTCGAAAAGGCATCAAACTTGGCACACGTCAGACATGGTGAAAATTTACTTGTGGTATTGTTTTCGGCAAAGCTCTTGGCCACGCGCTCTAAACAGTGGAACCCACAGTTTGTTTCACCTGCACGCACCTGTTTCCCTGCTCCAACACACCTGATTCAAATGATCAGGTTGTCATCAGGCTTCTGCAGAGGCTTGATGACGAGCTGATCATTTGAATCAGGTGTGTTAAAGTTCTGAAAAACGTAGGTTTTCGACAAAAGGCATTGGCATGTCATGAAACATGCCAATGCCTTTCATGACACGTAAAAATTAGAAAGTTGTTGTAACTTCAATAAATATTTTCCAATCCCCCCCAAATGCAATTAACATGTTTGATGAAAGTCCTGGCCAGAGGACACCTACATGCCAATCACAAACCATAGTCATTGCGCGACCTACTGGTAACAGGTAGTAAGCCTCGTATGACAATCATTATTTGATTTACATGAAATTTTCCCTCATGTGGTCTGCACTTAATATACTTGAACATAACATATAATCAGAAATCAGAAAGATCTCTGTCAGTATACTCTGGTACAATGAAACGGTTGTTCTCTAGCGCCACTTATTTAATGTGTATAGAAATAGACCAAAAAAAAAAAGAGTGAGACATTCAAGTCATCATTGCTGCTGGATGCATCTCAAAGTCCTGTCCTACAGTCTGTTTCCCAGGTTTGCACAGTTATTATCTTGTGACATCAGACAATCAAAGACCTCACCAGCTCTGGGGATTTCTAAATATAAAGTAATTGCTTGAATGGTAGCGAGTACAGCCACTAAGAAGTGTTCGACCCTTTTTTTTTTTTCCCAGTACATGCCTTACAAGAAACAATGCTCTTTCTAGTGTCTCCTCAGTAGTGAGCATGCAATTTGTGCATGTCAATGCTCCAATATGAAGGGCTGGCCTAAAGAGTTTAGTTTGGCAATGCAGGTTTATTTAAACTAACTACTCACCCAGTTTTGACAACGAAATCTGGGAGATTGTCCTCAGTCTCTATTGAGTGAAGCTTCTAGAGACTGACTTCTGAGTCTGTTTTACACAGCACCCAACTTTTTTGGAACTGAGGTTGTATGTATGCATGTATGTCCAAGACCAAGCTAAAGCAGAAATGACATGAAATTAAAACAAGCTGTAAAAATAAGGCAGATATATTAAAAAAGAAGAAACTTAAGTTACCATAAATAAAAAATGTACTGATGTTTCAGTTTGTGATTTAAAAGTTTTAACTATCCATTACATAATTTAATCTAGGTTTGATGGAAACACAGAAAGAAATAGGGGGACTTGTGATTTAATCCCCCTCAGTCAGAAAAGACAGATGTGAAAGGGAAAAGTTTAGCATATGATTGACAGATGACAAAAAAGAAAAAGACAAGAGATAGATCAGGGAAGGAAATGACATTTCAGACATTATCTAACTTAATCTGCTCTGATCAGACAGACAGCTGTCTGCAGGCTGATTCCTTTTAAGGGGCAGACTTGAGGCCAAGATAAATGCAACAGGAATGCCACCAGTTATTTCACTTCACTTAAGTCACCTCCTCGAAGCAATGATCCATCTGTCTGAGCGTGGTGTCTGTGAGGTAGAAAACAGCAGCTCTTACACCACAGGCAGGTCTAATGAAACCAAACTGAAAGAGTGGAAAAGTTAAAGTACAGAAAGATACTAATTCATTTCTAATGTGACATCTGAATATTCTTCCATCAAAATAACTTTCACCTTTGACAAATTGCCATCATAATTGTGTTGATTTTTGCGGGTGAATGCACACATCTCCATTTGCAAAATTAAATTGGTCAAAAGTAATCAAATTATGCTGCAGGTGAGTGCAAGTGCTCATTTGCCGCTGTGGCGACCGGGCGCGTTAATGTGATTGTTTTGTCAGGTGAGTTGACGCATCATTAACCCCCCCTCACACACCAATACCTCCCCGCCTCCTGATAGACTAATGGGGTCATTAGCAGGAGACTAAATTCCCCAGGAACACATATCGGCACAGGTCTGATGTGGAAAACTGGGGCTGCAGCTGGAAAACATCTGTGACGGGAGGAGCCCTCGTGCTAACCCGGGTGACAAACCTCACAGTCAGGCCCTCCTCTCCTCCTAAACATCAAAGTCTGTGCTCGCCCTCAATGAAGGCACCAGGGACAGTAGCCTGCTTAGGAACCAGTTTAATAGTAAACAGAAAACACCACAGCAGCGTCTGTTCCACGAAGAGAAGGAAAATCAAAGTCAGTCAAACAGCAACACATTGATATTCAAATATTTATGCCTCTGTGAGGCTCTGATTTCAGGTTTTAAGAAATGAGCAAACATGACGCACAACTACGTCTGCTTTGATGTACGCATGTAAGATTCAGGTTTGATCCTGACTAACTAGGATGCCTTTTATTAATAGTGCATGGCAGTGTTCTGTAAAGTCTTTCTTTATGCTTGTTTGAAGACCGCAGGATGAAAAATATCTCCAAATTACCTGGAATTCACATTGTATCTCTAAAATATATCTGAGCAAAGTGGACAGCAAAAAGGCAGAGAAAATGTCCAAAAAGCTATGCTTTGAAGTTGTAAAACTAGTTTAAAAGTTATGATTTATGTGGCTACATCATTAAAAAGAACAAGATGGTTCCTCATTGATGTGATACAGTGGTCCTCATCAGGGTCCTGACCTTGCCTTGACTTTTCTTTAATATATCTGATCCAATTTGTCACTAAGACCTTGAGTTTACTCACTTGATCCTTATAAGTGTTTAAAACTGGTCCATCAATCATTTTAATAGCAGATATGGCTTTTTTTTAATGGCATGTTTCTCCTTTGTGGGACAAAACTCAACAAAGGGCAAAAAAGGTTAAGAAAACAAGTTAAGGTAAAGATGGTGATTTGATATGAACAAACCTTCATGTCCATGTAATAAATACAGGAGTTGCCCGAGAGTAAATACCACTGAGTATTTGACTAAAAGTCAACAAGCAGACAGATGAAGCAGGAGAGTCTGTCCCAGTGGGGTGGATGGTTTCAAACGCAGAGAGGATCAAAGTATCGGAGATCTATTCCGGGTCAATGAAGCCCAGTTCCTGAGCGCTGCCCTCCGATTCCTGTCAAGCAGCTATCCAGTCAGACACCCAGAGGGAGACAGTGGGACATGGGGAGGAGGGTGCGAGGAGGTCGGCACAGAGAGAGAGTAAGGAAAGGACACTGACGCGACAGTGAAGCTTACAGGCTGGTAGGCAGACGGAGTCTGGTCTGAGAGACAGGCTAAGGAAAAAGAACAACTAACTCACAGAAACTTTTATAAGAATGATATATGTTGAAATGTGCTTTTATGCCATTAACAGACCATTCAGTGAGGAGTTAAATTATATTTAATCTCTCTGTGTATAGTCACATCCACAGTTAGGGCTGCAACTAATGATTATTTTCATATCCAATTAATTGGTAGATTATTTTCTCTGGTTTCAAATGTCTTGTTTCACTCACAACCCAAAGATATTCAGTTCACCATGATGGAAGAGTACAGAAACCAGAAAATATTCACATTTGAAAACCTGAAATTAAAGAATTGTGACTTTTTTGCTTGAAAAAAGTTACTCAAGCCGATTATCAGACTAGTTGGTGATTAAATTAATAATCAATTAATAATCGATTAATCGTTGCAGCTGTATTCTAGATGCCTTTAGAATAGCTTTAAACAGTGGATCTCAAACTTTTTTCAACCACGTGTCCCCTTTGAAATATGTTTTAGTACTCGCTCACCAGTGCAAAACATTTTTAGTTGAAAAACAGGCCTATAAAAAGAAGTACGATGCAGTGCTTCACCATCAGTGACAACTCGTCGAGGTGAATCCCATTAAAACATATTCTTCCTGATGCTGACAGTACTTTGTTGGCTCAGTTTTCACTTTTTCACTTTTCTCTCCATGATTTCAGTTGTATTATTGCTAGGGCTGCACAATCAATCAAAATTTTATTGAAAGCACAATGTGGCTTCGAGCAATTTTTGAATCACAGGAGGTACAAAAATTGTTAAAGGCAAAATGTGTCAAAAACCGTTTAAGTCAATGAATGTTGTGAGAGATGTCCTGACCCACAAATCAGCCTCAGCAGACTTAAAAAAAACAAAAAAAAAACCACACCATATAGATTTTAACATGTATTTCAATCAAAATAAGAATGATGAAATATTTTTGTCAAAATCGTTCTTCAGAATCTGGCTTCCTGCTCACAGTGAATGTGACTGCGTGTTGCTTTTTTCTTCTGTGAGGTTTTGTGGGAGTTGATAGTCTTTTGCATTGAAAATAGGAATATGGACTATTAAATGCAGTTTACTTCAACTTTACATTTTTTATTGAACTTATTATGGTATGCTTATTTGGGGGATAATGTGTAACTCTTATTTTTTCAATTAATTTAAAAAAAAAATCTCCTAAATGAATTTGTAGCCCCAGCAGTAATTCACAGTGCCCCTAGTACTAGTTCCCCCATTTGAGAATGTGCATTTCAATACCCATACTATCATTCTATTTAGTATGCCAGAAAAAGATGTAGTACATTCCAATACATAGTATGTATACAGCCCTGCATGCTTTTCTTGCTAGTCTGACCCACAATCCTTTGTGATGGGTACATGAGCAAGATGGTCAAAGTTCGAGGCACAATGTTATGAGGAAGTAGTGTGTCCCAATTGTATGCATACTGCATGCAATAGTACATACATTGCAGTATGAGCTAAAAGTGAAAAGAAAACATATCCAATTTGGAACACTGGGATAATTTTAAAAGAAAAGATGCAGAAGGAAAATGCATCATTTCCAACAACTCCAAAACCATCTAACATGCATCTTTAGCCTGTAGTACCTAAAAAGACAAAGGAATCACCTGGATTTTTTCCACTGTAGTAGTATTAACAGTGTGCAAACCTGGGAAAAACACTGTAGGACAGAAGTTTGAAATGCAACCAGCAGCAATGCTCACTCAAATGTCTCACTCTTTTGGGAAAGTTGTGGAATTGTTACAAACCACATCTTTGGAACATTCTACAGGTAAATAGGTTAACTGGCAGAAGGTGAGAGTATCATGGTTGTGTATTAAAGGGGAATCCTTGAAAGGTTATCACAACCAAGGTTGAGGCGAGGTGTTTCACGTGTTTCAACTTTGTGAAACACGTGACTGTATACACAACATTACTACATGGGCTGAGGAACACTTTTTCTAAAACTCTCGGTAGACACAGTGTGTTTGCAAATGACTGCATACTGCTTTTATTTACATTTTACACGGTGCCCTAACTTTTTTGGAATCAGGGTTGTATTGTACTTGCAAAACAGCAACATCTAGGGCTGCAATTTCTGATCATTTTCATTATCGATTAATATGTTATTTTCACAATTAATTAAGTAGTTGTTTGGTCCATAAAATGGTGAAAAATGTTGATGTTGAGTGTTTCTCAAAGCCCATGGTCATGTCCTAAAATGTCTTGTCAACCCAAAGACATTCTGTTTATTGTGATAGAGGACTAAAGCAAAGAAAATAAAGTATTCACGTTTGAGAAGTTGAAATCAGAGAAAATATTAGATATTATTCAATTTTTTTTTTTTTTTTACAGAATGAAAAAAGGATAAATTGATCATCAAAATAGTTGGTCATTAATTTAAGAGCTGACAACTAATCGATTAATCTAGTAATATCCTAAACAAAGTATGCAATGTGTGCCATATTTGAAGACAAAAAAATAGCTTATTAGTTAATGGGCTGTTAAACAAAGGTAGTTTTTAGCTTTTTTTTTAGAACAAGCTGAAATTATATTCAATTTTAATGGATATTCCATCCATTTTGCACCATGCACATTAAAAAGTTAAGGTTTTAGTTGAATCAGAGGATTGTTTTATCAATTTATGAGCTGCAATGAACAGTCATGTCCATTCTCAGTTGTTTTCTGTATAAAATCCATCACAATTTCTCCAAACTGAAATTGACACATTCAACTATTGACTCATTCTGGTTTCATCCTACCAACAGTCCCAAAGCCAAAGTACTGTGTTTACGATCATGTAATTGAAAGAAAAGCAGCAAAACCTCACGTTACATTTTCTGTCAATAAACTAAACATTTCACAATCAATTGTTCCTTTTCCTCAGCTTTAGGAGTAAGAAGTTAAGTGACAGAAACAGAGCAGTAGCCAGAATTTTGGAAATACTGAGGACACTCCAAGTTACACACAGGAAAAAAATCTGGTGGGCAAATGCTGACTTCTATAGAGTGAAGATCTTATTATCTTCTGGGCACCTCATTAAAAAAATCTGTAAGGGCTTTGGGGATCTGGACTACTTTATTTAGTTGACCTAAATGTAGTCAAGTATGATATTGAGTTTGAAGCATATTGGAATCAGTCTATAAAATGCCCTATTTAGATTGCATTTTAAGTTGCTAAATGCAAAATAGTCTCATGGGAAGAAAAAGAAGAAAGAAAAAAAAACTTAGTGGCAATGCATTGAAGTGGCATAGAAGTAAAATGGCAGTTGCAACAACTCTTGGAAAAGTCAAATTACAATAGCAACAACAGGCCAAATGTAAGTAATCTGTGGTAGCCAGAACAAACACACCTATAGAACCATCATATAGAACTTTGTTACTGAACGTAAGTAGATATTTCAGGTATCTGTACTTTTTTTCTGTCAACTTTACTCACTAAATTTTATCACAGATATCTGTACTTTTTTTTACTACTTACATTTGCAAAACAGGCTTGTTACTTTAGTTTTAATGCAAGATGAAAACAAGGTAAAATGACAGAACAACACAAAAATGACGTACAAAGACGAAAACGGTGCAAGAAGACAAAAATGGCGTAAAAAAGACGTAACAGGACGGAAACGATGCAACAAGATGAAAACGATGTAAAACATGTAACAAGACAAAAACTAGATAAAAAATATAACAAGACAAAATATGACGCAACAATACAAAACTGACGTAACGAGAAAAATTATGTAAAAGACATAACAAGCCGTCAATGACGTAACAAGAAGAACATGACGTAAACCGTAACAAGACAAAAATGACGTAAAAGACAACAAGATGAATCAGACAGAGGGGAAGACTGATGGAGAAAAGGCAAAGGTTCAGTTAGCTTTGCACAGAAACAGTCAGTAGAAATGTTGAAAAAGTTGAATTAGTATTTGTACTTTTACCGGCCTTTTTACACAGTACATAATGTGTGTACTCTTGCCATCTCTGAGAACCATTGCCACAAACAAACAGCTATAATGAACCATATTCCAACAGACCAGGTGCTGCTGGCCAATCGCCTTCCCAGCACATAACTGTTGGCTGCCATATCTGTCTGTACGGCTCCTGTGTCAGAACTTTGCAAAATATGTATGTGCACAGGTGCATGCACACACCTAAAGTAGTTATCCACAGTTACACACATAAACCTGCAGCGTCACGTACACACACAGACACACACTGAGCGACTGTGTAATCGGCTTTCCCCTTTCCACCCACTAAAAAAATCCCAAGAATCACTTGAGTGTGAAATGCTGAAAACATCCTGCATCCAAATCATATCAAGAGCGCAGCAGATTCCCTCCACTGTTTGCCTGTTTTGTTTATTTGGCTCCTGCATACCGGCAGATTGAGCTCTTGTCGTAATGACCATGCATTGTCAAGCCCACGGTTGTCGGGAGGGAAAGACAGGACTAGCAGCGCTCGCAAGAGCTGCCATGACTCTAAATCCACATTAACAACAGTGGCTACTGCCAAGGTAACACAATGCTCCGAGGCATCTGATGCCTTGGTGCATCCGGCCTGCTTTCTGTAAGCCCTGCTGTGGCGAGTGAGTCAAACATCAGATACTGAAGTTGTGAGAGAGGTATGACATCCTGCTGGACGGTGAGAGGGAGACGGACTGAAATAGGAAAGAGATAGGATGGGGGGAGATATGCCTCACTGACCTCAGCATTAGCCCACTTGTCTTCTGCTGAAACCAGACACTACTGGCTGGAGAGACGTTAATAATATGTTTTCTGGATGTTGCACTGAGGTGTAGGTGGTACTGTAGGACGATGTGTCTCCACCTGTCACACATCGTCTGAGGCTTTTCGCTTTGATGTTCATCACAGTGTTTCTTTTTCCACATGGTTTTCACTTCCTTTTACTTGACATTCTCAGTTCATCCTCTTCACTTTGGTCTTTTCTGTGGCCCTAAATAGATCAATAATAATTTTATTTATGTAACACTTTTCCAAATGCATTTTACACACCTGAAGGAATACATAGTAATTTAAATATGTCATAAATGTTATTTCTTTGAGTTATCCTTTTGTATCCACTTTCAAAACTTTACAAAAAAATCTTTTTACTATTTGTTTACTAACTTTAGCTAGACAATTGAGGGAAGAAACAAATTTGATTCACCTGAGTCAATAGTTACAACCATGCTCAAATGAGACTAATGATGAGATAAAACAAATTATGTAGCAAATGATGACTTAAAACCAAACAGAGGGAGGCCCACCATAGAGCCTTGTGGAACTCCACATTTCTCAGAAATATCAGATTTTGCAAATGCAGTATGCATTGTTTTGCTTGTAGGTACAAGGTCTTTCATATTTTCAAATCTTCAATTATTTTTACATTTACCTCCTTTGTTTAAAATTAACTACCTGAACCTATAAAATACCCTTTTAGATAACATTTTAGGTTGCTTAAATCCAAAACAGTTTCATGGGAAAAAAAAATAGCATTACATGGGCACTGCAGTGAAGTGGTGTAGAAGTAGCACACATTCTTTTCTGTGGCCCTAAATAGATCAATAATTGTTTTATTTACATAGCACTTTTCCAAATGCATTTGACACAGCATTTTATACACAAAGAAATACATGGGAATGTAAAATTTACCATAAATCTGTATGTCATCCTTTTATATTCCCTTTCCAAACTTAAAAATATATTTTTATGATTTATAGTAAAAAATGTTGAAAATGAATTAAAACAAAACAGAAGGGGGGCCACCATAGAGCCTTGTGGAGCTCTGAGAAATATAAGATTTTGCGAATGCGGTAAGCACTGTTTTGCATGTAGGTACAGGGTCTTGTATTTTCAGATATTAAATTACTTTTCTTTCATTTGTTTAAAATTAACAACCTGCACATATAAAATACCATTTTAGAGAGTATTTTAGGTTGCTTTAATCCAAAACAGTCTCTTTTGTATTTTCAAATCATAACTATTTTATTTTCTTTGTTTTAAAATTAACCTGTACATAGTGCTAGTACAAAACACAGTCACTGCACCCTCGTTTTGCTATGCTGCAATCAATTTCAGGCAGGACAGTAAAAACTGTACAGAGCTGAGGTCTTGATGGAGCACTCTGACCAGGTTTTTTTACAGCCCCAGTGCTTTCAATACTATAATTAAGGGTAATTGTATTGTTTCAAACACTTGATATTGAAGGATCAACACTCTTGACACTCTTCGTGTCTGCCAGCGGGGAGAGGTTGGAGCAGAATGTGTCCAGGGTTTGATGGGTCTGTAGTGATGTTTCCTGCATGTTTCCTGACTCTGGAGATGTAGAAGTCCTGGATGGAGTGCAAGTTGGCACCAATGATTTTCTCTGCAATCATGACTGTCCATTGTAGTCTGTTTCTGTCCTGTTTGGTGGCCATTCCAAACCAGATAGTGATGCATGTGCAGAGAACAGACTGGATTATTGTAGTGTCGAACTGGATGAACAGATCTTGAAGGAGGTTGAACTTCTTGAGCTGGTGCAGGAAGTACATCCTCTGCAGGGCCTTTTTGACAACATAAAGTAAAACAAGAGACCAAAGTCCATTGAGATCACACCATCTGTGATGCTTGTCAGCATGTTGACAGTCTGATCCATAAGTAAACAGCAGTCAGTACAGCATTGTTACATTAGTACATGGGTCAGACCACACCCATCTTCAAAAACTCTATCCCTGTAAAGTTTTGTGACTGCATCTTACATGTGTGATGCTATCGCATTGACAAAATCTGTCAGACAGACATTTTAACACCTGGCAAAACACTCAAAACCATCTCTGTGGTAGTTCCCACTAAAGTCAGTGTCTCCTATACACACACACAGATTCCCAGAATATACAGGAATAATTAAAACTGGCAATGGCCCCTTCCCTACTTCCTACCCCCCTACCCCCTGCCCTTGCTCGGCCCTCACCATCTTCAAACTCTGCCTTTATTCTGATCTCAACTACACACCTGTAGAGGTTACCATGGCACTTCTGCTCAATCCTTTGTCCCCCAGGGGGACGTTGACTCATTTTCCCCCTCCTTCTCCTGCTTTTTTTGCCCCAAACCTTTTGTTTTACTTTCGCCTTATGTTTTCCTTGTTGTTCAGACTCTTTACTTTCTTGGTGCAGTTGGACTAAGACAGAATCAGTGACCTAACAATTGTATTAGTTTCATGATTGCATCTTGCGTGGCTGTGGCACTACCGTGTTGACAAAATACTCAAAACCATTTCTGTGGTAGTTCCTGCATGGGTGTCTCCTGGGGCTCTGAGCCTCATCGCAAACTCTGAGTTGACTCAGCCTGTGATGGGAAACTCAGTTCCAGAGTTTTTCGGTTCCAGAACAGCTGATCAGCCTCAGTTCAGTAAATAAAAGACAATGCCTCAATTTTAATCTAGTGGAGGTTGAAATACAAATGTGTGATGATTTTTCTGGTGTCTCGGTTGAAACTAATTGACTTTGACATTTTATTTAAAAATCTTTCAACGTGTGTAAATATTTCAACATGAAATGCTGTCAAAAGACATTAAGAGTATATGCAGCTTATATTCAAAAACTAACTTTTAAACTACATTTAGTCCAGCTTTAGAATATTAAAGTGGTTTCACCTGCATCACAGTCATCCTCACTCAGAAATATTGACACGGCCTCCAGTCTTTAATGATAATTATGATAGAAAAGTTCCATCGGGGCGACTAATCATACTATGACAAATGTTCATTGATCACTGTCTTATTAATGTGTCTAAAGTTTCAGACAGATTAATTTTTGTTTAAACAGTGATTACTACAGTAATGTGTGGGGGAACTGGAACTGACAGCTGCCTTAATGTTCACAGTGTTATAAAGACGAAGGATGTATAGATTATATTCTGAGCTGAGGATGAGCCTACATGGTCACAGATCGCTGTCTCCGTTCTTACATTGATGACAGATTGATCATAAAAATGCATTAAAGATAGTTCCTGGATAACAAACCAATAACTGGGAGTTTTATAGTTTTCAACATAGTTCGAATTATGGGGAAGCTAAAGGGAACTCCCCTGAAAGCCTACTTTGAGTAATTTAGGAAATTAATGCATTCTGATATGCTCTTTGATACATTAAAGCACATATCAACGCATTAGCACGACTGTATGAATGAGGAAACAAGACCGTGTCAGACAGCTGCTTCAGGCTCTGCAGGAGGAGAGGAGTGAGAGAGAAACTCTGAGAGTTTGTTGAAGAAAACCTGCCAGCAAGCAGGTTTACTTCAGTTACCACAGTGACAGACCCAGAGTCTAAGTTCTCTTTCTTTCTGAAACGGAAAACCCAGAGCTTAATAAACTCTCGCTCTCCGAAAACGCACAGGGTGAAAACAATATCAGCCACACACTGTCGTGCCTTGTAATTAAAACCCTTTGCAGAGCTCTGAATGAAAATACTTTTCAAACAGCATGTTCTGTATTTCTCTGTAAACTCTCTATTTTCTCTCTGACTTTCTAGGAATTGCTATAGCCAGTGCTCTGGTAGACACATCACAACAGCGAGCGATGGACTTCAAAGAAAGGGGCCTGGGTCTGAAGCATCGCAAACACACCGTGCACCACCAAGGGACCTGTGTATGAACTGGATGCCCTGAAGGAGGACACAACACATCCACTGTGCCCCCAGGGGGATTTCACTGGAGATATTCTCATTGACTTTAGAGAGAGGGACACACTGTAAACAAAGGCAAAGTCTGCAAAAATTGGTTTTGGATGGTCTCTGATGGTGGCTTGGAAGGAGAGTAAAAGCATCCGCTGTCTCACCAACAGGCACCCAAATTGGAAAAAAAAATGTATTTGTGGTCCCTTTCTTGCCTGAATCAGATGGAAGACTTCATCAACATGCTCTTTTTGTCTCGTGTTTGTATATGCTGGTCCTGATGAGCCAGGAAAACCTGGAAACCTGCAGACTGATGAGAATGTGTTTCTGCACCACAGTTTTGGTCAGACATTTACTGAGAGCTGGCAGACTTTTCCACTTTCATGCCATGTAGCTCTGCATCTCCAGGGCTCAACTTGTCTGTTTGTCATGCAGTCAGCCATATTGACAGAGGGAAAAAAAACACTTGCTTTACACCAATAAACCAAACTAAATGGCTTTGAGCTCCTGGTAAAGATATCGAGCTGACATTGCCTAAGCTGAAATGAAGTTCTCCTGACTTACAAACCCACTCCTTGGGCTCAGGAGCAACGCTGGAAAGAATATGGACCTAACTAGATCAATGAAAAGCACTGTAGTGGCTGGTGTTCTGTGACAAGGATTTGCTTGAGGAGAAAGTCTCCTGGGAATTTTAAAGACTACTACTTGAGATGTTGAAGAGCTGCATCTTCCTAGGAACGTCTGGATGCAACTTGTGTTCTTTAAGAAATACGTGTAACTCTTGTTTTTCCTGCACCAACATTTGAAGTTCTACATTTTGATATCTGCTCAGGTCCTCTGTAACGGAAAAAGGGTCCATTACCGGTAGCTTTGGGCCTTCTACACGTCTGTATATGCACTATAAGTGAAATGCTTTACCAGTACATTAGGACCCTCTGTGGGATAATATTATGCAACTGATCATCCAAATGTAATGTTTATATCTGGGCTGCAAATGTAACCTCAAGGCTGGTATCATCAATCACATACTACTGATGGTATTCATATGTCTATTAAATTCATTTATTACTGTGAAGATACATTATACATCTTTCTCATGACTTTCAGTAAATGATATACATGTTTATTTGTGATACACAAACTTTCATGTAACATCTCCTTATGTGATATTTATTAATTATGCAACTTACAGTTAAACAATAATTTAGCAAGTTTTACAAATGCACTAGGGATTTTTTTTAAACAAAAAGACTAAATAATTGATTTTACACAAATTATGTGCAGTATTCCTTTTTTCTTGTTCCCATAATGTCTTCATTTCCAAATATTATATATTTTATGCATATCATAGCAACTTTTGTGTGATGTCAAAAGGTTTTTCCCTTTACCAGTTGTGTTAAACCTTCATTAAATATTATAAAGTCACTTTTTATCAGCTGCACATACACAGTAGAGGTATGTCGTTATGCACATCTATATATTGAGCCTGATTGTTTTCATTCAGGCGTTTTGTTTTGATGTAATTTTGCACCAGTTTGTTGTTGAGACTTCTATTAACAAAGGGCAGCTCACCACACTGTTTTTGTCCATATGAGCATAAATCTGTACATTTACAATTAAAACATTTTGATGCCTCTTCGTATGGTAATTGGATCCGATGCGGTGTGTGTATTCTTACCTCTGGTGTTGTGGGATTGTATTGATCAGTGTTCTCAGGATGTCAGTAGGGTCAGATGACGAGCTCAGCCAACACTCTGCCATCCAATACTGCTGATAGAGTTACATCAGGACTGGCTCAGCAACCTGAACGGACCAACAGAATGAAAAAAATACTGAACAAAACATGAGTTAAGAATACTTAATTTACATTTTACATAACACAACATCCAGTTATGTTTCTAAATATTACTGTCAACACTTGTTGCACCTTTCTCAATTACAACGGTCAACTTATTAACCTGCCTTTCAGCTTTCTGAGGCTAAGCATGGCACTACTGGTCCATCAGCTGATCATTTATGGGGGTAGAAGTTTTGTTTGGACCATAACTGGATGTCTCAAAAGCTACTGGAAGGACCTCCTGACCTTCTGACACAACCAGCAGACCAAAATTCTTACTTATTACAGGTTTCAGTGTCAGAACAGTAACTGCTGGATTCTCATAAAACGTTCTGTGGATATTCCTGCATTCCAAGTGCAGCCATGTCAAGTTTCCATCGCAGTTCCAGTGTCCACGGGAAGCGTTTATGGAGGTGAGTATTTGTTCTTTAACAGCTATATTTTTGGTATATTTTTTTGTGTCTATTTATAAATAACTGTCAATTCAGGCATTTCAGGGTAGCTCACTTGGTAAAGTGTGCACCCCATGTACAGAGGCCGAGTCCTCAGCAATGGATGTGTGTTCGACTCAAACCTGCGGCCCTTCTCCCCATTTCATATCTATCAAAAGCTATCTTGAACGTATAAGCTATCAACAGTTGACAACAGTTTCACCTCTGAGGGCAATCTATGGCCAATGATTTGACATTTTTGGTGCAGCCAGCGGATATCGTGATAATGAATATCCGGGCTAACACTTCCCATTTTGGACACCACTTTCAAAAGTGTCAACTTTGCACAACCAACCATCTCATATTCCTGTAGGCAGACTGTAATGAAATTTGCTGAGCAAATTTCTTCACAGTGGGGGATAACACATTTTGATTTTAGTGACCCCTTTCTTGTAGCACAGACCTTACTACAAGAACAGAAATTGTTAGTATATTGTTTATTTTTTCTCCATTTATAAAGGTTTTTTGCAGCACACCATTTGGCCCATCAAACAGGTATAACTCAACTCAGCAGAGTGCAGATGTCTGCCAGGAAACAGGTGCCAGATGCAACCAGTGGAGATTTGCAGAGTCTTGAATAACACGTTTTTGTATAGTGTAGTCTCAGTTTTCTTTAAGATACATAGAATAGTGTGATGGTATTGTAACCTATCATCCTGGGTTCACCTAACTGTATAAACGTAAGGAAATAATAAACACAATGATAAGTCCAAACTTCTCAATTTAAACATTATTATTTAGACCAATTTGTTGTAACACTACACACAAAATAGAACTTCCTACCTCCCTCAACTCTGTACCACTCACTCAATTGTCCCTCCTGACTGCCTTACAATCAAGATGGCAGCGAAGATAACAGAAATTGGGATTTATTCATATTGTATCATGCCTAACTATGGTGGATCATAACATATCGGGCATGAAATTAATCTGCAGATGCAAGGGTTCAAGATGAGACCGAACTTTTCTAAGGATGTTAGTTTTTGATCCATGACAAAGGCTAAAATGTGGCCTACAACACACAAATTTAGCCTAGTTTTTTAGCCTAGCAGTTGTTGGAGACTTGTGTCTCCTATACCAGCCAGTTAAGATGAGTGAGCAGTCAGTATAAAACGGAGCAGTCAGCAGGTTTTGTCAAAAATTGTGAATCACTGCAATCACAAGAGGTTCTTGAGCATACAGTCATCTATGTGCATAAAAAATATTAGGCTGATAGGTCCAGTAGTATGTGAGATAATCTGCAAACAGACACACACGACATAATGCATGATCCCCTCCCAGGTTCTGCCTGGCAGAGATAGCTAGGAAGCCACACTGATATATCAGTCGGCTGCCATTATCGGCCTGATAATGGTCTGCACAACTATATCAGTAAATTTTGTACTTTTTTCTTCAGAGAGTGTTTTTTTTTTGTTTGTTTGTTTTATTGGCAGAGCTTCATGTATATTTGATCCTCTTTTATAATTTAAGTTTCTATTCATAGTTATTAAAAATGATTAAAATAACAGTGAAAGCTCACTTTTTCAGTGCCCTGATGTCATTTTGGATTTTATATAATAAATAAAGAATATTAGCTGATACATCAATATGGAATTTTTCTCTCTCCCTGATTTCAGTACTGGCCCCCAAAATTCAGCATCGGTCAGGACTCTTAACATTAATTATGGCTTTGTTGGATCCAGGTGTGTCTCCCAAGGTCCTGCTGTTGTGCACACACATATTTATACTTTTATGTGCAGTAGACATTGCACTGGGACTTTGTTTACCAATGTGGTGCCACATACAGTACAGATGCAGTTTATAGACACATAAAAATCAATCCAGTCTTTTTATGCCTGCATTGTTTCACCAACAAATAGCTGCTGTGTGCTTTAAAATGGACCACGCCTTGTGTCCTCCATCATGAAGCAGTGCCTTTTGCTGAAGTGATCTCTACATCTTTAAGAATTGGATGCTTAGATGCAAATGTGAGACTGCAACCAAGAGAAAGCACCAACATACGTTGTCTCCGGGGAGCAGCAGCGGAGGATCTAGTGGCTGCAGCGCTCTGCTGTCTGGCTGCATTTCAAAATGCTTCACAGTCAGTGATGTAGTGGTAAATAAAAAGCTGGGTAAACAATGCTTTCATGTCAGTAATCATTTGCATGTCTTCTTTTACCTTAAAATACCTTATCCCCTTGTAAGCAATGTCAGCCCGATACAGCTCACTAAGCTAGGAATTGGTAATATTTTTTATTCAGTATGGAAATGATTTAAAATAAACTGAATGTCTGCTGAAACCCAACCAAATTAAATGTAATAGATTGCATTTTGCACATTATGCACAAGGGCATAAATCTTTATTACTGAAGGCCATTTTCACACCCTGTTTGTCTGACTTTTGCTTTTGCCTCCTTTTCTTTTAAAGTCTAGTTAGGAACTTGAAAGGGCTCTGAACATTACATGAGGCCAATGCTGCTTCTGTCACCACCATTAGTGACCAGGAGGAGATAAGTGCTCCTTTTAATGCTCTCAGCTCACTGTATTTTTTCTCAAGATAAAAGACTGCAGTATTTAGCATTAAGTGGACTGCTGGCATCTCCGCTCTGCTCGATACCTGCGCGTCAGAGGCAGCAGGAAGTGGTGCACTCTCCCTTTTATCCTGATCTAAGATGTTTTTACACCAGTTCTGAGGATGAAAGGCCAGTTCGTGTTTTTAGTGTAAAGTCAATGTGAGACGCTCAATACCTGAACGCACAAAGCGATTGCAAACATACAAAGAGGGAAAGAAGAAAGGGATCTTGCCTGGTTAATGACATTCTGTCACTGCTGGGTTGAAGCTACATGGGAATGTTTTGGTAAAACCCGCAACATCTGTTTTGCCGTCATTAGCCTTGAGAAGAAAATGGAGACAAAGAGCTTTGCACATTTCTGACATGGGTCCCACATGTTCGTGTCTGTGCAACTGCGCCAGCAAGATCTCCAATGAATTATGCTTGTATGCGAAGTTAACGAGTTCAGATCAGTGGAGCATTCAGTGTCACTGCAAGAAACGATGTGATGCGCACAGCTTTTTGCCTTCAGCACCAGAAACCCAGGATGACAAGTACTGACTTCTCCTTTCTCAGTTTATAGGGATGCATGATAAAGGTCAAATACAGACACTATTCTCTCTATTAACCTGATATGGAGATGCTGTACTGTTGTGTGCACCAGACGCCACCAGTGGTCAGTCTCTGCGCTCCAGCTCTGCTGAGCCAACAAATATGATGCCTGGGGGATAAAGCTACGGGACTTACAGGTAAAAAGAAGAAAAATGCTTCTGTTTTGGAGTATTTTGAATTTAGTCTTAATGATAAAGGTAAGCCAGCCAACACTTCAGACTACTGACTGGTCAAGGAGCATATTGTAGTGAGTGCGTAACTTTAGCAAGCATAAAAGAAGGTGAGTCTCAAGACCGAAATCGAGCTCCTGTGTGCGTGTGTTGTTTCCCAACTTTGGGAATAGCATTGCTCTGACGAACAGCTCCACCTACATTAAGGTACAGTACAGTGGAGCAGAGTCAAGTTGAGCTGTTTTACAAAAATACAACCATAATACCGTGTACCAGGGTAAAAAGTTATGAAAAAATACACACTGCCCAAGCCTGCAGTCTCATGCCTGTGACCACATCACAGCCAGGCTGATATTTAGTTCAACAGCACGACCTCAAGTGTGATATCGCTTTTATGCAACTATTCTAGCGCCATTTATTAGTCAACAGTTATAATAACTTTTTTGCTCCGCCAACACAAATGGTTTCCACAACTGTTGCCAAGCAACACAGACCTTTTCCGGCACAGCTTAGTTGTCCCGATGCGTCCATAGAACTGCCTCAAGACTGTATTCAGCTCAGACTTCATAAGATACTGAATGTCCATGTTAAATTTTTTGAGACTCACCCTGGTGCGGACCAAACAGCCAAACAGAGACCGCTTGAAAAGATGGGTCTTGGTCTTTTTCCAAATGGACTCTGGTGGGATTCATTTGTGGTCTGAAAGTAAATGAACCAACAACAGGATTCTATGGTAGCAAGTATGTTATTTTAGCTGACTTAATGCTAAACCACCAATAAATTCATCTGTTGATCTCAAAAATGTTTCAGGGAACAATCTTATGATTTATCTTTTCTTTTTATGCAAATCATTTTGTAGCCATAACACATATGCATGTAAGCGCTGGTATTTTCCCTGATTAATAGGTCAAAAGCTGTTAAAACTGCAAAAAAAACCTCTCTCTCTAAGAAAGTTAAAAGGTACAATTTTCACACATCTTTCTGGTTGATTGATTTTCACCTGCTAAGATTAGGTTTCCACAGCTCCACATGAATGCAAATTTGTAGGACACTTCAGTTAATGTCCTTTTTATTAACTTTTATTTCCATGCACACAGAGATGCCATTCAGCTAAGGGGAGAATGTGTCATATTTGGCCTGAGTTCAATCCAAAACTCGAGACATAAGTACAACATTTAGCCTGGAATGAATGCTCAATTAAATTAGCAAAATCAACCCTGCATCACCTCTGCCTGAGTTTCTAGGTCTTTGTTATATCCATGCACGCACTCAAACATGCACAGGAGCTTTCTATTAGTGCATTAGTGCTTAGAATAGCTTTCCATCTCTGCTGGTCTTCTCACTGACTCACCACACCCCCTCTCTCATCCCTTTTGTCTTCCCCCTTTTCTCACCTCCCTCTTGTTGAGGACTCAGGGTCAGCTGAGCCACGTCCTTGTGATTGATGCCCCGTCCAGACTTCCATCTTTATGCCATTATGCGGCAATTGCGGCCGGTAATTTGGGCTGCGGTCTAAGGACAAGTGACTGAGTCAGCCTGGGGGGGCGATGCAGGATTACAAAGCACACCGCTGTCCTCCGCCTCCCTACACACACACATCCAACCATACAACCAACCGGTCAGCCGGCATATATGACGCCGTGAAGAATGCCACCCCTGTCAGCGCCAACCTACTCAGTCCCAGCATGCTCTGTCATAAGTGGCCTTCTACGCCGACAAAGAGTGCTCTTTTGTTTCCTCTCAGCACACAAAGTGCAAAGACGTAAGGGACGAAAGTGAAGGAGTGAAGCTATTGACGCATTGTCGGCCTGATTATGTGAGCAGTAACCACAGAGACAGCAGGAGGGTCAGCTGATGGGTTGAGGCGACCAGTTTCCTGTTTTGAAATTTTTCCATTCAGGAGGAAACATTTAGTCTCACACTGTAATCTCTGTCCCTACTTATTCTATTCATGTTTACTTCATTGTCACTCTGCGATTGGTGGATCCTCTCTGATTTACTGATCAAACTTGTTAAAATCCTTTTTATAATATAATACACAAACAAGTTTAATCACCTAAAAAGCCCTTATATTTAGTTTTAGAAAAAATAAAAGTAAAAAATTAAAAGTTCTCAGTGCCATGGAAGGTGGCTCTCTTTTAATCTGGCTAGATCACCGTGGTAACTAGGGGTTCAATGGATTGCACTTGTCCCATGTTCTGTACGGGATCACACAAACCCCCATGGTTCAGCACGCATGTGATCCATGGACTACATGTAACCATCATATTTTGAAACAGTTTTATTGCTGCTGTTACTTTTATATGAGTTATAATTCCCAAAATCTCAATGCAGAGTTGCGGTGAAAAGGCAGGCCAAGACCAACTGATTTAAAAGCCGTCACATCTCCTCCGGTGAAATCCCGACCATGACTTTGGGCATTTTCACTGGTGTCTGTTGCTGTCTTAATACAAACAGATCAGAAGATTGTGACATTTATTGAAACTCTGGTGATATCTGCTGTCTTAACTTCTACACAGCTCCGATCTGTTCACCGGTGCAGCTCTGTGTCTGCCTGTCTGTGACACAGTGTGTCTGTGCTGACTGCCTATTACTCATGACTTCTAACCAATCAGATTGTGCTGTGGGCGGGACATTGAAACAGACTACAGAATGTAGTACTGTATTACCCTGTACAGTGTATAATTATCTATCAAAAGTACTATAACATAATATAATACAGTATAGTATTCAAATTTAGTATTATTTATTTTATAGTATTATTATAATGGAATTTTCATCACATATAATTATTGTTTTTTATTATGATCATTATTTTTATTACTATATAACATTACTATAGTGATGATTACAGACACAGATCAATCAAAACCAAGTGCATTTTTAAAATGATTTAATCCCAACCCAACCTTTTTTTTTTCTCCTTTTTTGCTGATCTGAAAAATGATCCGATCCATGAATTTTGTGATCCGTTGTACCCCTAATGGTAACTTACGCTGAACAACACAAAACCTGGTGTGGAGCAGGTTATGTTCAGAGTTTTGGATTAAATCAGCTGTAAAAAGCACCACTCTTTAATTAATTCTTTTCCTGATGATGTTTTCTATGAGCGATTTAAAAAAAAGCTATGGGACAATGTTATATATGCAAAATTGCTGAGCTCTATGTTAGTAATGTCATCGAACAAAGCTTTGTAATGAATCACAGCCCCGCAAGCTGTATACATTGTGTTGCCACAGCAACCTACATCACTTGATGAAGCAGGAAATCTTTTTTACCTGTTTGCATCAGGTCATATTAACACTTTAATATCATCTATACACTTGATGAAGCAGCCACGGACCACTTTTGATTATGTTTTTATTCTTTATCTGACTGGCTGCCAAGTTTGTTTTGTCCTGCTGATACTGCAGCTCAGAACATAACAGATTAGAAAACTGTTGAGTCTATTGATATTTATCACAGATAATGTTTAATCTGCACAATTAATTTCACTATCATTTGACTAAAAGCTAAAATTATTTTTAAACTAAGACATATTCTTTATGGGACAGTGTCAGATGTAAATGAAATTCCTGCTTATTTGCAGAAACAGTGTTTCTTTTGCCTGTAATTTTTTAAAAATGTTCTTCATTGTTCTCTATGACCTCTTGACTAATTTTACGTGGAAGAAGAGTTAAATAATGCGTCCAACGCCCCCTTTTATGAGAACACACATCAAGCCTGAAGGACAAAACCTGGGTTGACAAAGAGAGTTGATAACCACCGCTGTGATACTCATTATCTTTGAAAGGGATTTTAGATTTTTTGTTCATGCCAGCTAACACATACAGAGCCTGGCTATGTAGAGCTTGCTTTGTAGTACACCCCTCAGATCAGTAACCACAGGCACAGTCTTTATTTTCATCATTACCGACTTCATTTTACCTGTCCAACAATCAGTCTTCAATGACTGTTTGTTTCATTTCAGCTGTGCCCCAAACATTTGTTCAGCCAAGTTAAAGCTACTTTTTTTCTCCCCAAGTAAGAAACAAATGAAGCTTTTTTTTTTTTTTAAGATTATTTTTTGGGGCTTTTACCTTTATTTGGAGAGGACAGCTGAAGATATGACAGGAAGGGGGGCAGAGAGAGAGGGGACGACACGCAGTAAATGAGCCGCAGGCGGGAGTCAAGCCTGTGGCCACTGCAGAGGACTGACAGCCTCAGTACATGGGGTGCATACCCTACCAACTGAGCTATAGGGGCGCCCCACAAATGAAGCATTTTTAACTAAGTGAGGGAGTATCTACAGTATTTAATCTCTGGTAAGATCCATTATTGGTCTTCTACTTACAGCAGAGTCACACAGGCTGCTTGAGCTGTGCATGAAACCTGCTGGTTTCTTATTTCTGAGCTCATATTAACAGGTTAGAGCAGCCACACAGTTCGTGCCAGATTGAATGCACGATTGAACTGACTGACTCTTCATGCAGAGATTCAGAGTCTTGCCTATTTTTTCCGCTGGAAGTGTGAAAATGATCTGTCAACAGTTACACTGACATATCAGCAACATGACACATTTCAGCACAGCTTCAATATCTATATCTATAGATTGTGTCACAGGCATTCAAAGTTTTTCACGTGCTTTCTTTTTCCTTTTTCTTTTTTCTTTTTCTCCCTCCCTACCTCTCTCTTTCACACTGCTTTCTGGTTCTGCCTCTTTTCTTCTGTTCAGAACTCCTCAACTCCTCTGCAGACTTGATGTAAAAACATACGGCTGGCAGCAGCAGCCCCGCAGCAGAAATGCCACCTGTGTGAAGAGCACAGGCCTGCTGGCACACAACAGTTCAGCAAGGCAGCCATCACGTGCACTTTCAAGTAGCCAGTGTGGTCCAAGGGCAACATATCAGGTCAGGCCTAGAACTGATTGAGATAATTGCAGGCACTGGGTCAGTTCTGTTTCTAAATTTGGTATGGGACAAATACGAGCTTGCAAATTTGGACCTTTGTAGGCACAGCGGGGGGTAGCAGAGGCTAAAATGGGTTAGCAAACTGGGCAAAAATGGAAGGGTAAAGCCTCTTAATGCAAAAATATACAGACATTACAAATATGATCAATATCATAAAGAGAGTAAAAATGATCCATAAACTCAACCACATCTTTTGCACAAATTTCATAACACACATAAATGGTAACGACAAGTTTTATAATATGTTTGAGGGGTAATGTTAGCTTGACTAGTTAAGGGTAGCTAGTATTTGTATTAATATTAACTGACTTACGTTGTTACGGGCAGAGTAAAGATGAGAAGTGGATAATAGATCTGTAAAAGTAATGCCTTATTAGCATCTGAATGCACTGCCCTCACCCTGGCAACAGCTAATTGTGCGCTGGTTTGCGCACAATTTTTTTTTTAAGGTGTGGGGGATTGGTGCATAGCATAGAAAGTTTGAGGACCACTGCACTAGAGCAGATTAATTGTAACTTAAAAAACTTTTATTTTATTTACTTTTTACTGTAATAGTGAATTACTGAGCCTTAAATTAAATGAAAGTATTTGTGACTTCTTTTTAAAGGTATATGTCTTTAGTTGGAACCAATGGGCTTTGAGTGTCACAGACAGGGTAAGGAAGTATGAATGACAAATTCATTGTTGGTTTTTGGGCTTACTTATGTGTTAATCCAGTATTTATTTTTTATCTGTGTCTAGCAAATATTACATGAATAATATGACCTGACCACGCGACTTACCCCATTATTGTCCCTGTTACTGTCTGTTTTACAGCAGAATGCTTCAGTCATTAGAGTTGTAAACAACCTGACTAATTAAACCATGACTGTAAAGAAGCAGAGATGATTACGACAAACACATCTTTTAGTATTCATAACGTATTTGTCATAGTGACATGAATTGGCCACACAGGACTATGGAGTGTCGCACACAGATTCCCTTGTGATGCATTAATAGATGTTAATTCATGCTGGTGTCAGGGGACCCAGCGTGTTTATGGGAAGTTTTATAACCTCTCTTATAAACTGTCCATTAATGAATACAGCTTTGGTATTGATAAACTATAAAAACATAGAATATCAGGCTTGTTGTGAGTGTGAGGAGATGAGACTGCAGCATGAGGGTCAATTCTAATGACGAGTCTGGTTCAGTTTTATTCTGGTTATTATTCATGTGTATCACCTGTCCTAAAGAGCCTTTAAGCTCAAGTCAGATCTCACAAATCTCAACAACAGGGCCACAAGAATCAAACATCAAGCCTGAGCTGAACATCAGCAATGCACTTTGAAGGTACAATCTCTGCAATAAAGATCACATCAATTCTTAAATCAGTTTATCTCAGAAATCTTACATTTTCTCTTTTCTTTTTTTTTTCAACAAGGGATATAGAATCTAGGGTTGGCGACTGGATGAATATACTGACTTTAGGTGATTGTTTTTACTTTCTTTTTTTTTTCTGATGTTTTTTGTCATTTTATTTTGCTAATTTAATGGTCTGCCTCCAAAGAACAAGCAAGAGAACAAGCAAACTCAGTGGGCTCTAATTCAGCAGCACAGTGCACACTGAGCTGAAGAACAAATCAGGGGAGGACAGCCTGAGGAGCCAGACTATAATCACATTCATTGCATCGAGTTGTGGGTTACTTTCGACCAAACCAGAGATGGTGATTGTTGGAACAGAGGAAAGACTAACCAAGCTGAACTTTAACTGGGCCTGAAAAGTTGAGCCCGAAAAGGCCCAGGCCCAACAAAATTCTGTCCGAACCCAACCCAAACAAAAACAAAATAGTGGAGAAAAACGTAAAAAAAAAAAAAAAACTACCACCACTAATAAAAATAATAATAATAATAATAATAATAATAATAATAATAATAATGATAATAATAATACAGACAAAACCTGAGGTAAGCCCATGAAGGATGTGAGGAATATGGCCAACCTGTTGGGTTTGGGTACAGATCTCAAGCTCTATAACTAAGATGCTTTTGGTAGAGTTTTATTTTGCTTTTCTGTCAAGTCTGGATTGTGTTTTATGATAATTAGAGATGAACTGATTCAAATGCTCTTGGACGATTCCGATTTCTTTAAGGGTCTGACCTGCCGATTCCGATTTTGGCTGATTCCGATTTTAAGTCTTTCTAAGAACTGTAACTGACAGCATTCACAAATATTTTATCAACTTTCTTGTAAAAATAAATTAGATGTTCATAATGTTCAAAATACTGATTATTAAATATTCATTAAATACTAGTTTAAATTTTCTCCAAAAGTCCTCCAGGTTACAGCTAGGCCTTATTATATCATTATATTAAGATTACGTACTTAGGGAACACGATGTGGAAGCAGATGAAAACAAACTGGAGACTGACGAGCTGCTTCTCTGGATGAGAAACTGTTTGAAGAGACGCATTAACACAGGTTGTTTACTCTTCAGCCAGAACAGGAAGTGAGATTTTAACTGTCAGCCTGTGAAAAGCAGCCTGCTGCTGGCTAACATTAGCCTGAAGAGCTAGAAAGTTTATGACTCCTCTGTGACATCGTCAGCTGCTCAGTTGTTGCATCTCCTTGTACACTGTCTTCTCTTTATCCTGTTCTTGGAATCTATCGCTAACACCGACTTCATGCAAGCATGTGTCTGAGTGTGTGTGGCTGTGATCAGCGCTGGTGTGGGTGTGACGTTATGGTCAGGTGTGTGTGAATATGACTGGCACAGAATCCGATATGTGACGCTGACTGGCCGGTCACGGTCAGGACCGGTCACGCTGAAAACCGATCCGGTTCCCGTCTCTGGCCAGTTCGATTGGTGTATCCCTAATGGCAATCCCTAACATTGCCCAATTCTTACAGAGTCATCCATTGTAGTAAATATATTGCAACCTGTTTCCAGTAGTATTCTACTAAACTGAAGTTCAAATTATGCCCTTGCCTAGGAAATACTTAAGAAGTTGATTAGATACATAATAAAGATGATGATCATGATGATCAGTTTCAAGAATGATGGGATTTGACCAACTGCCTTTCTTTCTTTCCTTCTTTGTTGTTATTGCTGCACAAACACCAGGTAATACCCCCTGCCTGTGCTCCACAGGTTTCATCAAGCTCACAATGCTCATATCCACTGGCGCATTCCACAGTAAGAAAATAGGACTTTAATGACTCTTAATAACCTCAATCTCTGCGTGTGAAATGCCTCCTGCTATAGAATTTCCTATTCCCCACATTCAGCAGATGTAATATTTGATAGCTGTCTTTACTGTTCTGTTTTGAAGCTGGCGGGGTTAATTTCAGGGTTGTGAAATGTATTTGTATGACATTATTAGCTTTATTTTACAGCAGGGGGAAGGAAGTGCCCTCGCAGCGTGTGCTGTTTGAGTCTAATCCTGCTCCTGCATGACTGAAAAAAAAAAAAAAACGGTGAAAAAAGAGTGACGTAGCCTACGTTTGTGGACATTTTATTGAGGAAAAGATGGATGGTTATTGAATTTTAATTTAAAGTCTTTAATCATATGTTAGGTCACAAGGCTTTGATGTTTTCATTAAAAATGCTGTACTGTATTTTTTATCTGACCCCCTTTCAATCTGTTGCTATATAATTTTCAAAGCCTATCTCACACCTCATCTATGACTGCCGTCCTCAGTAATGATGTGTCCACACCTCGGCGCGGTGTCAGGGAAGTACAAAAGGAAATTTCAGGTATGTAAATGTGGCTACAGCTGCTCTTTGTATACACAGTGGGCGTAGCAGAAGCTAACAGGGGCTTGCAAAATGGGCAAAACTAAAGGGTACAGCTTCTTACTGCAAAAATATACAGACATTATAAATATGATAAATATTATTAAGAATGGTATGCAGTATTATATCTTGATTTATCTCATGATATATAGACTGAATCACTGTGACATCCTAATAACAACAGTCAGTTCCAGGTAGACAAACAGCAGTTGATTTGAATTATGGGACATTTGTTTATTTCTGTTGTCATTTTCAGTGGTAATTGTAACGTTTAAAGATTTATGATTAAACATGGTGGTCTGACCTATGTGATATTTCTGTCGTACTTATTTTATGTCCTGTGAGGCTTTGTTAGCATGTTTCATGAACAAAATCTGCACAAAAGTGACATCTCTCCACCAGTCAAACTAACTGCTAATTTTGGGTAAACTCAAGCTATCATTTTCTTTAGTCTGTGGCCCAGCAGGTAAATTAGGTCTCCAACCCAGATGTAGATATACTGTAGGGGTGGATGGCAGAGTCCTGGATGGATCCAGTTTTGCAAACCTGCAAAGCTGAGTACCAGAACCGACCAGTCGCCCGCAACTGCCTGTGACTGACTGCCTGTGACTGTCTGCCTGGTACCGTTAATATAAATCCTCTGACCAGACCTGTGATTAAACACACACACATACATAGTCACTCATTTGTGTTCTCAGTTGTGGCAACACGTTCCTCCTAGGGCTTTCAAAAATGTATACTTTTTGGAACAAGCAGTAAACCCACTGACACAATTCTCACAGCATCTGATCACACCAAATTTCTCCCAAATGTCCTCCTTTGTCTTCGATGATATATTGTTCACAATTTGGTATTCACCACTGGCTATTTTTGCCTTTATATCATCCCTTTTACCCATCAGCTAGCCGACATTGCTGCCAGATCGAACATTTGACTTCTAACACTGATTTAAATGTTAAAAATACTGCACAATCATTTTCATTTCTGATTTCTCCTGAGGACAACTTTTTTGTGGATTAGTTAACTTGCTGCAGGACCCTAGTGGGCAGTATAAACAGTATAGGAAAGTAAACTGGTATGAATTTGCCATGTGGTATGAACTTTGACTATACCCTGCTGTCAGGAACCGCCCCCCACTTTTCTTGATCAATGCCAATCCTGCTTTGTTTTGAAATGAATAAATGGCTTAAAGTATATTTTTGGGGGGGAGGGCAGCCTCTGCAGCCTCTCTTCTGATTAGTGGACACCCAGCTTTACCTTCTTTGCCCCAACAGACTGAGACATGTATGTTGCATTCCTGGTATAGATATTTTAGAAGCCTTAAAGAGTCCTGAAACTAAGAACACAGGGCATTTCACGCCTTTGCACAAATGACTCCACTGATACATTGTATTGCTTTTACTTTTCATCTTAGCAACTGAGCAGTTTGTGTGTATTCTTTATATACTTGTTGTGACCAAGCAATTTGCACTTATTTTTAATTGAATGTAAAATATCGAGTTTCCCTTGTGTATGAAAATGTGCATTTAAAGTTTCTCCTGCCAAAACTTGCAAAGTGCAAACGTCTGCTTAATGACTGAGACTACTAGGATCAGACTGGTCAAAGCAAAGGGGAAAAAGTAGCTATTCTGTTATTTACATAAAAATAGTAATACCATTGTCAAAATACTGCTTTTCAAGGACATTTTCTGTTACTCTAATGTAAACATGCACAGTTATCCGTCTCTAATGTGCAAAAGGTATCAAAAGAAAGTAAAAAGTACTTATTATTAAGATAGTCTCAGATCCTGCGTACAACAAGTGATGTGGCATTTATGGCCACCTACCAAACTAAACACATTCTTGGCAAGTGTGGTTACAGTGCAATCACTGTTATTATGGCTCACCCAGGACATGCAGTTAGTCAAATGGCTGTGTTGAAAGATAATGCAGAATTATGACTAGAAAGTATATTCAAATGTCAGACTCATTTTCTGCCTTTTTATGACGATGATGTGCACACGTCAGACCATTTTCCCATCAGTCCCTTTCTGTTTTACATGAATGTATTATTCATAATGTCAAAAATGCATCAGTAGATGTCCTCTATGTCAGTGACTATCAACACCATTTTATATGACACACTGAGCCATAAATGGGCCTGTTAAAGCCATCACTTTTCCATTCAACTCATGGACATTTTCTGCGAAATTATAAGAGGAGTGGTTTTAATTAATAACTTTCCAGCTCTGAGCTTACTCATGCTCTCCTCTTTTAATAACACCAGGCCATTTTGTGTACACTTTGGACCAGAGGAGAGCATTAGGGTATTACTTTGGAAGTTATCATTAAATCTGCTTGAGGTATTGAGATGTTTCTTTTGAGATGCCAAACAGTTTGTTTTATACAACCTCTTCTGATCAAGAGAGAAAAAGAAGAGGGTGGTAATAATAAAGAGAGACATAAAGAAAAAAAAAAAGGAGCAACTACAGACACCACATCCCAAAGACTGGTAAAATTTGTTAACTGTTTTTAATACCACCACGCATTATAAACGTCTTGTAAGTTTTATGCTTACATCATCCCAAATGTTTCCACAATGTTCAAGCACAGAGGAATCTAAAATTCCAGCACTTCTTAAAGGGATAGTTCATCCCAAAATCAAGCGGTGGATATGGCTGGCAGGTGCAATTTGGTAGAAAGAAAATAGTTCCAACATGAAACAGCTCACAACAAGGTCTGTGGAAAAAGAGACGCTGCTTTTTGTGCTTTGAGCACCACAATCCGAGCGCCATTTAGTCAGATTATATTAAAGAGACGGCAGATATCTCCAAAACCCTGCAACTAGGGCTGAACAATTACTCAAAACTTTAGTCGAAATCGCAATATGTGTTAAATGCAAAATGTGTTGCAAATTACTATTTGAAATTAAATGCTGTGCTGCAGAAATGCCCAAGCCTACACATCTTTTTTTTTTTTTTTCAAACGACGTAAGAAAACGTCTTTGTTTGGTACAGATCCTTGCAAAAATCACACCATAATAATATGTTTTAAAAGAAAATGAGAAAAATTATGTAGAAATTAGCATCCCCTCTGTTGCAATTGCAATAACATTCAAAATAATCGCAATTAGATATTTTTAAAAAATCATTCAGTACTACCTGCAACTCAAGCCCAAACTATCTAAACAGCACTACATGTAAGAGGAAAAATATATAGTTTTGATTTGGGTGTGAACTGTCCCTTTAATATAAATAAATTAACAAGAAAATTCACTGTCACGAGGCTGAAAACAGAGCTGCTTTTTTTCTGAGCTCATGAAAAGTTGACTTTGTAGAGCAGAGGTGTCAAATTCAATTTCATCCCAGCTCACATCTGCATTCTGGTTGCCCCCAAACGGCTGGTTGTAAATGTCAGACTATATAAATGGATGTACTTCATATATGTTTTATAATTACCTTTGCATTCAGCTATTATTGGTTTCAGTCATAATAACTAGCTCTTTAAGTAGAAGAAAATACTGGCAAGTGAACAGCTATTATGGAAATATAGAAAGAAGCATACATAATAAAATAAAATAACAATAAGGGCTGTTTCATTACGGTGCCTACCAGCAAGGCTTCAATCCAAAATGTATATTTGCTTAAAAATGAAATGACAGAATTTTTAATAGGCTGCTAATATTAGCCTTACAACAACCGCATGGCTACATGATATTGAGATGCTATCTAGCATAAAGAGCTGCACAATTAATCAAATAATCGATTATCTAATTAATCTGCAACTATTTTGATAATCAACTAATTGGCTTGAGTAGTTAAAAAAAAAGTAAAAATTCTTTGATTCCAGCTTCTAACATGTGAGTAGTTTTTGTTTTCTTTACTCCTCTGTCATAATTTAACATCTTTGGTTTGTGGCCTAAACAAGACATTTGAGGATGTTATCTTGGGCTTTGAGAAACACCCGATTGACATTTTCATCACCATTTTCTGATATTTTATAGGCAAACAACTATTAATCGATTAATCAAGAAAATTATCGACTGATTAATCAAATCTGAAAATAAGCCTTGGTTGCAGCCCTATTATTCTAACATCTAGCAGCTTGACACCTTCAGTGCATGGATAACAAAATAGGGATGCATTTTGGGACATGTAGTTTATGGACCCTGCACTTCTGTAACGCAGCATAGAATTGTAATGTGCAAAATTATATTCTTTGCAAGCTCTCCTGGTGCCAAATTAGGCCTGCAGGCCTTGAGTTTGACACACGTGTTGTAGACAGTCTGTGGATTACAATACCTAACAGTATATAAAGTAGTTAAAATGAGCTCAACCTTTAACATCTACAGCAGTAAAGGGCAAATTAATGCAGCAGTAGTATTAATCTAAAAATATCAGATGTAACAGTGAAACACTGACAGCGACCATTTTACTGCACAATGAGTGGGGCTGCACAATTAATCGTAATATTATTGAAATTGCAATATGGTCAAGTGCAGTATCCAAATCGCAGAACCAGAACTAAATTGAAGCAAAAATGTGTTAGAGGATAGCATTATTATGAAATACTGTAGTGATGCCCTGGCCTAAAAATCTGGAAAAGTAAAGAAAAAGGAAAAAGAAAACATGTTTGTTTGGTAAAGACCTGAACAAATGTGACATTATGATTTTTATAGTTTTTGTTTTTCAGTAAAAATGAAAATTGTAATGCAAAAATGATCATTCCCTCTAATCGTATATATCGCAATCAGTTTCTGTGAAAAAATATCTGAACTGTGAATTGTTGATATCTGAAATGACTGTAGATATCTGAAATGTTATTTTTGAATAGGAAGAATTGAATTATGGATATCTGCAATACATATCCAGCCAAGCTATTAAATGTTTAAAACGGCTTGCCATACACGCACCTGTTGGCTGCGTGATGTAATGGGTGTGTTTGAATCGTCTCACTTAGCGTGCTTGTCGGGTGGTGCATGAAATCAGTAACTCCTGTATGTGACATCACCATCGCTTCTGGGGTTCTGCGTTACAATAGATGAATGTAACTGTGGAAGAACATACCATGCCCATTTTTCATAGCCTGTTGAATGAATTTAATTTAGAAAACATTATTTTGTCTAAAACACTAAAACTATTGTACTTTATATTAGTTTTGTGTCATATGCATTGGATCTTTCCAACCTATTTTGACTATAGGTTGATTAAACTGTTCTCAAATAGAGGGTTCAGAGACCTCCAGGGGTCTGTGGCACTGCACTGCACTGTCCATGAAAAGTTTTCTTTCTTTCTTTTTTTTTAAAGAAGAAAATATTTATCAAATATACAAACCTGCAAACTCAAAAGAGGTTAAATAGGTGATATATTCATAAACTATTCTAGGGGGTCTGTCAGCCTCCTCCCCTTTTTACTTTTTCTTTTAACTTAGTAGTTAAATAAAAAATAATAAGTAAGGTACTAAAGTAAAAGTAAAGTAAATAACACTGAGTAAGGTACTAAAATAAAAGGTGCTACAGTAAGTAAAAAGTACTAAGTAGTGTGCTACAGTAAAAGTTACTTTTACTATAGCACATTATGTAGGACTTTAAATGCAGAATTTTTACTGAAATTAAGTATTTTTACATGATGGTATTAATGCTTTTACTTAAGTAAAGGATCTGAGTACTTCATCCATCACTCATTCCATCATCATCTAAGGAGTCGCACTTTAATAAGATGTTGATTAGTGTGAGTGAATATTACAAGTTGTAGACTTTTGTTGTAGAGTTCATAAACTCTTTGTCCATGCCCCTTGGCTGCTTTACTGGGGTTAAATACCCCACCTATCTACTGTGCATTTGTTATTCTTTTCTTACAGAGCTGGAAAGTAAAATGTGTTTAACAGGTGCCGCTTGGCAGCACTTCCCTGTTATTCTATAAGCTGATTGTGTTTCATGATTCTTGTTTGTTTTGCAAGTGCAAATTGAATGAGAATTGATTTCAGCCTTTGGAAGCCTTCCTGCGTCTGTTATTTGAAAGACTAAATGAATGAACATCTCAACATTTTTGGTCTAAGTTATTTTATTGACTTTTGTGGGCTGTTTTCAATTCATTCCACCAAAGTGGCATCATCTCTTCAGCTGTAATGACCCATTTAAAATGATGTAATGTGATGTTTTATATGAGATTCTCAAGGCCAGATTATATATAATTTTTCAGTTATTTTGAAAAATTATGTTGAGGTAGTAGCAGAAGGGTAATATAACACATCCACCTCGATTCAGGATTGTGTCTTTTGTTTCTTCTCATGCAGCACTGGATAATAAAGTATCACCGAGTGTCCGCTGGCACGATGTGACCCCTCCCCGTCATACCAGTTGGCCAAAGTTGTCAGCAACCTCAGATGACTCTTTCTTTATCCGCTCTCATCTCTTCGCTCTTGAGCTTTCCTCTGGCTTGGTAACCCGAGGTCAGCAACATTAACTCGTAAGGTCTTATCAGAGTCTCAGGATCACCTCCGATGACCTCAAACTTTCTTTAATCCTTCGTGCCACCTATCTGTCTTCCCTGCGTGTGTCTGCCGGTTTGTCTGATGGTTTCCTCTCATCTTTGTTCAGTGAAATAACATCACACAAGTACAAACAAGACTGGGTGATTTAACAGTTTTTAATCATAACTTTTGTACAATAGATTTTACATTTTCACAAGCTAAGAAGTTAATGATGCCGGATATCTGAGGGAGTCTGCATCTCCAAAAAGCCATTTTTGGTGTTTTTCAAACAACAGATGGGGTGGAGATGGACAGCAAACATTTTTAACATCTTTAACTTTTTTGTCCAAAAGTGGGATACTCGCATCATTAGGAGCTGACCCCAGATTTGAGGTCTTACTGAACCACTCTATAAACTTTATCTCATATTCCAGGGCCAATGAAGATATGACACTGAGATACAATTCTGAGAAATGTAATCAGTCCCAGTTATGGTGTGTTCACACAGAAAGCAAATAAAGATTTTCCCATGAGTGGATTACACACAAAGTTAATGCAAAGACGCAAATGAACGCAAAATTCATGCCAATTTTGCAGACAGCTGCTGAGAGCCGGGGAGCTCTGGAGAAGAGAGCTGGGGACACACCGGAGCTTCCGGAGGAAGAAACACCGAGTCGCATTGATTTTGCTCTGATGCCAGCTCTTTTACTGGCAGGAGGAGGGCTCAGAGTTTATGATTCAAACTTTTTGGATTAAAAAGTGTATTTATATACATTCTTGCTTCTCAACCTGTCTGCAGCAGCAACACAGATGAGTTGTGTACCTGTTTACCAGTTTTCAGAGTTTGCTTTTTAAACTTTTGGGATTAAAAAGCAGATTTACCTTCACTCTTGCTTCTCAACCTGTCTGCAGCAGCAACGCCCAACGGAGTCACAGACCCGTTCACCAGCTAGAAGAGTGCTCAGAGATAGTTTTTTTTTTTACTTTTAGGATTAAAAAAAGGATTTATCTTCATTTTCACTTCTCAACCTGTCTGTAGCAGCAACACACAGAGGAGTCGTGGGCCCGTTTACCTGCAAGAGGAGCGTTCAGAGTTACTTTCGTTAACTTTTGGGATTAAAAAGTGGATTTATCTTCACTTTCACTTCTCAACCTGTCTGCAGCAGTGACCCACAGAGGAGCCAACCTTGCTTGACTGTTTATTGAAAAGAGGGACAAAACAGAAAGAACCGGCTTCCAGGGCTGTCAGAGTTTGACACACAACACACACTAGCTGTTAGCATGTTTGGTCATTAGCTTATGGCTGCCTGTTTGGGGTGAATAAACACACTCATGCGAGTAACCCAGAATGATCCGATGATCAAACTCATGCAGTTAACACAAGGTGAATATTTACTTCGCTTTTAGTGTGAACACAACATTAGAGATTTTGTCATGTAGCAACTCATAACATTTCTCTTTAACTTTCCATCCAGATGGTACACATCCAACCTGGCCCAAATATACCACAACAAAGCCTTCAGTTGTACTGTATTGAATAAACACTGATTTATTTCCCTCTCAATTTTTCTTCTCAATCACCGTCTCCTTTCTTGCTGAACTTCTAGTTATTGTCACCGTAATTATTTGAGCAGTAAATCCAAAATAATTACGTAACGGCACAACAGTTAAAAAGTGACATAATATGATCCATATGGTCCATCTCATTCACTTCAACTTGTCGAAACAGCAAAAAAATAAGTAAAAGGTAGAAAAATAAGTTCAAATCTTAGCCAAAAAATCAATACTATATTTAAGCGGCTTCATAATGGGGCTGTTTAACTACAGAAGGAGAGTTACATTGATATCCTCTTTCTCAGATGCAATAATATTCCATAATCATGTACATACTTGGAGAAATATACACATAAGTTGTTATAAAAAACAATATTCTGGCTTATTCAATGCACTCTATGTTGTATCTGAATGTCAAAATAGCTCACAATGCTCTGGAATAGAATATCATCAGACATTTATTTGTCCACTTTATAGTTTCAGCCAAGTACATACAGTGCATATACCATGTTTATGCTCGGTAAATAACATTTAAGTTCTACTATACATTAATCATGTTTTGAGAAGCTACATAAACCCAAGCAGCGTGTCATAAATGCTCCTGTCAGTGTCCAAAAGGCTAAAGTAACTTGCTGAACATGCCACAGTGATGTATGTAAACGTCTGTGTCGTAGGGAGGTCTGTCCAAATGAAAGGTGGGGAGAAAGCGTCTACATCTGAGAACTGAACGTGATTGCGATGCTGTGGCTTTTCTTTATTTTCCCAGCAGTCCTCGGGAGCAGACATACAAAATGCTTTGACGATTTACATACAGTACACACACGTCACTGTTTGCTGTTGTCAATTTCATTAAAAAAAAAAAAAAAAGAATTGACCGTTTGCTAAGCCCCTCCCCCAAGCATTGATTCTTCAAATGAAACTTTGTAACTGTTACTTGGCAAAGGAGCATTTTCAAGTTTTGTATTCCTGGGTAAACTAAAGTGAGAGTTGGCAAGGTCTCGACTTGGATGGGTTTTTAAACACATTTTGAATGTGCATTTTGCATTAAAACCAGAAATGTCATTTTTCCATACTGTGTTCTACATTGTTTTTTACCATTTGAGTTACGACTGGTGCACTTTTCATTACATCATCTGGTTGTGCCCTCTTCCTCTGGTATAATGGTTTTTCTGACCACCCACTGCTTATCTGGATGAAACGCTATTGTTAGCCTAACGATAGCGGATGGAAACAAGCATTAATTTTTGAAATTTCTTTTGCAAATTTACTCAAATTTTGGTTAAACTTGGATCCAACGAATTCAAAGGATGGTTTCGTTTCTTTTCACTGTCTCAAAACCAAAAATGCTGCAGTAAAACTGCAAGTAATGGGTTTAACAATGTGAGTTCTTAGCTACTAATCTTAGCATATCTGACTAGCTACTCTAGCAACAGCAGTACAATAGCATTAGTTCCAAACATACCATGGTTGGCTGTTTTGTGGATTTCCAAGTTATGTTAGAAAAAACCTGGAACATCCACTGTGAGGCAGCCGATCCAATGTTAGTGTAGAAAGTCTAGGAATAATGCTAGCTGCTCTGTCCTGCTCTTTGTTGAGGATATTTACCCAAGATACCAAAGCCATTTAGCTTTTTTTCACATTTATGCCGTTTGTCCACTTATGTTTTCTTCTATAAAAGGATTTGAATGGAGTTACATTATCCTGAAATAACAGTCTAAGCTTATATTTTTCCTCATAGTCCTGTAGCGCTAGAAAGCTCTGTTCTGTAGGCTAATACAACAATGCTACAAATGCTACAGTGTTCATACTGTGGTTCTATTAGCTAGCTACAGCCAGTAGCTGCCAGTGACAGTGTTGTCTTTTTAGACATACAAATTGATGCAAAAAAAATTTAGAAACGTGCTCTTGTCTACTTCTATCTGAATTCAAATGCCAATTATTTGACAAATTAGGCTACTTCTACTTTTGAGTACCAACTCTGCATACATGGTATGCTAGCACAATATCTAAGGGTGGTGGGGTTTAGCAAATGGTCAACTTCAACTGTTCCCTCCCTCCCCAAACATGTGTTGACAGTTTTACAATTGAGGCAATAAATCGTAACACTGAACTGACAGAAAAAGATGCTTTGAGCTTTGGAGCGATGGAGGTGTGATTTACCGTTGAATATACTATACAACAATAAGCCTATTTTTTTCCTCAGCTCTTGTTTTTGTGGATGCAGTGCAGCAAATTACATCAAAACTAAAATAGAAAAAGAAAAAAATTGTTCAGGTGAGACCGCAGCTGCTTCTCTGTCACCTTTCATAGAGAAACACTGAACATGGCTTGGACTTCTAACAATTACAAGTATGTACAATCACTAATGAGTGGAGTGGATTCAGCCATCCACAGCAGCGTATTACCTACTGTCCTGTGATCTCTGAGCATCACTCTGTTGTCAAAAATCAGGAGTAAAAAAAGGGAGAAGGACGCCTGGCGCTGTGTGTGTTTTTCTGTGTGTTTTTTGTCTGAATGTGTGAAATGTGCAGTATGTGTTTGTGGGTCTTTGCTTGTGTGCTTTTGCCAACGGCGACATGTGTTCAGTATGAGCTACACTAAAGACGGTTTGGGCGCAGATGTTCTGACTTCTCTGATGTTTTAAGTTATTGGTGTTCACCCTGAAAAAAAAGAAGGCTTTCAAGTGACATTTTTCGTCAGGTAAATATCCATGTGGACCTTTCGTAAAAATGTAAAATACCAGATCACGTCATTATCAAAACAGACACAAACCACAGAGGAGACTGAATAACACCTAAAAGCTGCCCAAGTGATAAAATGTAGCCATTACTGAACTGACTGTGACTTTTAAGCGAAAGATCCCACCTATAGCCTCAACACACAGACAGACGTGGGTGAAAACGGATTTGACGACTCTGAAAATGCTAATTTACATTGTGTGTACCTTTCCAAGAGCCACCAGCTGTGGTTTATTGGAATGTAGTCCTCGAGTATTTTCTCATTTCTGCCCAAGTGAGCAACACAGAAGCTTTAAATCCTTGTTTTTTTTTCAACTAACCCAAAGGGAACACACAGCCAAACTGAGTTAACACGTATAGTAGATCACCGTTTTAGCACACAGCTGCAATGCAAAGAAAAAAAAAAGAACAATAAAACAACAAAGCTTCTCAAAAATTCATAAAAAAATGAAAGTAGGAATCAAAAGTGAGATAGAATCCAGAGGGAAATAAAAGTACAACAGGTATTACCGAGAAGAAAGGATATAATTTCTTGTTTTGCTTTTTCTTTTATACAAATGTGTATTTGTCAGTCCGTTGTAGTTTGTTGCTGTGAAGCAGCGAGGCTACAAGACGCCCGGTGAGGAGAGCCCCAGCGGGCTGCAGTACCACAGCCACAGCAGCGGGGGCAGCAGAGAGGCCAGGCCTGTGGACCGTCTGGAGACTGCAGAATTTCTCAGGATGGCGTTGGATGTACTCGGACCATCTATCTGAGGGTCCTGAGGCAGAAACAGAAAGACAAGAGAGGTAGAGTTTAGCATGGTAAAACAAACAGTGCCATTGTGCAACCTGAGACTTCTCAGTTTTTATCAAGTATTTTATACACATATATGTACATATATATTTATGTATTTTATAAGTTCCCACGAAACAGTTAGCACAGCTAACAGGTGGTGGATATTGGTGGTATTTATAGTAGCCAATACAGATTAATGTGCACCATACAGCTATAGCAGTCCATGGACTGCTCTACTAGCTAACTCCTGCTGTTACAAAAACTGCCTCTGAGACTGTGAACAGGCTATCATACCAAGGTGGTTTTCTTGAGGGTTCGGCTCCTGACATCCCAGGCCTGAGTCACTGCTAGCCAAGCCATCAGCAGTTAGCAGTTAGCAGTTAGTGGTTGCTTTAGCAACAAGTAAAGCTATCGTCCCATCAGGAAACTCCATAAACCTCCTCAGTACTGAATTCCCTGTCAGTCTCAGAGCTCTGTTAAGCCGGACCAGCAATGTACACTGGGGGACTGCTAAGCCCACTTGCGTTACCTGCCAATAGCAGCTAACCAGTTACGGTTAGGTACCTTCTCAACAAGTAAGCTAAAAGTAGCTCTTGCTGAGGTTGAGGAGCAGAAGACATCAGAGGTAAAATCAGAAAATATATTCTCCATGAATTGTGATCCAGTTTCACCCAAATTAGTGAATAAATTAAAAAAGTTGTGTATTTGCACAGTGAGGCCCGGCCCCCAGAAACACACTGCATGGATGTATTCTTCTTTATATCCATGCTCCAGCTGTGTCATAAGCGAGAAATCTTTTTATTGGATGCAAATTTACTATATGCCCCATATAGCATAATAAGTCCATCAACATATTTTCCAGAAAATAACAATACTAGCCTTTTTTTCATTGTTGGGTTAGATACTGGCGTATAGGGGATGTGTAGCGCAATACCTATCTGATAAAAAACACTTAAACATCAATTTAGACTTTATGGAAACTTTAAAGAACAATGGCTGAAACAAATTTTAACAGATTCACAGATGTCCCACGTGCCCATAAGCTGTTGTATTTTTCTTTATGCAAGAAGACAGTGACTGAAGTTCACTTTGAACATGGCCCACTTGCAAAACAAATTAAGATTGGTTAAGATCTCTCCTTTTCAGCACTGTACAAATGCACTAAGCTGGCTCTGTGCTGAAATACAAGAACAATTCCATGTCTACTAAATGACCCATCAATTGGTGATAACGCTGACTTTTCATGTTGGACATTAGCTTTAGTTGTCCTCTTTTTTGCATCATAAGTGTTAAATTAGCATGCTATCATCGATGTAGCCATCAAATGAGTCAGCTGGACACATTTAAAGGCTGTCAGGAGACACATTATCCAACCAAATCAGAGATGTAATGCTACATAGCTAGCTTGCTATATTTGTTCAAATCTGTCAGTCATTTCAACCCGCAAAATCAAGTGTAGCCTTCTTAAAAGAGACACTGGAATCACTGATTCATTGTTCCACAAACGAAGACAAACTTTGGAGGTCAAATATGCCACATGTTGAATTGTAAAATGTATAAAATGTAAAGCTTGACAGGCGAAGCTTGGCGAGGCAGGATTAGCGAAAAGTCAATCTGAAGTGATGATCCCTTTGCCCTGCAAGTGAGCTGCTGATTAGGCACTTCAGTCACTCTATACACGTCGATATATTCTGACATATAGTTTATGGGAAAAAATTTGTGAGCTGTGTGCTAAAATAAGTATATATCAATTCCTCATTTCTCACGGCTGTAAGATTGACCTCCCATCTTTTTGGATAATATGTATATTCAGAGACAACTGTTTTCAACACGGCGTTGTGAATGTCCAGATTGTGGAATAAGAAAGCTGTGGCAGGTGTCTCTGGATCTTTTCCACAGCAGATTCTGGGATCTTTTTCATGACAGCTTGATAAATGATAACACAAAACCAAACAAAACATAAAAAGCTGCCAAGCATTTTAGGTATATAGGTTTATTTATCTACACATCGCAAATCCATTTTATTTTTCAGAATGCTGGTGAGCTGTTTGCTAGTACCATCAGCTTATACCCACTGGAACATAAAGTGGGCATAGGCTGCACTATATTTCATGCATGCATGATGTGGCATATTTCAAGACATTAGGCTGTTTAATTCAATAATATCACCCATAAAGACTCCTAAATATATTCATCTAGTATGACACAGTAAAAAAAATCAAAAGGTTGTTTTTATAACTAAAATGCCACAGTGGAAAGTTTAAAAGCATTTTTGTGCGTTTGCATTTGCATGTGCCACCATGCAGAAGTATGTGTATGTAGAGCTTCACGAGCAGTCCTTGGTTTGCTAATAAAGCTGCAAGCTAGTGGCTGGGTCATCTCCCCAAGACCTGTCCCTGCCTCTATTAAATGTCAGTCCAGTGCATAACAGTGCCTTATTATTGTACAATGACATTTACAGTGAACTTTAAAAGCCACCAGATAAGCAACAATCCCATTTCAGCCTCAGAGGAACTACAAAGAACAGGAGTTTACAAAGGAGGCAGGGAGGATTGCAGTGGCAATCACTGTCAGAGGGAGGTCAGAGACTTCCAACAGCGAGGTCGGATCAGAGTTTGTGATTATTTGGTCTCCTCAGCGATTGGCTTGTGGTCATAAACAAAACTGTTTCCTGACATGCAGTGGTGAAACAGACACAAGTTGTGTGCAGGTTTTTACGGGCTGTGATATTTTTTTCCCCAAATTAGAGACATAATTCTTTGATAACACTTTTGATGAGTGATGCACCGATCCACTGTTTTTCAGTTCTGATCCAATTCCAATATCTGAATCTGCCAATGCAGTATGTGCCAATACCATTACTATTACTATTATTAATATTATCATTATTATTGTTGTTGTTGTTGTTGTTGTTATAATTATTATTTATTAGTAGTAGTAGTATCTGTAAAAAATTACATGAGGCTGAAACTGAACTTAAACTTAGTGGTGAAATGTTCTGTGTCAGTGGATGTCGATGCACATCCACTCAGAGGTTTCGACATCTGGAAAGCTTGTTTAGTTTGTGTAATGTAACGTGTGTAAAGGTGTCCATTAACCATTGTGGGGCGCTGTAGGGTTTCAGCTTGTGACATTCACATATGCAGCTGATAAGCTGAGAGACAGCCCTCATTTGCATAATTTCCCATGATGCACTGCTGAGTTTAAATTTGCTATTTGATGTTCCAAAATGCAAACATTAGTTTTTGTTACAACATGAGTAAGATGGCTAGTACATTTCTTCAGCCCAGCAATATATCTATGGTCTGTTTTAGAACACATTATCCTTGTGGTAAAGTACATGCTAATACAATGTGGGAAGTGTGATTTCACTCACACATCATGCTGTTTAACGTAATAATTATGAATAGAGCGTACGTGTGGAGCATGGATCTGTGATACAAGTCCAAGACCAAATGCATGTCTCACATCTTTATCAGGCTCTGATACCAATATTGCACTGGATCAGTCCTATCTGTGCTTTTGACCATATATACAGTACCCATACCATAAATATACAGTATAATATCCATGCCAACTGCAATATTTTGCAGAAACCTGAAACTAAAGAGAGGTAATATGTCACTGTAATTGTTTTTGGCATCTTTATGTTCCATTCTGTTATAACTCTGTTAATGCATTCAAGGATGCTCAGAAATGTTTGTTTTGGCTGCCTTACAGATACATTTTAAACTGGAAACATAATTGTAACAAAGAAGTGTAAAGGTTGGGAGAATTTCACTCTGATGGTGGTGGTGATGATGATGGGATGATGGTGTACAGTCCTTGAAACTCAACCTGTACTCTGCCTAACCTTGAGTTGTTTACTGTTATTGAATATCTTCAAGTGTTTTATCCTGTCGCTTGCACATTGTCATTTAATTGCCATTTAGCGTTTAATTGGCCAGAAGTTTAATTGGAGGTGTCATTCATTATATGCACAGGCTCATGATTTAATTATGCATTTCACAACATTAATTTTATTCCACAATTGACAAAAATCTTACCACACAGAAGACGCCATCAAGGGTTGAGTTTGACTTTAATTACTAAATTAAAAACATAATTCTTCGATAGCACTTTTGACCAAGCATACCCATACCATACCATATTCATACCCAAATGCGCTGCAATAATCAACTTATAGAAAAAAGCCTCTTGTCACTGCAATTATTTTGGCATCTTTATTTTTTAATCACAGTTTTATAATTTTGTTATTCCTTTGTTAGTTCATTCAAGGATGCTCAGAAATGTTTTGTTTGGTTGCTTTGCAGGTGCCCTTTAAACTGGAACACAACTCTAACAAAGAAGTAAAAAGGTGGGGAAAGTTTTACTCTGAGTACCTCTTACAAGGAAGAAATAAACAACCACTTCCAAGGTGGTAAGATCATGAGGTACAGTCCTTGAAGCTCGACCTGTATTCTGCCTAACCTTGAGTTGTTTGTTGCGGTCGATATCTTCAAGTGTTTTATCCTGTTGCTTAATTGTCGTTTAACGTTTAAATGGCCAGAAGTTTAATTTGGAGTATAATTCATTTGATACGTTGCCTCGTGATTTAATTAGGAATTTAATGACATTAATCTTATTCCATAATTGATAACAAACTTACCACACAGAAGACGCCATCAACAGTTGAGTTTGACTTTAGTTTCTGGCCTGCAACAGAGAGATACAAGGCATCACAATCCATGTCACAATGCAACACATCCATAAAAAAGGACACAACACGGTTTGCAGTTATATTTTTGATCAAAATGACAAACAGATGTATCAGTTAAAATTCAAGGTTAACTTATTTCTTAAAGTTTACATGTTACATCTAACACAGCAGCCTGTCAGTGCTTTGACGACTGCTGACTGAGAATGAAAGTCAACAGACGATCTGCAGTAATTAATTTGCTTGGATCAACAATCGATGGGGCAATCTACAATCTAATTAGACTGAGAATATCCTGTCGATACATTTACACAACAGGTACAAACAACACACAGACATCAGTGTTCAAACACTGTGACTAAACTTCACATAACCATCGCAATCAATCTGTATGTTTATGAATGCTCAGCGCTGATCTGATCATAAAAGGAGATTGGAAACTAAAGCCAAATTGGAAAAAAAAAAAAAAAAACAGACTACAATAACCTTGGAGAGTTTACCCTGAGAGCCTGTTAAACTTTTAAAGCCTCTGATATTTTCACTCAGAGGAGAGGAAGAGTGAAACTGAGCACAGAGGGACAGTCAAACCCAGCCTCTGATTTCATCTCTGATTTATCATTCAATGGCCGTCACACGCTCGAACGCGCTGACTTTGATTCTCTTTCTCTCTCACACACACTCACACAAACACATTTTCCATGTGTGTAAATGAAGGTTAGAGGCTGCTCTGTGACGACAGTAGTGACTCATGCTTTTACTCCTTCACTGCATTTTTCTGTCACTTCATGATATTTTTTACATCCAATGTCAGTGTTATCACATTCTACAACATCTGTGCATGGCACCTATGGGATGGATAAGGTTAGGGAAAGAGTGTGGAAGGGCGCTGACAATTACTGCAATACTGCGGTCAGGTGAGCTCATTGCTGTCATCACCGCAAATTTTATTTTGAAGGGTCAGTCTCATGTTGCACACAGCACATGGATCCTTTAACACACCTAAGGATCAACACTGTTGCACAGAGGTCAGGGACACAGCTTCTGATTGGTAGACAGACCCAACTGAATGCATCTTGGGATTGCTAGGGCTAACAACATGCTAACAACAATAAGTTTTCAAGACTGAAAAATGTATAAATAACTACAGGAGATATTGAGTGTTGGATTTATCATTATGGATTTATTTTACCATGTCTCCAAAAAAGACACTGTAGTTCAAGGCTGGATTACAAAGCCTCTTTATCGATCACTTTCCCTTATATACTTTAGACGTATTTAAACCATGATATTGGATCACTTTTTGCCACAAAACTTGTCCAGGATTAGAAATGAATTGAAGACTAAGATGATGCATAAACACTTTCATGCACTTTCTCTCTTTGTGACTGAGTGGGAACCGACCAATAAACTCGACTTTAAAGATATCATGGATGATTTTGTATAAAGCAGAGCCATGAAAAGTACATTGCATAAGGCATAAGACTACTTTATAATTAATTTATGCTCATAAAGTCTTCCTGAGTCATTTGTTTTTAGGTTTTGTTTTTGTTCATATTAAAGGTGGCTTGAACGTTTCTCTTAATAGTGGTGGAGAGCGGTGTATTTGTCAGTGAATTGTTGGTTTTAGAGAGCTTTAGTGAGATACAAGTGAATGTATGCCTTGATTATATGTATCATATTGTGTGCACAGTATGTGCACTGGAAATCCTGTTGAGATGCAGGTGAATTTAGTTATTGTGCTGTTGGCTGCAAGTCAGTTTACCAGACCTGGAAGAGAGTGAATTTTGCCCATATTTACCACACCCCCTCCCAAGGGTGGAAATTACAAGGGGTACAGGGCGTTCTGGAACCCCCCTTCCTGGGAAAAACAGCTAGTTATCTCATCATTGTGAATATAACTATACAATTTCACATAATATAGTCATATGTTTGAAAAACAATGTGTTTTGTCAACAGTGGTTTGGTCCACCGCCTGCCATTCCCACACACATTAGCAGCATCAGACGAGTGTTTGTGATGCAAACTCTGGAAGTGTGTGGTGGCTGACCTCCAGTATGTAGCTACTTTGTAAAGATTCAAGATTATGCTGATGAATCTTGTGCATTAACGTGGGCTGCCGTCTTGGCAAGGGGCAGCTGTGTCTGCTAAAGCTGGAGATACAGAGACATATTGTGGTATTTGGTACTGTGCACTCAACTGTCCACCAGGAGCTCAAACTGGGGCCTCAACAGACAGAACAACTAAGAAAATATCTGGAGTGGTGAGGTGTGGAGCACATGGTTATAGTAAAGAGAGTAAGGTGCAACAACAAACATTTCCATATAAAGCATGTTGACCTCAGAGTTTACTCTCAGGAGGACAGGCTTTACGCACATTATTAAGCATAGCTGTGACCTTATTGCTCCAGTTTAAAATTATTGCACATGGAAGAAATGAATACAATCAAGCCATGAACAGAAAAAACACAAATGCCCAAATAAACATGACATTTGTTCAGTGATGACGCACCACGTTGATAATATTCATTCTCTTCTCTATCTTTACTCTTCAGGTAAATTTCGAAACACATCACTGATTACCACGTGTTGATTGCAAGCCCACGATGAGTTGATTTGCTGATTTGTAATGCAGGCCTTGTAATCAGCCTCCAAAAATCTCATATTTTTGTTCAGTATTTGGTAAATTAAGCATCTGATTGTGAGTTTGATACTGCGTGCAGCAGTTTGTGGCCTGAGAGAAGATTTTCTCCTTTGCCTCTAATGACCTGCACACAGCATCTCTGTATTCAGGATGGATGCTGTAAGTGAACGTAACTCCAGTTTTGGCTGCTGGGTATTTATGTGTGTGTATGCGTGTGTGTGTGTGCTCAGGCTGGAGGTGTGACAGAATAATAAATGGCTCCAGTATACAGTATCGTGAATGCAGACCAAAAATAGGGATGTACAGGATGTAGCGGGCATGGTAATACAGAAACTGAGAAACTGTGTTTTGTTATTATACCTTTACTTCAGCACTAAATGAAAAAAAATAAAAGCCAAAGCTCGGCTGGAATGATGTCTATAAATCATGGTGTATTTGCGGGCCTCTGCATAAAGACCCAAACAAAAGAACGAGCCAAGAATTCCAAGCATGTTATCAGAAAATATGTGGTTCTATATAGTCACTGTAAGGAACACAATGACAAAACACAACTTACATTAGTTTGTGTTTCATGATGAGGTCCCATCTGTGTTCTGAGTCATTGTTTAGACACATTAAAAGTTTTAAAAATTTTCATATCTCAGACAGAAACACTGTAATATCATAATGATAATAAACTGTTACAGCTTGTTGCTAAAGTCTGAATCCTGAGGGCAGTTTGAGAGTTTCACAACAAAACATTTGGAAATTCAGATTATATGAATGTGAATTTCGAATGTGGATTCCATTTGGAAGCGTGGCTCCATCTGCCACTGCACATTCTTTTACTGTTATAATGTCTCTGCTATGATTCAAACCTGACAAATTCAGCAGTTCAGACGCTGATTTTCAGAAGTTGTGTCTTGCTGAAATGAGAGATACATTTCATTTGAGGCACAATCTCTTATCCGAAAGAGTCATACAACTCCCAAAACTATCACCACAAGATTAGACCTGTCTTTCATTTCTGAAATAATAGACAGATTTTTGTACACAAAGACAACCAAAGCACTAGATGATTCAAAACTAGCTTATGTAGCATTTTAACCGTATTATTCATTCTGTCACTTTTGGTTCAATTTAGCAAATTTTCATGACCACATTAGTGATTTCTTAAATGGATGGATACAGTATCTTAAAACCTGGCAAATAAAACTATCTGCATGGGTAGATATCAGAGGGATATGTTTTTAGTAATTTGGGTGAACTGACCCTTTAAATTACATACATATGAAAACCATAACAATCTTTGCATACCCTGTAAAAACCCTATAATATTAAACAACTGCAATGCTTATTGCCAATTCAAAAAGATTTGGACGTCAACAAATTCAAATATATATTCCTGCCTTGTGTCCACGTGTTCTGGATTTGCCTAATACCTGCCTGTTCTGAAAAGTCACATTAGCATGTGGTAGATTTCCATATTTGTCCAGGGCACTTCCTGCCTGCTTTGGAGTCAACTATATTCATAAGAACAGGCTTATGGAGCCCTGGGGCTTGCAAACTGTGTGTTTGTGTGTGTATGTATGTATGCCTCTCTGTTCTGACATGTGTGTATATGTTGTTTTATCTGTGGTGGGTTTGCTGTGGGGCCAGCTTGCTCTGTTGTGTGATGAAAAAGAAAAAGCAGTCATTCTAGGGTTTTAATTTCTCCTAAAAACCCAAGTGGGAGAAGACAAAGAAAGATTCTTCTCACCTGCTATATGTTCACATCACATAAAAACAATGCAGAGAAAACACAAACAGGACTTAGAGTCTACAGCCATGCTAACAGCTGTGTGATGCAGCACTGTGAGCTAAATGGTATGCTAACATGCCTGCAATTACAATTTTAAAAGGGTGATGATAGGCAAGCATAATGTTTAATATTAGCACACTAACATTTTCTAATTAACATTAAACAAAAAGTGCAGCAGAGGCTGATGGGAATTGATTACTTTTGCAGGTATATGCAAACTGAAATGTGGGACTCCCCCCTGAAAGTCGAACATTCGAATCAACAGTCAAAGACCGCTCAGTCGAGTCATTCTGTCCGCTTTGGGAAGTCGTTTGCGGGTATAGGCAGCTGCGAACCTGGTTGAACATAGGGTGAGTCAGAGTGAAGCCTGGATTATACTCCCAGATGGACGTGTACATTCATGGCTGGGTACACCCCGGACGCCTAGAAGTTTTAAGACGGAGCCACTGAAGCTTCTTCAAGAAGCCTGAGGAAGAGAGGCCTTTGCCGCTAAGGTTCTGAAATGACGTTATCTCCTGCCCTCCAGTACAAGGTAGTGAATTTGCAGCTCAAAGAAAATGAATACGATATAGTCTCTCACTTTTGTTTGATATCTAGTGTCAGCAAAAAATGCTGTTGCACATTTCTGATTCATCTTTAGTATAGTTGGCACACAATGGCCTGGAGGGCTAACTTGGCTTGCTATATCACATGAACAGTGCTGAACATCCTGCCGAACCTCGTTCAAAAATGTGGCAGTTCAGTAAAGCATTGCTTGATAGTCTTTATGGAAAAAGGAACGAATAGGATAATGTTCATATTAAAGCTTCAGTTGGTAACAATTATTCAGTCATATTTGCTGGAACTGTCACTATATTCTGATAGTCGGACATTAAATGGGTAATTTAGGACAAAATCCAACTCCTCTGGCTCCACCTACAGCCTGTAATCGTATTTGCCAAAATCCACCGCAACCGAAGATTCTCCACCAGTCAGGTAGAGGGAGCAGGAGGAGTAGCCAATCGCCGCTCCTACACGTCGTAGTAAACTGACAAAGTGAAAGTAAAGTCCGCGACTTGGTCGGACATTTCAAGATGATACACACCGTCAGCTCCCTCTTTCACCTCTGTCAACCCCCCTCCTTCCCTCCACACACGCAGACACACACAAGAAGAGTGTGTTTCATGGTGAGAGAGATGTGAGATCGTTTTGGAGTCTCCGGTTGCTATGGAAACGGTACGTCGTCTGTGGGTGCGTTTATGGCTACTTTGTGTGCATGCGCCTGCACGTGTGTGTGTCTGTGTGTGCCAGTGTGTGCCTGTGTGTGTCTGTGGGTGTGTGGGGTTCTTGGCAGAGGTTCATAAAGAGACCTGATGGAGTATTGTCTTGAAATTTCCGACCAAGTCGCGGACTTTACTTTCACTTTCATCAACTTACCAACTGGAGCTTTAAACAGCCAAATCTGATTTGACTAACAAAATTCTGAGCCAGGTGCAGCCTTTCTAAAATGTTGGCCTGATTGTGGCGATAGATGAAAAGTCAAAGGATTACCAAAGTCAGCAAAAGAAAAAGAAAACTGGAAGGTGTAATCAGCTGAAAGAAGTGGATCAACAGACATCCCTGTCACTGAACACCAGGGCATTCCCCACATTAGAGCAAGTGAAAAGGACAACATCTTCTGCCAGACCTTGTCAAACATGCACTACCACAACCCTCATACCAATTACCGTTATTTTCTATTGGCAATATTCATTTCAAGCCAAAGATTTCAAGAACATCTTATGCAACCTGCATTCTGGAAAAGCATTGTGGCCTGATGAAATTCTAACACGTGTCCTCAAAGAGTGTGCCATAGAACGGGCCAGTCCCTTCAGCTGTCCCTTCCGATTCCTTTTCTTTTGTTGCATGTACAATGGAAGCCATTGTAGATCCTTTAAAGTACCGTCCAATATCCCTACTCACTGTCATCAGTAAAGTGATGGAATCACCTTTTAACATACAACTACAGGACTATCTCCTCTGCTATGGCCTTGTCTCTGAAAAACAATTCAGCATCAGACCAAATCACAGGACAGCCTTGACAAAGGCACTGAAGTGTGCACTGGTGCACTAGATAGAAATGGCACATGTGACCAGGTCTGGCCCAATGGCCTTTAAGCTCACGTCAGAAGATGACACATAATGGTTACAGAATTCCTTCCAAGGAAGCTCCATCAGAATTGTGCTCTGTGGTCAGTCTTCATCATCATGCCCCATCAATGCATCAGTACCTCAAGGATCTATTCTCAGCCCATTATCATTCTTCATCTTCACTGATGATATTGTGGAACAATGTGGGAACAACCTGTATTGATTCAACCATCTTGGCACCTACAACATCATCAGATGGGTCTGAGGTGGAAGCAAGCTTCAACAATGACTTGGAAAAAATCAGTAAGTGGGCAAGTGCAAGGCAATGATCCTGTCCAGAAAGAGGAATCCATTTTGCCCTTCTCTGGGAGCAAGAAAATCAAGCTTAGTGAGCAGATGGAAGTGCTAGTACTATGCATTGAAGGCAAGGCAAGACAAGGCAATTTTATTTATCTAGCACCATTCATACACAAGGCAATTCAAATTTGAAGGAAAATTCCAGTGGACCAAATATCTATCTGCAAACGTGCAGGACAATGTCTCGGAGCATTGCTGAAGTTGAGCAGCAAGCTTGATCCTAGGAAACCCTACAAAACCCAGGTCAGGAGCATGATGGAGTGCTTCCTGCCTTGCCTGGATGAATGCCTCACAAACCACTCTTAGGCAGCTAAATATTAATCCAGAAAAAGACACTAAAGATCACTGGCCTGGATGAGGACTATGTCCCAAAAGACTATGCCATCACCAAGCTGAGCCATCATGCAGTAACTCCTCTCTTAAAGATGCATACTCTCTCAGCAAATGCCCGAGGTTGAACCACCAAGCCATGCCTTGTCACTCCCCATCGCTCACACCAAATGTCTTGACAGGAGCTTTCTCCACTCTCCTGTAACAATATAGAACAGCATTCTCCCTGATGACATCTGAGCCATCATATCAAGTGTTCATGCCATCAAGAGGAGATTGAATAAACACATCCTCAACATGAGACTGCAATCCTAAGGCTCAAGGACTTCAAACATTCACGAGTCAGCTTTATATATTCCTGAATATCCCATGAAGGAACCATGTGACAAGTAGATGCTGAGGTACTTAACAGGATATGTGAAGAGGTCCAACTCCTGGTGGGACTAGAGTAAAAGTCAGGGGATCACCAGTTATGATGATTCATCCTCTGGGCACTCTTGATATCTGCACCAAATTTCATGGCAATCCACCCAATAATGGTCAAGATATTTCACTAAAAACTAAAATAGTCAACCTGCTGGTCATATTAGAAACCAAGTCAGGGGATCAACAAGGTCAGCAGGATTCATCCTCTGCGGAGCGTGAATCTTTGCACAAAATTTCATGACAATCTACCCAATAGTTGCAGAGATATTTCAGTCTGAACCAGTCAGCCAACCGACGTTGCCATCCCTAGATGCCACAACTTAAAAAGGACCTACATTTAGCACAGGTATAGAAGACAAAATAGAAAACTGAATCTCCTCTAATTTAGTTTGAAGCTTACAGTCAAAAGCACTTTCCTTGCACTGTCTGGGCAATCCGCAAAGGAGTCATACTTGATTTGAGAACATTGACAAAAGGGGAGGTGGAAGTTGCACAAGTCTCAGTTCAAGTCAAGGAGCTTTCAGCTGGTTACACCTTCTGCTTTTTTCCCTCCACTCTTTGATTCTTTTCTTTCAAGCCGAGGTAAACGCAACGCTGTAAGTGTTGTTGGGCTGTCATTTGCTGGAAGTGGAGAGGTTCTGAGTTGCTGGTTAATGGTTATTATTCTGTGTGTGTGTGTGTATGTGTGTGAAAAAGAGAGAGAGAGAGAGATCAATGAGGAGAGTGGAGTGAATCATCTCACAGGCCTGTCCCTCGAGTGTGTCATTACAACAGCATAGCCTGCCTTGATGCCTGCATACACACACACACAACACACATACACAAAATCATACACACTTACATGCATGCAGCCACACTCCAATATACTGAGGAATTGTACACGCACACATACACACTAGAAAAGTGGTTTAACACAGCTCTCTCATTAACTTGTACTTGACGTGCTATCAGAGCAGTGCCAACAGCGCACACGCACCAGTACACCACCAAAGCTCATTATCAGTACAGACTGTGTATGTGTGTGTGTATATGTGAGTGTGGGTGTCAGTAAGTGAGTGCACTTGCATTTTGTGTATTTGGGTGTACTGGCATGAGTGTGTAATTGCATCTATCTACAATATCTGTATGTCTGAACTAAACTTGCGCGACTATATGCCTGAAAATATCTGTGTGTGTGCAGACTTGGGTTATGGTTAGGATAGATTTAAGTTAAGGTTAGTAGTCATTATGGGTAGGGTTAGGGTAAGTCTCCAGGAAATGAATGTAAGTCAATTTCATGTCCTCTGTAGAGATGGAAATACAACTGTGCATGTGTCTGTGGGACAGTATTATTAAACTAAAGTCTTTTTTTTCTGAAAATGGTCATGGATATAAAGTTAAAGGCACAATCTGTGATCCAAATCTGAACAAAAGTGTACATAGGTCACTAAAATTACCAACATCCAAACACAGGATTGCAGCTTACTATCACTTCCAAATCGTCTCACACAGTTTGTTTTTTTCTCAGGTGTAGGTGGATGAATTGAAGTTGAAAGTGTTACAAACAGTTTGTGAATTTTCTGCGTTCTAATGTTACAGAATACCAAATATAATTTGACTATACTTAAAGCATTATAGAACAAAGAATAAGTCAAATATACATAGATTCAGCAGTCGGCTCATGTTGATGTTGTTAATAATCTAGTTTTAAACGAGTGCCCGATACTGTGATTCAGCAGCTGAACATAACTCTGGCTGACTGATTGACTGACTATCTGGAGTGTGAAGTGATTCACTCGCGGTGACAAGCCCACAGAGAATTATTACACAGCTCTGCATTTCTCCTCAGCTCTACAGAGCATTTAAGCATCTTTCAGTTCACTGTTTTGGGTTTTTACAGCTCGCAGCTTTATTGTTTTTTGACTGTAAAAAAGTTGAGAAAACTGATAGTTTCAAGGCAACTACCTTCAATAGATTTTTGAGTTTTGAATCAAACTCAAACTCTTAAGTATTAAAATAAAATAAACTGGGTTTATCAGGGGCTTTTACTCTGAAAACAGCTGCCTGATACTGTTTTGGGGCTGACGAGCACAAAAACAGCATGGTAAAAGTGAAAAAGATGAGAAAACTCAAAATCTCAAGGCAACTTACATTATTAGAGTTTTGAGCCCAATTCAAACTCTTAGGTTTTACCTCTTTAGGTTCTGAAAACTGTATTAAAAAATAATTGAGTAAACTCATTGAAGTAAAACCAAATACTGGTTAATAAGGGACACTGATTTTTAGAAACCTCCAAAAATTTGTATTTCAAAAATTGTTCACAGTGAGCTTTGCACCTGATTTGGGTGCTTTAAAATTAAATGGTTCCAATTGGAAATTATTATCCATTATAAACCATTTTTCATTTTTACTTCAGTGAGTTTACTCAACAGTTTTTGAATACATATTTCAAGTTCAAGCTCAATAGTTCAAGTTCACCTAAAAATAAAGTAAGTTATCTTAACAAAGCATTACTAGTGGGTAAAACTTTTTCAAAGAGCTTGAGCTGGGCTAAAAACTCAAAAATCTATTGAAGTAAGTTGCCTTTAAATTTTGAGTCTTCTCAAATTTTTCATTTTCACAGTGTTGTTTTGCTCTCATCAACCCAATTTCCGACAATATCAGGCAGTTGCTTCCAGAGTAAAAGCCCCTGATAAACCTTGAATCAAACCACAGATAAAGTTAGCCTATATGGTGAACATAATGGTGCCTTTAGCAGCTTAAGTGGCAAAACCCTCAGGAGATGGTGGAGACCCAAACAGAGCTAAAAGAAGAGTGAACTTAAACTTCAAGAAGAAAGACATCTCCCGATGAATTGTAATGATGCTTTGTGTCTGTTGGTTGTGTAACTAAGCAACTGTCTACCAACACACTTGCCATGGCCATTCATTGAAGTGACAATGTGTCAATGTTGGGGTTAACTTCATGCTTGACACCCCAAGTGGAAACGCTTTCAAATTTGAAGGGTCAAATACTGGATTTTGATAAGTAAATGAGGATGTTATTATCTCTGAGTGAGTTCAGTTAAAAAAAACAGACTATGTTTAAATATTTGCAGATTGGGGCTTTTAAGCCGTAGCATAAACAATAATCTCCTATGCAGTAACACAAACCATTCTGAAACTCTGCATCACAATGAATGATCACCATAACAGTGCAGAGCATCATAAACAATAACAACATAAATATACAAAGTGACATTTATAGTTAAGATTGTTTGCAAGAAGAAATGATTAAAGTGGACTTTGTTTTAAATTGCTGCAGGAATTTCTGTAAACGTGGGTGAGCAATAACGTCAGTGATTTTATGACGCTGCATCGGGCTGAAGTATTATTATATGTGAAATGGCTCTCTGAGTCGCTGTCATCGCTCTGCTGGTAATGACAGTATTATCCCCACTTCCTCCCTGACCCAGGAGGAGCCTGTCACCGGTGTTCAGGATTGCTGCTTGTGATCCCTCTGTTTCATCAGCCAGATAACTGTTGTTCCTGTGGAGCAGGAGTGGCTGCTCCAACTGAGAAATGCAGTTTCGGGGTATTATCGGACACAATGTGGCCGGCGCATACAGGTCCACAGATTGATCCATACACATGACTGTGTCAAAGCCAAACTGACACACCGACAAATCCAGATGCAATACCACAAGCAAAAGATGGGTTCAATGTAGTATTTTATGAATATATCAATAGTTACTAAATGATCTGATGCAGTGAAATACTTCATTCAATAACCATTCCGTGATTGTTATAACAGTGGAAAGACAGACCAAGATGGTTTTGATGAGTTTTATTTTGTTTCTGTCTGTTGAGTTTCAATAAAGTTTGTTTTACAGAGTTAGTAAGGTAATTAGATCTTGTCTTAGTTTGATAAAGGAAAGAAACTTAAATTTAGAGGGTGACTGGTTGGATTTTTAAGTAAGAATATTTCCTTTCTTGATATTTGGTGAGTTAATTTTGTTTGTTTGTTGCAGCTTGGATACTTCTCTAAATGCATTTAACCATAGTTGTCTTCTGGGTTTGTTTTTGCCTGGAAGTGGCAGCTGGTATTTAAGCCATTCCTACTTCAATTCCAGCACCCAGTAATACTGCAAGATGATGTTGTCGCTTGGCTATGTGGTCAAGTACTCCAAGGTGATTCATGTTTGTCTCCAGCTTTTCCTTTTTTGCTCCCAGCTAACACTGTTGGCCCTTTTCCATACATAGAGGTAACCTGGCTCGACTCGGTTTGACTCGGGCTGTCAGCCCAGTGTGGTAGGGGTTTGCATTTCCAGTACAACAGGGCTACCTTCTTGAAGGTGTGTCTTTTACCTTAAGATGAGCTCGAGGAGGCTTGAGTCAAGTGGCTGTAAAACGGTGGATAAACTGTTCATTTACAACTCTGGGATAATTACACTGTTTCCTTAAATTCATCACAATAAAAGTTCTGTGTTGTTGAGTTATTTAAATGCCTTTATTATGAAGCAGCACAAACAGGAAATGTTTTCATTCATTTGGCCCCATTCCAGAGTAGGTCCATCTTGGGCACTGCTCAGTGCAGCTTGGTGTGCTTAAAGTGACCATTTGGCGCGGGACGGTTTGGCTCGGCACAGGTTAGCCGGTGCCAGAGTAAAATTATCATCCTGTACCATTAGTTGTAAGTCTAATATTCACTCCTGTTTTGGCTTTGATTTGGTCTCCACCAACACCTGAGAAAAATATATGGGTCTTTAGCTGCTAAATATTCCACTTCATCCACCCACAACTTGTTAAACCAGTGTGGGGCTTTCACATATAAATGAATGAATGTTACATTCAAACCCATGCTAAATGAGTTCATGCAGTGCTGATTATGCCTATCATTGCCAGGTAAATCTCTCTGTATTTCGCAGTTTTTGAATTTGGTGTCTGTGGCAACATTCCTGTGCTAGCACTCCGCTAGTGATGTGTGTTACTAGAGAGTTTGTGAGATTAAACCCATTGTAAAAATACATGAGCAAATACATACGTATTATTAGTATACATGCAATCTAACATGACTTTGACATTCTGGGGAAAAAAATGTCATACAGGATGTAACAGGGTTCGGGTTAGAACAACTCTACGTTTTACGTCAACCAGCGATGATTAGTTTGCGGAGCTGAAGGGGGCACTGCAGGTTTAATTATTGCTCGTCTGAGGTTGTCTGCTGTCTTCACTTTTCTCTGGTTTTAAACATTAGACTTACTTGTAATATGAACAAAACTCACTTGTGGTATTTGACCATAACTTGAACTATTTAGTACTGTGCCAATACTAGATAAACAAATAGAGCTGGCCTGAAATGTCAAAAGAGATAGATGGGGAGGCAGAGGGTGAAGAGGCAGCCAGGTATGCAAGAGAAACAGACAGACAGACTGGCAGTAAGATAGATATAGATGAGCAGACACTGTAGATATATGGATAGTGAGACTGATAGAAAAGGATAGAAAGATCAGCAGGTCAGATAAAGAACAGTGGTATCTCAGAAACTTGATCCATCTGAAAAAAAAACTTTCTTTCTTCACAGAAAAAAAAACTTTTGGCAATGTTTTCATGCCATGGGATTAAATTTATCCCAGACTGGCTGGAACCCTTGAGCCTCCAAACACAGTCGTCCTCTGAATCCCAAACTAGCCTGTAGGGTGGTGTGCGTGTGTGTGTGTGTGTGTGTGTGGTGTGTCTAACCTGTAGGCTGCCACAGAAGTGGTAAATGCCAGGGTCTGTGTTGATGTGGTTGTCGATGGTGTTGGGGTTGCGTTCACGGTTCCTCTGGTAGGGGGTGGTGGTGGAGGTGGTGGTCTGGACAGGGGACATGGCTGCCACACGCCCACATCTGTCCCATTCCCAAAGGCCTGGATGGCATTACCTACGGAGAGTGAGAGACAGGACGGATGAGCTGTGAGCAACAAACACTTTTTTGTTGAGTGTGAGTTGTAAACATAAATTTAACAAAGTTGGTAAATAAGTAAAGAAATAAATGAAAACTCACTATCTATACCATTTGTTTGTGCTTAAAAAGTTAGTGCTGCCATAAAATTTTAAGTTGACTGAATTTTAAATGACAAGTTGAGGTTATTTTATAATGATTCAAAACAAATAAACATTTATAGTCAAGTAATTTGATTGATGTGTCATTAAACTTGACACATAGACTAGACACAGAGCAGCATTATCATCCCATACCATTAGTCGCAAGCTTGTTTTAACTCACTGTTTTAACTATTGTTCTTGACGAGTAAACTTGATTTTATTTAATTCAGTCGTACTTGAGAAAACATGTTCAGTAAGCTTAAGATATTAAGTTGAACCAACAAGTCTTAAGTCACACTGATAAACATTGCAGAAGATTTTAAAAAAATATTGGGTCAACACATTGAGGTGAAAGTGAATAATACTAGTATTTCCACTTGAAACCATTTAATTTTCAGGCACCAAAATTATGGCAGGAGTTCAGAACTCACTGTCACCAACTTTTGAAATACTTTTTTTTGAGTTTCTAAAATGCAAAAGAAGAAATGTTAAAGAAGAAAAGTAAATTATCCATGCATTAGTAAATTAACCAAAGAATATAGATCAGCAAAACTTTTTTAGTTTATTTCAAAACTTGCAAAAATAGTTTAAGTTGGGCTCAAAACTCAAAATTCTTCTGCAGTAAATTGCCTTGAAAATTTGAGTTGTCACAACTTTTTACAGTGTTCAACTGCAACTTTGGTCCAACTGCTCCCAGTGAATTTATTAAATTTTAAGTATTAGGGAGCAGGGACCATATATGTTTTCTTCAAAACATGGGTCTCAGGAGAGTTTTAACTCTCAAACAATGCATGCTGGGAAGTCTGCTAATATGCTGATCATGTTTCTTTAGAAACTTATTGTAATGAGTTGATTAAACCGTTACTGCACATTCATTCAACTCATCATTTCAGAAATAAATGCAGATTTTTTAGTTGATAAATAAAACTTGTATATTTACATTAAATTAATGAAAAAAGATTAGTTGATTCCAATAAATTGGTGTATGATTTTTTACAGTGCAGGGTAAGGAAGTTTATCCTGACTAAGACGTTTTCCTCCGAGCACACCTCTTGATGAGTCTGACTTTGAGACATGCTGAGCTGGTATATAATTAGTTTGCTCCACCAGAAATACTACGTCGTAATTCCAAGCAGGTCACTTTAGCACCGGGCTGGATCTCATCATGAATCACATGCTTGTTAGTCCCCATGTTAAAATAAAGCTTTATTCTGCAGCAGCCTAAACCACAATTAAAGGTGAGTTAGACGGTACTTAAGTTTTGTTATCACTTCCCTCCATTATAAATTCACCACACAGTCAAAAACCTGAGTGCTGATGTGGCTATTTACCATTAGAGTCCATTAGTGGCCCTATTAATAGCGTTCTATGGCTTTGATGTAAAAGACACACACGCACTCACACGCATGCACACACACACACACATCAGAGGAAAGCTGAGCTTCACAGAACTGCTGTTTGAACGTAATGATATTCTTCCCTCCAACAGTGAATTATGACCCTGATACTGTGGTAGAGGAAGGGAGAGATGATCTGCATAACAGATCTTTAACCCCACTGAAATATTCATATACAGACGTGCACATACGTGGGAATGTCTACATGATGTTCAGCACATATTCACATTGTTGGATCAGGTCATATGTAAAAAACACTGTAGGAATAGTTGCACTGTATGAACGTAAATAATGCCTCAAATACTTTACAAAAACCTGTGTTTAAAAATGATGGCATATATGGACAACTTTTCAGAGATACTTATGTGTGCCATAAAAATACAAAAACTAAAAGGTGTAGGTGCAGGTATAGGCTTAAATTGTGTCTTATTTCAGGCCATTTAACCACAGTTCCCGCAGTGGCAAGTTTACTTATATGAGTCAACTATTACTGACCGCGCAATCAAATGTTAGACTGACTTAATGAATATGAATGTTTCATCATACATTGCATTCAGTCCACTCTCCTTCTGCAGCGACTGAGAGTCTGCATCACACTTTTCTCAATGTCAATGTAACAGCCATTCCATTTGGGTTTATTGGCTATCTTGGAGAATAGAAGTGGTAGAGTGTTGTTCTACAGCACTACACCTATGGTTATAATTTATCTAAGAAGATAAGATAAAGATGAAACATGTTTTCATACAGAGGTCATCAATGCCAGCTTTCATTAACACAGCAGCACATTTGCTTTTTTCTGTCTGTTCCTCTCTCAGTACAGATACTCTACACTTCTTTCTTCTATTATTGAATTAAAAGAACTCATTCAAAGGTGTATTACATCAGTGATGCTGGTTTTATGTATAATTTGAACAAGTCCCTGAATAATGTTATTTCATTTCAACTAGATATTACAACCAGTCGGAATTTTTCTGCTTCTGGAGGGCATCAAGTCTCTCAAGTAAACATTCAACATTTTTCTAAATTCAATTATGTACTGTAAATGTAGTTGTCCTAAACTCCAAAAGTGGAACAGAGTTTAAAAAGTTTAAAAAAATAATTTTTAAAAACCCCAACACATTCTAACTCCAAACTCGAGTCTGGCAGCTTGGTCAGTTGCCCTAGATGCTTCAAACTAGGACACAATCTCTGGATACCCTTTCAAAATAAAGGCACAAAAACTACTTGGATAGGTTAAGTGGTGTGGCTTTAAGTAAGCGCTTTCATGTAATTCCACATATGTAATGTCTTTTACATATTACAGCTTATGTAAGTTATGTCACTTACGTATGTTACTGTACAGTAAGTATGTTATGTTACTTAGTATGATCCATAGCTTTAAAAGACATCAGTTTTGACGTTTAGTTTCATGAACCCTGGTCTCCTGGGTAAAAGTCCTATGTTTGTTTGACCCATCCATCCACCCCACCTCCTCAAAAGACGAACTTTCTTGCTCTATACGACGTCACCTAAATTCAGTGCTGCAGTGTTACAGTTTGAAGCATAGGCGGACTGACCAATCTGCTGTATTTGATGCACTGAGTGTGAGAACAGGCCGTAGAAGCACTCACATGAGTCATTCTTGAACTTGAAATGCCCCCAAAGCAACTTTTCTTGTTAATACTTTGGTATCTGGTGAGGACTTGTTGAGTAACAGTAAAGTTATGAGTGTTCAGCAAATTTGCTGACTCAAATCCCCCACCTCCATATTGTGGGGCATCCTAAAGCCCTAAAGTTGCACACTGCAGGGCCAGGGGAGTACCTGCCGCAGTACTGGCAACATTCATCCTCCAGATGTTGAAAACTGTGAAGGATGATTGATAGCAGGTATTTCTCCACTCGGTGACCTTCCCTCGTCTCCTTGTGGTCTGTTCCGAAAGCACCCATGGCAGCGCTCCCTAAATCCTGCTGACCTAGTTCTGCATTTCCTTGAGCAAAAAGATCCAGGGGATTCTCAGGGTGCGCTTGGCATCTCAGCATGTCAGACTTGCCCTCAGTGTCCTCAACTGCTTGACTTTTGATTGCAGCTCTGACAGCGAGCCATTAGAATACTGAGGGTTTTCTTGGAGAGGTAAATTAAGGTTACCCTCCACTGAGTATTTTTAACAGCTGAACCAGTCAAGACATGTGGATACTAGTGTGCATGCAAAGATATTCATTGGACTGGAGTGACTTGTGTTTGGACAGACTTAATCACATGTTGGTCGGTGTTACTGTACGCTGCATGGTCTCACCCACCTCTACTATCTCTTTTCCTTCCCCCTGTGGAAGTGTTGTCTGCTTAAACTCACCCTGACCTAGAAAGAACCTTTGAGTTATAGCTCCACTCTGCACATTTAATGAATGTGACTATGAATCTTGAACTAAGTACAGCCGGAGACTGCTTCACTTCATCTGCTTTGCTGAATTGACCTCTGGTGAGACCAGACATCCGGAAAGATGGAAAGACTCTCTCCGTGTTTGTCTCTCAAATTGACAAACAAACATTAATTATTTGATATTGATTGAAGAAAAAAGTCAAATTGATATGTTTCTGTTGTATTCATGGTTAGTTAGTTAATTCTATTTTGAATATTTGTCTACTCTCAGAAAAATAATGGCTCCTGAGTGGTTCATCAAAAGGCTCTCTGGTTTTTACAAAGAACCATTATCACGTACGTCATGTGGTTCTTTAAAGGTATAATCTGCAATAGTTTCTTTAAAAAAACAACAACACATAGATTCACATACCATAGTCCCTTTCAGTCAGTCTCTAGAAGTGTGTGGTGGTGGCTCTACCTGCAGAAGCCCTGCTCTCTGCTTGGATTTCATTATTTTTTCTCATTGTTCTGCTGTGTTCGGAACATGTCACCAACCCAAAGCATTGGTATTTGACAAACTGATGTGTTTATGAACAGCTCGGACAAATGCTTCTGACTTTACCTTGTTCACTTTATTGGGTATTTATTGGTTGCAATTAAAAAGTATTTCAACGTGGAACCCTGCAGAAACCTGGTTGCTGTAAAGCTTTCATGTTGAGCACAGCATGCATAACAATGTATGTGTGACAATGTGTCTCTAGCTTGCACATGCCTTCAGTGTTTCTTGATTTTTACCATGGATCATAGATATTTTATGGTTTTAGGGCTCTATGTTCCCCCTCATAGTCACTGGCCATTGGCCTTAGTGAGTAGTAGTCTTCATAAGGAGGTTCTGTGAGCTCTGTGAGGAGGTTGCATGTTCTCCGCTTGGTTGCATGGGTTTCCACCAGATGCTCAAAAAAGTAAAAAATTTCCAATCAGTACCCCTGATCAAGGTGCTGGTAGCCAGTAGCACAGTGGATGCCCACTGCTTCTAACACTAGGATGGGTGAAATGCAGAGACTGAATCTGACTGTACCTTTACCTTTAAAATGCCAATAAATGGTGAACAACTATGTTCACACTGGTGGACACACTGGGGTACCCCTGTAGTGGACAAGTAGTGTTTGTAGTGTAGTGTTTTTATTACTTAGTTGTAGTTGTTGTACAATAAAATAATAAAACAAAAAAGCCCAACCATGTACAGCTCTGCCTCTTGGTAAAAGGTTCTTTGTGGAACTAAAATGGCCCTTCTGTGGCACCACTCCAAAGAACCATTTTTGGTTCCATTTAGCACCCTTATTTTTCTTTGTGTGTGTATGTATACAAAAGTAAGCTTATACTGCCTGTGTGTATGTGGGGGAGGGGATTAGGGCAGCCCATATAATGTGACAAGCCTGAAATAAACTGGCAGTTGGAACCAATCTCTCATTTTTGCCAACTAACACTGCCTAATTTTATTTCCTCAAAATATTTGTTAAAGTTTTATTTTTAGTCAGTCTGCAAAAGACATTATGTATAAAAAGCTGCCGACATGTGCTGGTATTCATATCTGAGATGCAGTAATCAGCACAAAATAAGTCATTTTTGTCAATATCCTGCAGCCTTGATATTATGTGCGACTTTGCTCATGAGTGTGCATGTGCATATTTAATTTTTGCTTATGTGATTGTGTAGCTGGTAGCTTTGTGCCGAGACAGCAGAAGGCTGATGAGCATATTGTAAGTGTTGATGGGCTCTTTGCTGGCTCCTCTGTCTCTTCACCTAAGGCCTAATTACACTCACAGCACAGTGTTTGTGTGTGAAAAAACAGTTTGCAATCTTAAATTAAGCCTCAGGATGTCAGACGTGCATGTCTGCTTCGTTCACTCCTGTTCTGTATGTGTTATTTTATACTGTATTGTATAATAAAACTATTGTATATGTTTCTATGTGATGTCTCTCTGACACCTCTGTTTATACATTCATTGTCCTCTCCATTATTGCCAATCAACTGAATTTCCTTTGGCAAATAGAAGTGAGGGGTAACAGTAGGTTTCAAGTCAGTTATTGCAGAAACACTTGAAATGCCACTTCTACAAGTTTGTTTGGAGATTAAAAATCAATCCAAGCTTACAAAACAAATTGCAAACAAATGCTCTCGTAATACTGTAGGCTTAAAAATGTACACATGCAAATTCAATTATATGGCATATGCATTTTAATTTTCACAATGGTACCATACAATAGCTCCAGTATCAGAGCTGTGTTTAATCACCAGCTTTGCAAGATAGAAAATTAGTTTGCAGTACTTGGTCTCATTCAGTGAAAGCTGAAAACTTTTGCACGCTCAAGAATAATAGTGATGATGTTTTATTGTGACTGAGAACGTCACTAACGCATCGGCTAACATGATAGTAGCAGTGTGGTCACATAGACAGGAACCTGACAAACCAGACACGTGCTGTTTTTGCTAGTTTTTATGGTTTCACTCTAGGAGATACAGATTTAAGTTCAAGAAATATTACTTTAAAGGTCCTGAGTATAAGATTTATTCACAATAATATCCATAAGTATGTTTTTATTAGTGTATAATCACCTGAAAACAAGAACAGGTTTTGTTACCTTAGAATGAGCTTTTTATAAAGTACTAAGTGCATGGGTTCTCTTCCATGGTCATGTCTAGAATGGAACCCCGGACCTGTGAAAGATCTTGCATGAGTGATCATTTTAACCTAAGCCTACCCAGATCTTAACACACCATTGTCACAGTATAAAACATGATTAGACTTTATAACGTGCACAGTTAAGAAACAAAGCATATAATTCTTGCCAGAGTTGTGCAAATCAAGAGTTCCCATCTTGGCACAACCCTCTTCTATGAAAGCTGCCATGTCTCTACAGTACCGCAAAAGAGAAGAACTTGACACTGGCTCTAAGTAGGACCTTTGACATTTTTCGCGGCTGCCATTGTTTGTTCTACAAGCCTAACTTCATCCTATACACTTTAAGGTCCTTTAAGGGCAGAGCTCTAATCTTTAAGCATATTTGGATCATAAACCCAAAGACATAGAGGTTATGCCTTTCCTCAACTGATTCAAATGGAGAGTAAATGGAACCTTTGCTACTGTTTACTCAGGATACATAAAACTAATTCACAACCACTGCAGAGTGAATAAACAAACAAACTAATATAGAAGATTATATATAAGATTATATAAGACATTATACTTCTATATATGAGAGATACTTCGCTAATACTAACCTTAACCTCATGGGGACAATTTATTTAGGCCCACCTGGGCTTTATAATATAAATTAGAAAGGGTTAAAACCCCAAAAACTGAAAGCAAGGTCAAGACTAAAATTCTGGAGGTGGTATATAAGTGCGTCATTAATAGTTACTAAACCCACAATGTGCAGCTGACTTGATGGTCTCATGGTAGCTGCCGCTTCTACAACTAATCAGCTATTCCTGGAATGAATCACATCAAAACACTTGTAAAGTATCAACAATTCTGAAAAGTTTTTTCATTTTAAAGCCTAAAAGCAAGTCTTAACCCTCAAACAACCCCTTTTAGTAAGTGAACTCCAACTCGATCTTAAAAAGATTAAAAAAAAAAAGCCAAAACACATTAGTACATACACTCAGATATTTTTAAAGCACTAAATAGTCCAGTCAGTCTGTGGTTTGACCCAGGGAGCATTATTCTTAAATGAATCCAAATAACATATTACAAGTATAACATTATATATTTAGTGGATGTCTAAGGTCATCTAGTTTCAAATGATGCCATTATCTTCACTATAGCTTGAAAAATGAACCAGCTGCAGTCTTTGAAAGACGGACAGATGTAACAAGCACACAGACATTCGACCAAACATACAGTATGATCCCCTCCAGATTTACGCCTAGTGGAGGCAGAGATGATGTCACGTAGGGCTGGCTTTAAGAAATTATGAAACCAGTACCCTTAAAGTGATACTGATACTAGTATAGCGCTTCATTTGATACCATTTTTTTTATTGTACTTCCATACTTTCAAAACATTTTGGTGGCATTTTGGCATGCTGAACTGCCAACTCCATCAAATACGCCGTGCTGGATTTCGCCACCACAGACTGCAGTGGTGGAAAGAGTACTGACAATCTGTACTCAAGTACAAGTACTGTTACATTGCTAAAATATTACTCAATTACAGGTAAAGGCACTGGTGTTAGAAATATACTTAGTAAAAGTACAAAGTATTCATCTCAAAAACTACTCAGTATTAGTTACTATTAGTCACCTCTCCAAACTAGGGGTGCAAATTTTGTGTTTTCCTGAACCAATAATTGAAATCACTAACAAGTGATTAATCATTATAAATACAAAGCATGTTTTTTTTCCTCATTTTATTTTTATTATTGTCATTTTAAGTCTTAAGTTTCCATGTTCCACAAATGGCTATGCCAGACAAAACAATGCCAGACCAGGCACAATTACTGCCATGATTATTGATTAAATATCCATGAATACATTTTTAATTGGTTAAATTCTTAACAGCAATTAATCGATCAATGATTAATCATTAACATTCTTACTCCAGCAGCAGCAGAAAGGTTTGGATATTAATTCAAATTGTACTCAGTACTCAACTATGATTTTAAAAGTAATTAAGTAGATTACATTTTGTATTACAAACAAAAAGTACAAGTAAAATTACAGACTTGAAAAGCTACTCATAAAAGTACACGTATCAAAAAAAAAAAAAACTACTTAATTACAGTAATTTGAGTATTTGTAATTAGTTACTTCCACCCCTGACAGACTGTATGTAGCTGCTATCTGTAGCTGCAGCAGTGGGCCAATCACATGTTGTAAAACCACTCAAATTGCCAAGTTTTTCCAGCTTTGGATACAAAAAAAGGATTGAATGCAGGCATCGTTTGACTGGAGTAGTTATGATACCACTTGGTTCTGGGTTCAATCTGGTTGATGACTTAAAAGTACTGTGTACTGGTACCCAGCCCTAATGTTGTAGATACTATACATATGCCTGTAAGGAACAAATTATACTGAATTTAGATGCAAATACATCCAGGAGTGTGGCACAAACGTAAGTGGAAAATTTGGCAAAAAAAATTAGGTATTTGGGAAATAAACCAAATATAGGTATAAAACATTAGAATATCCTCTTAAAATGTGTTTTGATGAAAAGATTGACCCCAAAAACCTGCACCTTTTGTGAAAATCAAAGTATGTTCCACTAAATCCATGAGGTTATACTTTTAATACATAATGCTGGAGGGTATCTGCACCAATAAAGCTTACTATTGAAACCTTACTATTGCAATTTCTCCTGAAAGGATCAAAAGCAAATATTCATTTAACCTTCACTAATGCAAACATTCTGTGCATTTGACCAAACATGATATCATCTTCCCACTGCAGCAGATATTTATATAAGCAGTATAAGTTTGCCTCTCACAGATGTCTGCATTACCACCTTATCTCACTTTACATGTACAAGGTTTGCCGCCTGTAATACTAGAGTTATGATCATGTTGGGTGGTGTGACCTTTGCATATTCAGTACATATTCCGGAAATGGGGAGGCATCACACTGGAAAGGCTTTGAATACATTAAAGCTCCAGTGTTTTCCCTGAGAATATTAAAGAAGTGGTTCTAAACCCGGGGGTGGGGAGAAGAGGTCGCAAGATAACTCTGAGGAGTTGTAAGAAGAATTACATGATAGGGAAACAGAAAAAATCCAGAATTTCTTTTTTTCTGACTGGATATTTGTACTTCTTAAGGCCTCTAAAAAGTACTTAACTTGGTCATAATCAATAGATACAGTATATCACTATGACATGGTCTTTTAGGATAGCTTACAAGCAAGCATTGCTTCATTTCAGCCTGGTCTCATTCCCCACTCGTCGTAATTCCGATTCACACACTGACGATACTCATTCTTGGCTGAAAGCAACGCACTGGGCTGTTGACACTGTATAAAGAGGGAGACAGTCCGCATACGCAGGAGGTGGGCTGGATGGATGGAGACTGGGGTTCATGTCCCATGTGAAACCAAAACGTTACTAAAAGTTGTGAGTAACATTATGTGAGTCACGTAACTTGTCATGTGACCTTCATGTCGCGAGTCACTTCACGTGTGTCATGCGACTTACATGCATCATGTGACCGTGTTGTGAATTACTTCAGTGACATGTGACTTTCATTGTGCGACTTGTTTTGCGAGTCGCTTCAGTGATGTCACATAACTTAGGTAACACAACGCAACACAATGCTGGTCTTATTCTTAATCTAACCAAGATGTTTTTATGTTTAAACCTAACCTAGTAGTTTTTGTGCCTGAACCTAACCAAACTGGGGCCGTGTTTTGAGGCTTTTTCAATGTGTCAGATACTGCCGAAAAAGAGTACCTTGTGCTTCAATATTTGCTGCCTGGAGGTGGTGACAAATTCTCGGTATGTGACGAGCTGGGATTAGAATGCGTTGTTAATTTTGAACGCACAATATGCTCCTCAAGGACTCTCTCACATTAACAAACAACATGGTTTGTACAGGATGTTGTGAAGTAGTCTGGGATGATTTTCACTTTTAAGCAACCACCATAGCTGATGAAAATCTGTCTGACACGACTCAGGCAGAAATCACGTTCATGTTACAGGTAATATTAAAGTTTTATTTACGTTACGTTTAGTCACATACGCTAACTTCCTTCCTCATTCTCTGATGTATCTGACTTGTCCAGACATATCCCGTGCTTTCCCAAGTTATAGCAACTAGCAACTACCTAGCAACAGCTACACTGTAATTGCTAACATAGACCTTATAGTGTCTTTACCTTAATTAATTTATTTTTTGCTTACACTAAGTTTCCAGTACTTTTTGCCCTTATACTTGTTTCATTCTATATTTACTCTTTTTTTTTTTCTGAATAAGTTGGCAGCAGTAATGCAAAACTTTACACAGTTAAGTTCTTTTACTTCCCCAAGGAATTTTTTTTTTTGTAAACTTAATTTGTTAGAATTTACAGTGTAGCAGGAAATGCACCATTACATTGAATAAATTAAGGAGTCAAGAGCTAAAAAGGTTGGGAACTACTGTGGTAGAGGGTGCTTATATATTTAAATATGAGTCTGCCACAGTCTGACCTGTAAATAAAGAAGAGCCAGGACTTCATCCCAGGCAGCTCTCTTTCGTCTCTTAACAATAAAACATCTAAAGCGCAGCATGAGAACAGAAAGTCCTCTCTGTCTCAGTCTTTCCATATTCTCTCTTTCTGTCTCTTCTCTTACTTCCCCTCTTGTAGTATCTCTCTAGTCATGACCCTGTAGCTGGCGTGTGTCAGGATCCTCAGAGTTGTCAGTTCCAGTTACTGCTGAGCAAACTTAATGAGAGCAGAAAGAGGGAGGGCATGAAAGGAAGGAGACGGAGTCAGAGAGATGGGATGAGCAGAAAGAAGTGAGGTGAAGCACGAGCAGGAGAACAAGTCAAAGGAAGGGGGTTGTAATGGTCAAACATGTAAGCGGCAGAGGAAGAGTGAGAGAGAATACAGAATTGAGACTAATCATGAAAATTCAAAGGAAGCGTGCACCTCTGCTTTGCCCTTCGCTTGGCTCCCTACAGTCAATAAAGGAAAACAGATATGTGAAGAGAGAGGCGGTTTTGACCCACGTTAACCCCCTTTGATCTTGCAAATCTTACACTCAAACGCACACGTTTAAAATGATGCGAACATGCAGAAGCAGAGACGTGTATGATACACATCTCACCCTAACTGAGAAATACACAAAGATGCTAACACTCACACACACTGACTGTGGCAGCCCTTATTATCTGCAGCAGACCGACCTTGTTAACCCTGACTGGTAAAAAGACAACAGAGCAGAGAAAACAAGAGGAGGGAGGGGAAAAAAGATAATAGAAGAGGAGAGGGAGGATGAGAGAGTGAAAGAGAGAAGAACTGGTGAAAATGAGGCTGCATCTTGTTGCTGTTTTGTCATCTGCTAACTGCCATTCTGACAGAGGAAAATCAAACTGCCTGCTTTGTTCATGTAGAGCTGAACAACCAGCAGCAACTCACAGCCCTTATTGTGACTACAGCTCATTATTTTGAATGCACAACATTTTCTTGATCATACACATATTTAGGAACACACTGATCGAACAGTTGAGCAAGCTTGGTACCCAGATGGACGTTGGTCAACTTTCTCCTTCCCTGTTTCCTGCACTATGTACTGGGCTCTTCTATACTGAAAAGAAAACCAATCATGAAGATGATTAAAAGATTTCGCTGGTAGATCTGTAAAACTGACATACAGTATATAATTGCATCTTAAGTTGACAACTGTTCTTTCTTTCTTTTTTCTTTCTTTCCTCCTTTCTTTATTTTGTCTGCTAAAAGTGTTTGTGCAGCAAAAACTGTAAGATGAAAACTAACCACAATGGACAGGTTGGTTGCAAATTCCACCCACAACTAGGCAAAAAAAAAATGTCATTCGTCGACCTCAAGGCGGTGCTGTGACAATGAAGTATACATTTTTGCAATTTCTCAATTTTATCAAAATCCTATTTTTGCAAGCTCCTACCAGACCGATGGGCCAATCAGCACAAAAGTGAGTCACAATAACCCAGACTTTGCTGATCTAAGCTTATCAAAGGAATTTTGATTCCATTTCAATTTTATGACCTAATCTTTTTTTTTTATTAAAATAGCAGATTTTCTCAAATTTGCAATAAGTCATGTACATATTGAGATATCAATATTAAAATCAAACCATGTGTTCAGGAGTGTTCACTAAGCTGAACTATTCAAGCACATTGTGTTTTACCTCTAGGGGGCACCACAAATGAGAAAAGTTTATATCTTGTAATTGGCTGCATGAATTTGTATGAAAATCGGTTTGCTCGATCTTGGGCCATGAATTTTGGTAATAACTGATGAAGTCCCATTTGCCAGTAATGTGGCAACCTCTGCCTGACTATGTAATGTGTTCTCTGTCTAATCAATATTTGTTTCTTACAAGCATCCAAATACTTGCAATCTGCTGGGACCTCTTCACTGCTCCTGGAGGCTATATTAAAAATTTTGTTTTCTTTCCAGCATAGACGTAGACAACATGGAAATGAACAAATTGTGGTCAGAATTATTATTGCACATATTTGTTGTGTCAACAGAATTCACTATATACATCTGGCTAATATGAGATGTCCTCAGACAACACATCATCTTATTTTCAGGTGATAATACACTCAAAGTTGCATTTACATGTGGGAAGAGCTGGTGCCTCTACCCATTAGTATTTCATTTGAGCAGCTAGAACAAATTTAAGATTCTGTTATACTTCCACTCAGACTGAAGTTCAATCATTTTATCAAGCATGAATCCAATATCAGATCCCCTTGTGAAATCCAAATCCCTTATTGAATCTATTTAGGTTCAGCTTTCAATATTGTAGGTCACTAAAGTTAAAGACAACTTTAAAGTTGGACTGGGAGATTCCTACACTGGTGGGAAGCAATCAACTGTTTCTCAAAAGAACAATCACAGCTGTTGTTTTAAACTGCAAAAATCTGCTCACAGTTAGAGTTTCATAGTGGTGCTTCTTTTTTCTCACAGATGATCTTTGGCAGAAGACACCAGCAAACAGAAAAGCATTATTAAACAATGATAATCTCTGTAAACAGATATCTGAATGCTATAGGGACATGACTTTGTTTTCAGAAGTGTTCTGGTTCCGTTTTTTGTCTGAGTAATATTGACCAATCACATTTGAGTGGGCTTTGCACACAGGTAACATTGGCCAAATGCAATCTTGGAACCCATCAGCTACCGTCTGATGACAATTTAGCTTCTTAAAACTTTATTTGCGTTCATGTGCGCAACCTGGTCATAAACAGGGGCTGCATCTGAAATCATTCACTCAATAGTACCTACTCACTAGGGATTTCTATAGGAGAACTATATAATGAGATCACTATATAGTGCAGAAAAACACTTTTGGACTCATTGGCATTATTTTTCTTTCATTGCAACATATGATGGTATATAGTTCTTGGTGAGTGACGATCAGTTGTACATTACTTTCCACGATGCATTGTGGGATACATTTAGTGTACTATATAGTGTGCAATAATTCTCACTATACATTCAGACACCATTGGAAAATGGCAAACCTTAATATTTAGTGGACTATATAATGAATAGTGAGTGATTTCAGACACAGCTGCAGTCTCTCAATGCTAACAATATTCCTGCGTTTCAAGTTGCTAATCAGACTGTAGACAATATCTTGGTCTGAATATCTATTATCTGGATATCCACTGGCTACACCAGAAGGCCCAAAACATTGGTTGTTGCCCCCAGAGGCTAAACCACTCCGAGATTGAGGCAACAATTGCTACGTCTCATTCTGGCCTATGGCTAAGTTATTTACAGATTTGACACATTTAAAAGTTAGTGACAGTTCTGTCGCTTTGCAACACCATTTCAACTAATGGAAATGGTAATTAAGTACTTGCAAAAAATAAAGGTCTGCATGAAGCGACGAGATTCAGTAAGAAATCAGATTTACCACAATTCTTAGCAAATCCAGCAAATCCATTTCATCAGCCTGACATCGGATTTAAAATGGAGCTGCCACTAGCTATGTTTTTACACAGACAACATTTCTTCAATCCAATTGAAATTCCAACTTAGCTGTTTACATGGAGGCCAAATAAAGTGATCCCATAAAACCTGCGTGTTTACATGACCCAAAGCGTGAATCGGTATATAACTTGTCTGACATGCAGAAACTAGTTTCGCCTTCTGTGAAGCATCTGATCGCTGGAAAATATAAGAGAAAAAGAAGAAGTTGTTCCGGTTTGCCAACCTCCGGTAAACAAAGAAGTGCTTCCGCCCAGTAAATTTTTATGATGGACCCACATTGACAAACACACTTTTGACTGAAGTGTGTACATGAGACACTTTTATACTGTTTGCGCTGTTATTCTGATTATCTATAGAGACTGGACCACTATGACATTTATGACCTATGACCACTATTTAATTTAGCCTGAGACTATAAGATCACTTTCACGACAATCCAGATGCAATCATAGCCAAGTAACTGTTTACTGACAATTTATTCATCCTTTTCTGTCCCCGTTCTTATTATCATGGTAATTCATGATAGGATCACTTTTGTTAAATTAGCTAATCAGTTGGGATGAAGATGGATTTGTAAATGATTCCACTGCTCCAAAGGTCCAAAGATCTGATGCTAAATCTGTTTTCATCCAATCAACTCTACTTGATTTTAACAATCATCCCTCAAGTGTATGTGATTGCAAACATTAATCCAGCTTCAGTGTCCTTGAGCAAAATACTCTCTATATGACCCTGTGTTCTGACCTCTGCGCAGGAATCAATGAAGAATCACGTTACACTTAAACAGTGTTGTGGAGGATAGCAGCAGGCTGACTGACAACGAGGCCACTATCCAAACAAAAGGAGCAGAATTAGCTCAGATTACAGGGAAACACACAATGAATCTGGCTCTTATCTCACACAGCTCGGTAGGAATGTCCTGCAACTTATTAATCTTGGCTGGTAATAGGTGTGTTTATATGTGTGTGTGTCTGCGTGTGTGGGAGGGATAAAGACAGCCAGCGTGTGTTTGGGGGGGTTGTTAATTAAAGTCGTTGTGTAAGAGAGCTGGATGAAAAAAGCCGCTTTCTGTCAAAGATCTGGAGCAGGAGTTCTGCTACAGCTTTTAGGCGCACACACACACAAACACAGAGACATACACACATTCAGGCACCGTGGTGCAATATGACTGGTTTCTCTATAATGCAGAGGGATAACAATGCAAGCATGGCAATGGGATATATTTGGTTAGGAGGACAGGCAGAGAGAAGGAGAGACAGGGAAAGAAAAGAGAGGATAAAAGAGCTAAAGAGGAATGAACCCAGCAGAGCAGAGTGAATAAAAATAGGAAGTGAGAGAACTGAATTCAGAAGAACAGATAAGAGTAAAGTGCAATAGAAAAGAGTAGAATAATAAACATCTGGCATGACAGCAGCTGGACAAAGGGGTGACTTACGGAGGCAGGTGTTCTCGGTGAAAAACTCGGTGAACTTGGCGCACTCGTCCTGCTTGTTGCCGCTGTTGCTGCAGTCGCAGTAGGGAGAGACGCTGATTTTGGGTGAGCGCAGGTAGTTGGGAGTCATCACGGTACCTGCAGCAGGTGGATGGAACAATTTTTCATTCATGTATTCGTCTGTCCATGTTTAAGTAAGAAATTTGGTCCATAAACAAGAACTCTCTGTGTATTGTTATTGTCAAGAACCCCAATCTGCTGAAGAGGAAGAAGGTAGAGTATAGTAATAACACCTAACAAGTCATACTTAGATACTTGATATCTTCTTTATTAGACCCCTATCAGACTTTCTTAGAGGGTAATTAGGGACACATTACCACAAACTGTACGGTAAATTAAACTGTATTATTTCCCACCGTTAGACCTTTATTGGACTTTATTTGAGGGTAATTAGGGACACGTTACAACAGAAATGTCCTGTAATCTGTAATCTGCACTTAAGTATTATTTTCCACTGTTAGATCCTTATTAGACCTTCATAGAGAACATTACAAGAGTACTGTCCTGTAAACTAAAATGTATTATATCCCACTGTTATGCAAAAGCACATAAAACACAAATCAGCACATTACGTTACAGTACTACAACATAATTTTGGCTTTTACTTGGTAGACCTGGTTCACATATTGTTTTAAAATGGTTATGTAGCAGAGCTGCTATTTCACTTTAGTTTACGTTACAGTTCCTTTGTAATTTGTCCCCAGTTATTTTCTCATAAATTCTAATAAGTGTCTAACAGTGAGAAACAATAAACTGTAGTTTACAGTACAGTTCTGTTGTAATGTGTCCCCAAGTGCCCTCTAATAAAAATGTAATAAGAGTCTCACAGAGAGAAATAATACACTTTAGTTTCCAGTACAGTTCTGTTGTAATGTGTCCCTTATTACCTCTAATAAAGTGTAATAAGGGTCTAATAACAGGACTCATGAAGAACATATTATTTCTAGTTTTTGTCTAATTTGATACAAAGTACAGTTTGTTACATCTTATTAGTGTACTGAAAGATAAAGAGCAACCTAATATTCAAACCCAACTCAGTTAACGTCATCCTTCTGTGTTAAATCATAAAAACCATAATTACAAAGTTAAATCATTGTTCCATTTATTTCTTTTTCTCTCCTCCTCATGTACAGGAGTAACGCAGTGTGGTGGAGTTTCTGCAGGAAGCAGAATGCAGAGGAGCCGGAGTGAGGAATAGGCTCTCTCACTGCGAGGGAAAGTAAATAGCTTCAGTCAGTGATTTCTCACTCCCCCAATGGATTGTTCCCTCGTGCTGGCCGCACTCCAATTCAGGCCTTTTTGTTTTGCAGTAGGCAGAATGAATTGGCGCTGCATGGACAGTGTGTGCATGTGTGGTCAGGTTTAGTGACTTGTGAGGACCGATTCTTGACGGCTAGGCGAGGACCTCATGGGTTGTGAGGACAGTTTGGTAGGTCCACATAATGATTGAGACTGCGGTTAAAACAGGAGGGATTACAGCTTGAATATTAAGTTTAGTTTTGTCCATTTCCAATTTCCATTGTTCATAAAACTGTACTCAAAAAGTCAACTGCTGAGGTCTAGAAATGGTGATATCACTAAGAGAATCCAACAGTTTAAGAAAGACGAGCAGTCAGACAGGTAAGACAAACTTTTTTGAAGTGAAAACAAATGGTAAAATTATGGCCCATAATGTCCCTTGTAAATGTCAACTTTGACATACTGTACTTGCTGTAGTTGCACATTAGGGCTGCCCTGACTTACGATTTTCCAAGTCAACCAATAGTCTTTAGTTCAAGTCATCAGTTGACTAGTTGTTGCATGTTAATTATAGATATGGTTTTGGATTACGAAGTGGGCCTCCTGCTAAATGCTGCAGCAAAATGTAATGATTCCCTCATCCCAATATTTCAACCATAGTGCAGACAGCCATCAAGCTCTGCCGGACCGCCATACTTTATTACTACACATCAAGTTCAGTTATAAACTAGTTATTTACTTATGTGTTATTAATTTTTATTTTACTCTTATAAATAATATAAAGACTCCATCCCCAAAGACAATGTCAATATCATTATTAGAATTCTTAGAAAATTTATATGTGCCACGTAAGTTTGCACATCATTATTATTATTAATTTATTTATGTTTTCAGTTATGGTTTGTTTGTTTTGGTTTTTGTTTGTCCTTGTGTATTCTCTAATTCATTGTTTTAACTATAAAAAAATATTGTATTGTTTTGCACCAATAAAAAAAAAAGAATATCGAGAAAAAGTTGAAAATGTTGAGAATAAAGTTGAATGTTTAAAATAAAAAAAGAGAACACTGTGGCAATTAATTTCAACACGGTATAGTAAGTAATTTCCAACTTCATGGAAACAAATTCTCACAGACATTTCAACACGATGGATAATGTACTAGCAACTGATGTTTGTTACAAACTTGCTCATCAATGGCTTCAATGCCTCCCGTCCGCGCTTGGACCTGTCTTCATTGTCCCCATAGTCAAGTCCTGGTCAAAGCCTTTGTAAATCACCTTGGTACTATATTCCCAATTGGCCTCCCTTGGTCTGAGAGTCTCTGTCCAAGTCTAGTAGGACCGCTAACTGAGCTTACTAGCTTATGGCAGCTACAGCACAGTTAGCAGCAGTACACCAGTGACTTATGTGCTCATTTGCCCACTTGCAACTAACAGATAAATGAAAACTTGTCCGACTAAGACATTTCAGTCATTATTATTAGGGTGGCAGCCCTGTTGCGCATTTTTCTGCTAAATGAGGGAGTATTACCACAACTTCAAAAAGCACTCATTTTGAGTTTTCCCTCAAAAAAACTGTTGAAATAAACTGGGTGAACTGTTGTCTTGTTTACAAAGTAGCAATGCTGCTGTCTTAGCAGCAGCTATTCCAAACTGATCTTTATCAAGCCTTTTAATCCATTTTTTAGCTTAATGAATGTTAAGCTGCTTTCATTTTTACTTAGATTCTTCTGTGTGTCACCATTCAGAAGAAGGTGATGGTACACAGTAAGTGGCTGGTACTCATTTTCATACTTTTATTCAGATGTGCTAACTTTTGGTTTTACCTCCAGCCAGAAAGTAAGCTGTTGGTGTGTTTCCAACATGTCTGATCATCCAATCAGACTTTCCAGATTTCAGTACAAACTTTGGTTAGTGCAATCTTGTCACTGTCAATAGAAACAAAACAGCTGAAATAACATCCAAGTTGTGAAAAAAAAAAAAGAGAACTGAATCCTTCAAAGGCAGATCAAAAATTCACAGAGACCTGGAGTAAATGCTGAAACAAAATAACAATCAAGTGTACATGTGAACTCACCAATCAGTCCCGAGTATGCGAGGAGGCAGTCTGCGTAGTTCTCCTTCAGACAGCCTGACAGTGAGCGAGGCTCCGGCTGGCAGTTGACAAAGAAGTCAGCCAGTCGTGACCTGCAACACACACACACATCCAAAAACATTTCAGAGCCAAACATGATTATAGCTCCAATAGATTTCATATGAGAAATTCAGATGGCCAATGTGACTGGAATGTGCAGCAAAATGCCCGGTCCAAATGAGCGAGCGCTGGAAGTCATTTCTCTCAATGCAATTAGCCTTCTTAATGGCTGCCTTCAGCGGAGTAAGATGACCCTCTTACGTATGCTGCGGCTGGTTTATATCCTGGAATGAATGAGGCTAAAGGCAATTCTCCACCAAGTCTGTTCTGTTTCATTTACTGCCTTCATAAATGTTTGTTTACACTTTTGCCACAGGTGCAGTGGCATGTGAAATTGAAACGGAGTTTGGATTCCCCAGGAATTCACCATTTGAAGTTAGATTGAGTGTGATATACCAGCACTTTGATACAAAGCAAAACTTCTAATGTCATCTTTGGACTGTAACATCTTTATGTAAAAAGTTTTTTTTCCCTCTCAATCTGGATCATATGCTTGCAGTTTTTAGCTATGGTTGCTTAAGTAATGTTAAAGTTTTACTTTCCAAAAGGGCTGGAACATAAAAGGTCAGATGATCACAGGTTGTAAGCAAACACCTAGTTTAGTCCTCATTATTTACATTACATTGTGTAAACAAGTGCACTTTAAATAAATCTTGAAATAATGCACTTCCATACTTCATAATTCCACTGTAAAACTGTTTGTGTGCACAACAACAGTAACAACTGTGGGGAACTGCTGATTAAGGGGGTCAGTCTGCAGAATAGATGTTCCTGAGCAGATTCTGAAAAACGAAACAAAACAAAACAAAACAAACCTACGTCATTATCTGACCGCTTGCATTGTTGGCTGCTATATCCCAGCAATGAAGTTGATGAGATGAGTAAAATGTTGTCATAACCAATAAGAATGTTGGTCACAACTACAAAAATAAGAACAAAGCAATAGAATGAAAGTAAGATAACAAATATAAAATAATAAAACTAAAAATAAAAGGCACAAATAGTTTAATTTAGTTTAGTTTATCTAATTTAGTTTACTTTAATTTAAAAATTGAATAATAAAAACAACAATAATGATATATAAAGATAATTAGTACATTTTCTTTGACATAACATTTTTAACAAGAAGACTGCTGTATGAAGGAAGTTCACTTAAAAAAGAAGTCGAGAAAACTCAAAATTTCAAGGCAACTATCTTTACTAAATTTTTGAGTACTGAATCAACCTCAGACTCTTAAGTTTTGAAATATCTTTGAATTTTGGAAACAAAAACAATTGGTATTTCCAGAATTGTTAGTGAATTAATAATAAGTGGAAGTGGATAATAGTTAATTATTGCATGTTTTCACTCACAGCCATTTTGGGTCCACAGCTCACTGTGAATAATTTTTGGAATTTAAATTTTTAGGGTTTCTAAAATTCAAAAATTCAAATTGAGCTAAAGAAAAAAGTAAATGATCTCAACAAAAGATAAAAGGCTGGCAAAACTTTAGTTTGGGTTTATTTAAAAACTTAAAGTTTGAGTTTGACTTAAAACTCAAAATTTTTGTGAATCCAGTTTCTTTAAATTACTTTAAAATACAGTTTCTATTTACATTTAGTGTTTCTCACCAAAACTGTAAAAAAAATCGTGTATATATCGTTGAGGGTTAAAGAAAATTTGGCCCTTTTCATGTGGATGTCCAGTCAATATTGATGATAAATGGAGTTAACTGCATCAATAAATATCTGTGTATACTATATTGACTTAGAAGGCTGAGTTCTACTGCTGCATCTTCCTGCATCCGGTGATGTCCCAGTGATGTAGTTGGTGTTAAGGAAGAACTACAGGCTATTTCAGCTTGGATTTCTTGCCTCCACCTCTGGGTAGCTAGAGGGTGTGCTAGATGGGTATTTTCATCATCTAACACTATATTTTGAGCAATAGCCATAGACTAAGGTGATACACAGCGACATGGGCGTGGACGCCAGAAGCTTGTGTGCAGTGCATCCTGGTACGTGTAGGCACTGCCAGCACGGCTCCATGAGCAGAACTCAATTTTCTTGGTCAATTTAGCACACACTGAGGAATTTCTTACTTCAATTTACTACATTTGCCATCAGTACTGACTGGACATCCACATGAAATGTGCCAAATTTTTCCTTTAACAACTGTCTTGAATTAATTTTGCTCCTCATGACATATTTGCAGAGCATATAAAAAAAACCCTGCATTGTCTAAATTTATCTTCTTTGCCTTTTACAGGCACATTACTACATTTCTCGGAATAGTGTGAAACTGTTGCCAGGAATGTGTAACAGGGTCCTGCTCATAAAAATAGTGCTTATAAACTCCACAAACACACTTGTGAATTTTTTGTTTTGCAATTCAGAAACCAGGCTTCTGAAAGAGAGCAGATTTCTGTGTTCATCTGAATGAGACAGTTACAAACCTCTGCCAGGAAATAGTAGCAACCATGTACCAAAACAGACACGCACAAACTCTCACATATATGCACTCACAGTGATCTATCTAATCACACCAATCTGGTGCAGAGCACAGCAGAGTAGTGCGTGGTGAGAGTTGTCAGCAGCAGCCAGTGTACTACACCTGACATATGGTGAGGGAGCTGGTGGAAATGCATGGCTTTAATCTGTCTGTGCTAACTGACAAATGGATTGGGAGGAAGCAGCGCTGCAGCGAGACCTGTTGTTCAGCCCTGAGCGTATGTCTGACGGATAGAGAGCGCCATGGAAAGCAAAAAAAGACAGAGATGGAAGAGAGGACAGAAACTAGTAGTATGAATGTACTGTTGTCATGCTGCTTGCTGTTAAGTAGAGACAAAGGGTGGGGAGGGGAGGGAGGGAGACCTGAGGCCACCGTCCAAATGGAGCTCATTTATGATGCCTAATGCTTCCATTTAATCCCAGAGAGCCACACGGCTGCTGGCTGCAGGCTCAGACTCTGCACAACACACACACACACACACACACACACACTCCAATGAGAGTGATGTCAGATGTCCATCACTGAATTACTCATTTCCATGTGTTGTGTGTGTGTGTGTGTGTGTATGCATGTGTGTTTGAATCTGAGACTTGAGGTACAAAGGCAGACAATTTATTTGTATCCAAGGGGCATGTTTGTTGTGTGAGCTTATGTTAATCAAAAAGTGAGGACAGTCACATTGCGAGGACTTGCCTAGTCCCCACAAGGTAAACATTTACATTTTATGGGTTGAGATTAGTGTTCAAGTAAGGTTCAGGTTAGAGATTCAGGTCAGTTTCACGCTATAGAAACACTCTATTTTAATCTATGTAGCTGTCTGCACCAGTTCTGTGCAACCTGAAGCTTTATTTAGACTTAAAGTCTATTTTTATGACAATGCACGCAGAGACATGAAGCTGATGCCCAGTAGAAAAGCACTGAAAACATATTTTATTCACAATTCTGTAACCTAGGTGGAGCAAAGTGTGCTCCTGAGCCAGAGAGCAGCTCACTCTGCTCCAGTTTGTAATCCCACAGACTCTCCCTTCTTTACAAAGCAGCTTGGAAGCAAGATACAGGAACGTCTGGGAATTCTACAGCAGTGTTTATTCATGGGCAAACTGTACATTCACTGCCACTAGACAACTTTACAACTAAACTTTAATCCCCCTGCTTTGTGCGCAGCCACGAGCAATCTCTTTTTTCTTTTCTCTCTTTTATTAATCCAGAGCCCACACTCACTGCTTTGCTTATGCATCATGTCATAATAGACAGAAGGATCATAAATATTCACACATATCAAAGGAAAACTGAACATGGATAGCTTGGCTGCTCATTTGCTGTTGGATGCTTTGAAATGCACAGACCAGATAAATCCTACTGTATATAGGCAGATACTTTGGTGTGGCATGAATGCTGTCGTCACATAAGTGTAATGTTGACGTGACGTCTGTGGTCTAGACAAGGGGTAAGTCTCCAGGGACTTCATATAAGTCAGTGTCCTCTTAAGTAACAAAAAAGCATGTATTTCAGAATGTGTTCTGTGCACTGTCACAGTATCTTCAGTTAATTATAAACTGTAGGATGTTTTTTTGCTGTCTGAGATATATAAGTGTGTCTGTGTGCTGTCCTTTGAGGCAGGATTTTACACTTTTAGAAAGTTACTACTGCAGCAATAATTTGCTCCATCGTCTCTTCAAAAAAGCAGACAGTAGAATTAGCACAATGCTACATGGTAGATGCCACAAAGTATTCTAACAGCAATAATTATTTCCTGATTTCGATTGGTCAATGCAGGGTATCTCTAGATAATGGGCTACACTGTGGCAAAAGTTGACCCAAGAACATTTTGGCAGTACAACCATTTATTTTTTGGGTAGAGACTATGCTTTGATGCAGTGCTAATGCTGGTCTGAATATTAGCTTTAATATAACATACACACATGTCACACACATCACACACTGATATTATGCTAGCCATGATTGGGAAAGGGAATTGATTTTATTGATACCAATGCCATTATCGATGATTCTGATTCTGTTGGTCTGATTCTTTATCAGTTCACTTATTGATTGCTGATCAATTGATATTGAGCTGGTTGTCGCCTGAGAGCTAGTTTTAGCTGTCTTTCATCATCTAAAATGGATTAAATGAGAGAAAATTTGTACACTGCTCTCTTTTAGGTTTTCATAGTCAAAGAAGACATCTGCTAAGCCTGCCTGCGAGCTGCAAATGTTATAATAACACAGGATATTTCCCTTTGGGTACAGACGTGCTGCAGAGTTGGAAAGCAGTGTCACTAGTTTGAGCATCAAATACATGGCATTCCTGGAATTTAAGCCCATGTTGCTGGTGTTTCCACCCTTACTCAAAATGATCATTTTACATCACAACTAGCAGTGTTGTCATGTTTCGTCATGAAATGAAGCCATGCTTTGGACTCTGCCATGACTCCTTCTTTTCACAAGTTCCCAGCAGCGTAGATGCATAACTTAGACTCATTATTTTGCATGCACAACTGTAATTAAAAAATGCAGGCATATAGTTTCAATGGATCAGACAATTTGAAACCAGTTCTCAACAGTTCTGGTTCTCGATCTCCATACTTGGTCAGGATGTACCAATCCCAGAAATGAAAGTAGTAAAATATTACTTTTTCCTTTACTCATCAGTGTAGAAGCTGTATTGCTGTTTTTATAGACGTAGAGGTTAAAGTGCCAGTCATACACTACAGTGTCCTCATGTGCCCTGTGGCCAGGGACCTCAGTTGTGTGTAATTCCCCATCTCTTTGTACCCTAATTTCCAGCCATCTCTTTACTATTGACTGTCTAATAAAGACCCTTTAAACAAAACAAAAAAGAATTGAAAAAAAATACTTTTGAAGGCATACTGTTTCCTACCTGCAGATGTAGTTGGTCTTGCAGGAGACCTGCAGTTCCAGACAGTTGGGTTTCTGTTTTTCTTCGTACGAGCAGACGGGGACGATGGTCTGACGCCTGCGTTCAGAACATGCTGTCTGGTCGCTAAGCGGACATGAGCAGAACAGCATGCCATAGCTGTGCTTCGGAGGAACCTGTGAGGCACAAGAATCACAACACAACTTTAACAGCAGAAGCCCAGTCACCTGCAAGACTGCAAGAACTTTCTTTTTTACTTATTTTGGGCATTTTTTGTGCACTTTTTTTTTAAGTTGAAGTCGTGTTGATGTGGCTATTGCTGTCCATGCTAACTACTATTTCCTCTGTTTTTTGCTAAGCAATCTCACGACTTCCTGTATGTTGGAGGACCTTTTAAGTTCAAACAACCTTCAACCTATTGGTTTAGATCTAACGATAATCCAGTAAAACAAACCACCTAAAACTGACGTTAAGGCATTCTACTAGCTTGTGAAGCAGATGAATCTGCAAGCTCATGTTTTATTTGCTCTGGCAAATACGTCTGGTCTGCCTCTCACTGAAACAGATTTCCACCCATCTGGGATCTGCTCAGTCCAATCACAACTGTTTATCTTTGACACAATGACTGTGCAGAGGAGCATGACCTTATTGGCTGCTACAGCATTTTGGTAACAACCAAGATGGCTGCTGCTGATGTGGAACTGTTTCTGTTGAATCCAATATCAAGTCAGTCTTAAACAAACTGGATGGTATATTGTCTCTTAAAGAAGAGCAAACCAATGCACTTATTAAGGTTTGGTTGATAAGAAAGATGGCCTTGCCATCCTTCCAATAGGATTTGGTAAGTTTAATTTACCAACTATACTATTCCAGAAGTTTCATTGCTCTGATTGGTTGTACAGTAGAACCTTCCAATAGAGTGCTGCAAGAAGGAGTCCTTAAACCCAGAAATGAGTTAGCATATTGACACTTTTGGTTCCCTTATATTGAAGTCAATGGGTTTTTGATACCTGAAATAAGGTCTGTGGTTAACACAAGCTTAAGAGATTTTCAGCTTTTGTTCTACCACATAAAATATATCAGTAAATACCCCACTTGTGAAATTTGAAACTTTTACATGTTTTTAACAAGTTGCTAAATAAGACTCCTCTAGTTGTTGCAGAAATTAAATGTCATCACTAGTCAACACTAGTCACTTAGTGGTGGTGACACTGAGTGACATGACTGTGGCATAATTTGTTTATAGCCTATCGTTAGCTTTTTACTTCTGGTGATTGCATTTACACTTCAAAAATCATAAAAGTGGTATTCATTTGTGAAGATTATCTAGCTGTACAAAATGTTTAAGTATCATAAACTTTTCTTCGCCACAGAGCTTATTTTTTTACACTAATCCAAAATGAAAAGGAAAAAATCCCACTGGCTTTTTGTGGAGGGAACCAGAGCGATGCTAACTTTTGGATTGGCCAACAAAAATATGTTATTCCTACTGCACTCTGCTGCATTTTGACCTGTGCCTATTGACAAGGTCCCATGGAATTCCAAAATGAACTGAGAGGTTTGCATTTGCAAATTGGTTTGGCGATGCCAGGCTAGCATACATAGTTGGCAAATTAACAGAAAATGGGAAAGAGTTTACTGCAAATGTGAACATTTTTAAAATTGTGAAGCCTATTTAACATTGCAACATCAATAAATTCTGATGTTAGTGCTGAAAGACAGTAGATGGTAACAATAGATGGCTGTAAAAACACAGTCGGGCTTCAATAGAAGAGTGTCACCATAGTTTTATCTCCAACACAAAGAAAACTTGAAGCTCAAGGCAGTTACACAGAGAGATCTCTGTTGTGAAATAAGAAAACAAAATTAAACATCACAATAAGATTAACAATACCAAGCATAGAAAACTACAAAGAATAGTTTTTCATTTATTCATACTGATGCGATCCTAGTTAAGTTATTCCAAAGGGACATCATGGGAGCTGGGCTGTAATTACAATGTTTCACATCATTTTTTACAATATGGCACAGACAGCAAAAACATCTTTTGTGTTTGATGAGTGAATCAATGTCAAAGCTCCGTGCTGGAAAAGCAAACCCTGAACAAAAAGGCCCACATGATTATTTATTGTGATTTTGACAACCCCTCTGACTTATCCACTCATTCTTCCTTTTGAAGCACGTCCTTTGTGGTGGACATTCAGCTTTTATCAGATATCAGTCGTTTGGAAAACCTCCAGTGTGTGTGCTTTTCACTGTTTTTTTTTTTTTTTTTCCTTCTTTTTTGATAAGCTCGTGTCAGAAGTGCCTTGCCTTGTCAAAGAACTGCCGCAGGGCCTTGTGGCACTTCCTCTTGTTGCAGACTTCAGCGGTGGAGACGCGGCTGGTGCAGGGGCTGATGTAGGCTGAGCGGTACTTCTTACACGTGTCGTTCAGGTTGCAGGCCTTGGCAGCATTCAGGCAGTTATTCTCTCTGGCCACTGCAGGCTCACCTAAAGGGACAGAAATAGAGGAGACAAAAGAGAACAAAAGGTGAGAAATGAGCAAATGTCATCAAGATTATGGTGATAATAGCTGATTATTCAGTGTTTCATCAAAAAGGGACATCTAGCAAGTGGAAGTGAGCAAGCAATTTGTTTTTTATAATTAAAAGGGAATAATTTCTGCATTAAAACAGAAAGACTGACAACTGCAAGACAGGTTTTCTTCACTTAAGTGCAGCAGTTCATTAAACAAGAGCAAAACTGACATAAAGTATTCATCTTGCAAAAGACTCATGAACTGGCATCTTACTCAAGATTCACAACTTTTGAGGAAATGTAATTTTTGAAGAGAATTCAATTCCCATTGTATCCACACCAAAAACTGAACAGTTGTGGTGCCTGGAGGTTAATCTCACCCATGGGAAAAATTCCTATCACAAGGTCCACTCCAGTTTAGCCGAACCCTGGAGCATTTACCCCCTTGGAGCAGTTCATTTGGGTTGGCTTGAACTTTGGTCCACTTCGAAGGCGTGGTCTCGGAGTGTGGACTACTGGTGTGAAAACCAGTTGAGCACTGTACGTGTCATTTCATTGGTTAAAAAACATTTCCTCTTCCTGTTTTGCCAACTGGTGAACTAGTAGCGTGTTTGCTACCAAAATGTAGACCGGCAGGGAATAAACCTGGTCTCACAACAAAGTAAGCAATGCCTGCATTGTTAAATTATACAATACTCGCTGTCTTATGAGACGTTCATGTGCACAGTCCTCTAAAGTTCGCTGCTATGTGCTCCAGATCAACACCAACATGGGGAGAACCTGATGATGCTTCAAGATGTACAATATCCAGGAAGAAATTGGGCCATTTGCCGTCTTTTCACCCATTGACTGTGCCACCAATTTCTGAACATTTCAACCACATAACTTCTGCTTGAAATTTCTCAATTTGAGTTTTGCCTTTGTGAACAAAACCAGTTGGAAAGCTGAAGTAATGTATCATCCTCGCACTGGTTCAATCCAGGAATCTGACCTGTAGGTGTGAACCCAAAGTGGAACAAATTTCATGACAAATTAGCAGTTAATCAAGTTACTTACAGCTAGAATGAGGGGCTTTTGAGGCCCCTTAATGTTTGGGTCACTGGGACAATTGCCTGCTTTGTCTATTGATAGTCTGGTCTTGCGTCCAACCTCGCTAAAGATATCTGATTAAGTTTTGTGTTTATGTAAGAAAGTTATATATCAACATCAGGTCATTTTTCTCTCAAATATCAAAATATGTATCCGCTTCAAGAATGCAGCATTGTTAAAGCCACAATACACCTGCAGATCATATCCTCACAAAACAAGAGCAATTTGACTCTCTGGGCTGCAGCAATTCCATGAAAGTGTACAGAAACAAACAAAGAGAGAGTGAAAGAGGCATGAAGCCAGCAGCATAATGATTTTTCACAAACCATTTGATAACCCCAGCAAACAATTTTTCTGTCTGTATCTTTGTGTGTCAGCTGTTATGACTGTGTGTTTTATGCGTATTCTGCGAGTGTGCGTGTGTTTGTCTTTATACTAACTAAGAACACAAGATCCAATTTGCAGTCTCACTTCTTGCTTGACCTGAATCAAACAGTGGCCCTCGTCTACGTGGTCCTGCCAGCTGATGGGACATGCATCTGTGTGTGTGTGTGTGCATGTGTGTGTAGAGTTTCTGTAGTCATCAAAGTCTCCAGCACAGTGCCTTGCTCATCTGTCAGCCTGCACTAATTGCCAGCGTTGTCCTCGTTCCACTATCAATTAACATTTTCATGGACTTCTCCCCCTCCTGTGATTTTTTCGGGGGGTGAAAATGGAGCAAAAACAGCATTTTTTTTTTCCTCTAACGAGCGCCAATTAAAACGGGGGTAGGCCCGGCGTGACAAACGTACAGAAGTGGTGGGGGGTGCTGGCGGCAGAGGCGAGCGGCAGGAGCGGTGTAAGCAAGTCAACAAAGCGATAGATCTGCTGATGAAGTGTGTGTTTGTGTTGTGATGGCAAAATGGTGTTAATAAGATTCAGCACATCAAGGGGAGAGAGGAGGGGAAAGAGGGAGGGAGATTAAAAGGGACACAGAAACATGATGGGGGGTATGAGCTGATGGTCCGGTGATGTGTTAATCGTTGACAGGGAGCATTTTCTAAAACCTCTAGCAGCCTATGAGAAAAGCGACTGCTGGCTCATTCCATTCCTTCCCTTTGTTGTCCTCAATCTGCTTCACCTTACTTTCACCTTTTCTTTCCATTCAACCGCCCCCCTTCCCTTCACTTGCTCCCTCTCCCTTCTCTGTTTGTCCCTCTTTCGCCAGTTTACAGGCTGATTTGGCAGACTTTGGTCATGTGCATTCAAAATGAAGGCGCTTGCTCTGTGCTAAATTAAACCTAAAGCAACTATGCTTTTATTTTGTGTACTCTTTCTGAAAAAACAAAAACAACATGTGGTACTAATTATGTTAAATGACAAATATTTTTTAGTCTTTGATGTTTTTTAATGGCCGACATTCAATCAAAGTTGAAGTCTCTCACATGATGTTACAAGGAGATATATATAGATAGAATAGAGAGAGAGAGAGAGAGAGAGAGAGACTGTAAAGTAACAATAAATGTGTGTTCTGAGTTTGTCACACCACAGAAACATGTGTTATTAATTACTCAGCCAAATTTGAATGATTAAAGAAATCTCTAAGTATATAAAATCAGGTCTGAAAATGAGCAGTTTTCTCTGCTTTGAAAGGCTGTGGTCCGCTCCGGTGTCAAACACCACTACAACCTGAAAACGCTCCATCTACCAGCTTTATTGGACATGTCCAAACATGTTTGAGCCACCACAGCCAGAGGACGGTGACCATGAGGTCAGGTTGTTGGAACTGAAGTGAGCTGAAGTGAGGTGCTGGGCTGACTGAGTGAAAGAGAGTTGCTGAAGGTACATTTGTAACTGACACGTTAGGTAATGTGGGAGGAGGGGTAGGCGGTGTTGCTCGTGCGCTGGTTTGTGCAGCTTATACAGTGTTGGGGGACCACGGCGCTGTCACCAAGCCATGTTTTCGGGTTTGCCCAAAAAATCCTGAATACAGAACTACATAGCTCTCAGTGTTTTCACGTGTTTTCAGCAACTATGTTCCAAAATGTATAATGTGTTCAGAAGAAAAACTCCCTTCGATCTTTACAGGGACTTAAAAGCGTCTAATACGGCTGCTAGTTTAGTTCCCCTGTGCTTCAAACTATGGTGCTATAGGTGCTCCTCTAGCATCATTTCACCCCTCAAATGTGGTCTGATGTGCAGTCAAAATCAAGAGATGTGGTATAAAGTCTGCATACGGAGGAGGTGGGGTGGGTGCATGGGTCATACAATCATAGGACTTTCATCCAGGAGATTGGAGTTAGACCAAAAGTCTTTTAACCCAAACCATGTACAAGTAGTTTTGTTTCCTAAACCTAACCAAGTACATTGTTTTTGTGTCTTTATTTTGAAAATTTACCACAACGTTGCATATTTCTCAGGGTTCAACATTAATGTTTTTTTTTTTACTTGCTCAGTTGGGCTAGTGGGTCAGAAATCTACTTGCCCAAAGTCAGTTTTTACTTGCCCCTGTACAAACTGTTTCATTTATTGGCAGTTATCAAGTATCAACAAAAACTAATCATCATGCCAATTAATTAATCTTTGTCAGTCCAAAACCCAAAGATATTCAGCTTAATGTGATAATAAATGGGGAAAAGCAGGAAATCTCCATATTTGAGAGGGTGAAAGCAGCATGTTTGCATTAAAAATATTTTAACCATAATTCATTTTGTAAGATAGGATAGTTCTTTTTTACCACTTGCCTTGTTAGGCAAGTGAGTTGCTACATTTACTTGCCCAGCATGGCATTTTACTTGCCCCAGGCAAGCAGACAAGCCTTACTGTTGAGCCCTGTTTAGAACTGCTAACTTGACCGTGGAGCCTATAGCTTGAAGCTTAGGACCACTGAACAAGCTGCCTGATTTGATGAGCTGGGAGTGAGAACATGTTAACGGTTGCATAATGAGGTTTAGAGAGGGCCCCTTGGTTTTAGTACATATGCTAGGAATCGAGGATTTCTGGGAATACCAGGATCCCTATTCTGAGAGTTAAAACGTAATTCAAATAATAAGAAGAAATGAAAGGAACTGAGAAACTATATCTTGCGGAACTTCCACGTGTTTCACCTGCAGCTGGTTTATCTCATACAACATTTTGGGCTAAAGGACATCAGATAGATGCCTCATAGAGAACTGAATCACAGGAGCACAGAAAAAAGGTCAACTGAAACACACTTGAGCAAGAGGTCACTTCACCATCATCCATACAACAGCCCCACTGTGAAAAGCAAGATCATTAGAAAAAGACATGAATTAAACCAGCAGTAAACAAAAGAGAGTATGGGAGGTTTTCACTTCAATTCATTTGGGTTTCATTTACGATTGCGTCAGTGTGTGCATAAACACTCTATGTAGTTACCTGTCTGTTTTCCTCCACCAGCTGGCAGCTGCACACCCCACCACTCCCTCCTCCAAAACTTTTCTCACTCCTCCATCACTTCAAAACCCTCTCAGACACCCCTGCGCATGCTGCATCCCTCCTGCTTCCCAGCCCTCGTGTCCGCCTTCAATTTCCTCCTTCCTCCTCTCCTCCGTCTGTCTCTTCTCTTCGGATCAGTGTGCAGACACATGAACTCGATATATATTTTTTTTTTTTCTCTTTCAGCTGCCTCAGACTGACTCTCATCTCTTAACCCTGCAGTTGTCCCCTGGGCAGCAGAGCGAGGGTTGTGTTTTCTTGTGTTTATGTTTGCCTGTCTTACTATCATTTGCCTCATTTGAAAGGACTTGATCAATACGGCCTCCATGTTTTATGTTGGCAGGGACAAGACCCTACGAAGCCTGGGAGGCTCAACTGTTACCATATGGAAAGATCCAGATTTTATCTTCTTTTACTGTGGATGATTTTTACAGAGAAAATAAGTGAAAATGTATTTTAGAAAAACATCAACCAGCCGAAGTGGCAAAAGTACACACATTCTTTACTCAAGTAGAAGTACAGATACTTGTGTGTCTGGTAAAAGTAGAAGTACTGTTTCAACTTCTTTACTCAAGTACAAGTGAAAAAGTACAGGCTCACATAAAAAGTTGCCCTCCAAAGGATATTTCTACTGACTATTTCTGTGCAAAACATCTTCATCTTTTTCTGCGGTCGAGTTTTAGTCTTGCTACATCTTTATCATGTTGTTATACAGTTTTTCATTGTTACATCTTTTTCATTTTGTTACAGTTTCCATTTTGTTACAACTTACGTTGTTTTTGTCTTGTTCCGTCTTTTTCATGTTGTTACTTCATTTTTCATCTTGTTACACAACTTTTCATCTTGTTACATCGTTTTTCATCTTTTCCATTTTGTTTCCTCTTGTTACCTCTTCTTTATCTTGTCATTTTTGGTTTTGTTGTGTCTTTTTCATAGTTTTTCATCTTTCATCTACATTGTTTTCAACTTGTTACGTCTTTTATATCATATATATTTTTTGTATAATTTTTGTTTGTTTGTTTACGTCTTTTTCATCTTGCTTTTTTTTGTCTTTTTACGTTGTTTTTCGTCTTGTGTGTTTTTCATTTTGTTAAATAAGATCTCATTTTGTTAAATAAGATGAATAAGATATTGATCTTTTTTAATTGTTTTTTGTCTTTTATGTTGTTTGTCATCTTGTTGGACACTTTTAAGTTGTTGTTTTAATTTTGTTGTGCTATTTTCCATCTTGCTATGTCTTTTTCATCCTGTCACATCTGTCGTGCATGATATGGACTGATGGATACACTAAGACATTGTCTTTTCTGTGTGTTATTGTCTTGTCCATTTAGGCTGAAATCAGAGTTGATGATGGGAAGGCAGCGCACAGTGATGCAAAATAAAATATAATCAATTCTTCCACTCAAATGCATTAAAACTAAAGTAAGGAGCCTATTTTGAAAATGTAAGGAGTCAAAACTACAGATTTTTGTGTTAAAATGTGGGGAGTAAAAGTAAAAACTTGTCACAAAAATAAATACTCAAGTGAAGTACAGACATCTGAAAAATCTACTTGAGTACAGCAACAAAGTATTTTCACTTAGTTACTTCTCACCTCTGTCAAACAGTCAAGTTTGTGACTTTATCTCTGTTAGGTGACAGAGCTAACACATTACAGAGGCAACATTTATGAAGGAATAAGAGTAAAGAACAGAGGAAGGAAAAAGAAAGGGATAAAGGTAAAGTACGAGCCACTGCTTGAGCTTGATTAGTACATATCAAGAGTTTTGAAGTCCCTTTGAGGTCGAAGCTGGTCGGCGTTTTAAACCATTATGCCTGGATAAATAAAGGCTTTTAATGCACTTTTTCTCCTTACTGTATCTGAGTGCCAATTTTTCATCTTGAAGAGGACCTTAATGATTCCTGTGCCCAATGAACATGAAGCTGATTGCACACTTGGCCTCTAAGTTCCTTTTATATACTCTCTTACCCAAGCAGGAAACAGCTCAACATATGGAGAAAGCTTTAGGAATAGGTGACTGATAGTCTCCTCCACTTATACAACAAGCTTGAACCTGTATAAAAGATGATAAAAATACGGCACCTGCTCTGAAAATGTCAAATTTCTCCCAAACTACTCCCCCAAAATCAGTTTTTGAATATATCTGAGGCGAGAAATAGGTCGCAGAGTCTTTGTTTTACATCTGTAAAATCTTGTTTAGTTGTTGACAAGATTTGGAAGTTTCAAGTTGAGGCAAATCATGTCATCATCCCCAAACACATCCAAGCAAAAACTGAGCCCACCTGACTCTGACTCCAGATAAATTTATCTAAAAAAAGAGACAATGGGTGGTGTAAATATACATATCAGGTATTATGGAGATAAACTCCTCACATAAAAGGGTTCAGCAGTGCTACACTGATAACAATGCAGCTGCCAACATCTCTCAATAATAATGATGTTGTATATTTTATAGAAACAGTCTTTGCGTGCCATGCAAACAGCCACAGCACCACAGCTTTAACTTCCACCCTGAGGACACATTAGTGTCTTCATAAACTGTCAGTGTGTGTGAGTGTGTGTGTGATGTGTTTTGGGCTCTAGCTCGTCCTGAGACATGAACAAAAGTCAGCTTTTGAGCTATGTTAAAGATAAATGTTAAAATGGGTACAGTAGTAAAATTCAAAACAAACATTATACTTTGACAAAGACAATCAACAAGACTTTTTTTATAACTCTGTCAGCTGTCAATGTAAAGCTAAATCCGTTAGCCTGAAAACAAAACCCCACTGCTACAAAAATACACACTTTAGAGTTTGAGTTCAGTGAATGTGTTCAACAATTCATCCTCATACCTACACAACAGAATAGGCTGACTGTCAATTACTCCCAAAATGACATATATTACCAGAGAGTACCTGCAGCAACAGGCTTTCTGGACCTTAACTGCATTACATAAGTATATGACATTACACACATGGTTTATATTGTAAAACAGCGGCAGTTAGGTTAGGTTTATCTATATAACTTTAGTAAGTTTAGAAGAGGCAGATGATATTCGCAGCGGGGTGGAATAGCCAATGTGACTATTTACTCCCGGGGTGGAATAGCCAATGTGGCTATTTACAGCCAGGTGTATATAACCTATGGCAAAGCAAGCATGCAGGTGTCTGCAGCCAGTAATGCTATTTGCACCTGGTTTGTACATTGTCATTATGGCTATTTACACCCTCATGGCAGAGACAAACCACGGTATTTCCCTGAACCTAACCAAGTTTTTAACAACAAACAACACTACTGTCAAATAATGGCTGTCCGGGGTGTGGCCTGAGCCCAGCTATTCTGCAAAAAAGCCTTGCAGTTGACCCATTCATCCACCATAGTAATAATAGTAAATGTGTTGCTCTTTATGAATAAAAAAGGGGGTTGTGTCTGAATAGCCAAATTACTGCTGTGTGCCTATTTGCACCCAGGTACAAATAGACACTCAGTTTAGAAAAAGACATAGGTTAGTGGATGGCGAATACTAGCAGCGACATTCTTACTGGACACCAGCTACATTATGTAAGTCACATGACGTGATTCACATGACATTACATATGATTTACATTGTTAAACAGCTGCAGTTTGGGTAGGTTTAGCTATAAAAACTACTTGTGTAAGTTCAGATTCTATAGCAAATGTGGCTATTTGACAAGCATGCAGGTGTTAGCGCGATTTGCATCCAGGGTGTAAACTGCCATGTGACTATTTACACCTTCATGGCAGAGACAAACCATTATCTTTCCCTGAACCTAACCAAGAAGTTGTTTTTTCCACAACTTAAGCAAGTAAACTAAACCAAATCAAACTGTGACTGAAAAGTTGAAAATAATTTAAAAAAACTGACATTTAATTTCACACTATTGTCAAATAATGGCTGGAAAAGAAAGCCCTGCAATTAATCCATTCATCCACCACAGCCACTTATTAACACTGAATTTGTTGCTCTTTATAGCTAAAGTACAGTGGTTGGGTATGTATAGCCAAATTGCTGTCATGTGCCCATTTTTTAGCTGGGTACAAATGCACACACTGTTTAGAAAAAGACATAGGTGACTGGTGGCTAATACTGGCAGCGACAGGCTTACTGGACAATAACTACATTATGTAAGTCACTGACATTCAACATGTGGTTTACATAGTAAAACAGTTGCAATTTGGTCAGGTTCAGGCAATAAAACTACTTGAGTAGGTTTACAAAAAGATTGTGGTTCGGGTTAAAATAAGTATGTTACATATTTCATCACAAGTGACAAAGCAGAAGTCTTGCACATAACCTAAGTTAAAACTTTTGTTAACTCTGTGAAGACCTTTCAGATCACGTAGGACTTGATCCCCAGTCTCCGGGATAAAAGTACCTCCTCCGCATGCAGACTTTCTCACTCTTTACACTTCGCCTGTCATACTTACTACACCCACTAGAGGTCACCGCCTAACAATATGTGGAAATATGAGTCAGAATAAGCTGCTTGCACATTTGACCTTGTTTTCCTGGTGAGGACGGGCTGGTTATAAACATCTGCTTTGTCTTAAAAATGACTAATAATTTCTTATGACTCATAATTAGACACAAACTAACAAGAAGCCAGTTTTTTGAACTCAGCAGTTTCCTTAAACATGACATATCATGGTCATTTTATGATTTTTTACAGCACATAAATTACATATTTCTCCTTTAACTGTCTTTCTTGCGTTAATCCTCTTAAGCCCTTTCTTTTCTCCATGGTGGGAGCCCCTGCATACACAAACACAAACGCACACACACATGCTTACAGTATATTGCCTATACCCTACTGCGCCCCTAGTGCCAGCAAATGCATCTGCTGAACTCCCCTTGCACTCTTGGCAGATGGTATTGTCTCTCAAACACACAAACACACACACACACACTGCGTGCTCTGACAGGGCCCACACAGCGTTGGGGCTGGGGCCATCTGGAGGCCTGGTAGGGGGAACGAGGCCCCCCCCCCAGTGGCTCATGTTTCCGATTCAGCCTCAAATTGATTATCATGTCGCCTGTTTCCTCCAGTCCCGCTGCCCCCCTTCTCCTCACCCGCCACACCCCACCTAATTTCAATTACCATGGGACGCCACAGGGTCGAATCCTGACCTCACCCACCTCTGTACCCTCCTACATGCCTCCCTGAGTCACCCCTCTCTCCTTCCCTCTCCTTCTCTGACCCCTCTGGACTTCTCTCCCTCATTCTCACAAGGTCTCCCTTTTTCTCTTTTCCCTCCCCGCTCCTCTTTCATGTCTTTATCCATGCTGTTCTGGATGTATTCCAATCATTACCTCCCTTCCTCTTTCTCCATCATCATTATCCGACTCTGAACTTCTATCTTGTGGCTCCCATCTCTCTTGTTTCTTCCTGTGCCTTCCCTCCCCTTTGCCATCTGTCCTTTAGTTTTTTCCTCTGGAGTAAAGTGGAGTCATTTAATGGCCTTCAGTGGCCTTCCGATGCCTTTTCAAAAATCCCATCAACTCCCAACTCCCACATCTGTCAACATCCATAGAGCCAGTATTTGAAGTGTACCTTTGTTTAAGTTTTTTTTTCTTTTCTTTTAGTTTTTTTTTTTTCTGCCCTCCCAAAATTGTAGAGCAGGGATTCTCAAGATTTGATGGCTGGGTGCAAATTTATGGAGCCATCATATAATTGAGGGCTGCACAGGACAATTCATGAACTTGTCGTAAGATTTATGATTGGTCTCATAATGGCGTTAAGGGAAATGAGTTTCACAATGAATTCCAATAAATTTCTGATGATAAGTATTGTCCGTTTCAATTATGTTTGATTACCAAGCTTTGAAAAACACCCAAAATGCTGTCCAGCATCAGCCAAAGTTAGCGACAGTCTCCCAGACGCGGGCGCGGCATGCAACATCGATTTAATTTGCATCAATTAAAACAAGGCAAGTAGTACATTAAATGTACGATGTTGAAAGAGAAAGTATTGAAATGGAAATATTAAAATATAATGCCTGCATTTTATGTCACATTCAGGGGTGGCGCAAAATGTTTCTGAGGGCCTGCAGGCTGCACTTTGAGAACCGCTGATGTAGAATAAAATGATAATTTTTCTCATCCCACCGCACATCTACAATTTAGTTTTGGTAAAGATGATGACTTGTGCAAGGTCATCAATTTGTATAGGTGTTTAGAGGTCTTCTAATTTAAAAATGTTGAGTCAGTTGTCAATTAATGAGGGAAATAAGATCCCTCAGCACAAATGTTTTAAGAAATTAAAAAAAATAACTTTTTTATTTGTTACTATATTGAGTTTACTGAACATTAAATGATGGCTTTTATGCTTCTATATATACCAATATTATTCTAATTATATTAGTAACTACTTAATTTATTTGTTAATCAGGGGTCTGCAACTTACGATCAAGAGCATTTTTGGCCAAAAAAAAAAAAAAAAAAAAAATCTGTCTGTAGCCGCAGTGATTAAATTCTCTCTTTTCCTCCAAGACTTTTCCATTTTTTGGATTTTACCACCTATAGCTTCCTTCTGGAGATGACAAGCCACCATCAAAATGGAAAAGGTCCTGAGCCATAGATGTAAGCTAGGACACATAATTTTAATAATATGTATTATTGGTGTATAGGTTACTCATTTTTACAGTTGTAGGTGTAAGAATCACTTTAGACTTCAGACAATGATAACTGAAGACTAAAATTGTTATTCATGTCCATGTAATTTTTTTTTGCCAAAGTCACGAGGAGCCACTGGAGAGTAACAAAAGAGCTGCATGCACCTCTGGAGTCGCAGGTTAAAGACCCCCAGGTTAAATTGAGGGTAAATTAACATTCTGAGCATTTACTGAGCTTGCTTAACTTTAACTGTAATCAATGAGTACATGTAACACAACGTTAAATATTTAAGCTCTGATAACCTCCAGCTTTTGAGTTTATGAACTCCAAAATCTTTAGAAAAAAAATGAATACTGCATGTCTGAAAGTATTAAAATATCAACATGTTAATGCCAGTCCCTATAAAACTACTGTTGTATGTTTTCACCATCACTCTCTCTTTGGTGTGACCACAGTAATGTCCTTGCCATGAGCCTTGCTAACTGTCCTCCTTATAGCTATTTTAAATATGTCATACCACTGTCGCAGCAGTGAGCCACTGTCTTTTACTGCAGGCCAACAGAACACATTACTGCGCCTCATCCAGCCAATGAACGGTCAGCTGGGGGTAGGGGTTGGGGGAGCACTTGACAGGTGTGTTTGTTTCCACTGCTCATAGCTGTGCAGTAGTGGAAAGAGTCAGTGGCTGACTGACTATAATTCACAGCCTCTTTTGTTTGCTAAGTACAATAAATGTGTGGGGATTTGTCCTGGTGGCGGGGCTGCAGGGGGATTACACAACAAACATGCTGACAACACAAGGGCAACTAGACATCATATACGATGAAAGGGATCATTTAAGACGCACTGCATGAATGGCTAGAAAATGAACATTTTTATTAGAAATTAAGTCAATCATCAAGCAAAAACCCTGTGGTTTCAGCTTCACAAATGTCATAATCAGAAGCTTTTTTGTGTTTTATATATATGTAAATTAAATATTTTAAGGTTTTGGACTGTTGGAAGAAATCCACTTGAAGTCTGGGAACTTGATGTCTTAATAAACACATATCTGCATATGAATACACAAACCGTAGGCAGGGGCCAAGATTTTGGTATCAGATGCATTCTGCTTTCCATTTGTGGCAAAGAAGACCGGACCATAACAGTTAGTGGGATGTGGTTGCATCTAAGTAAACAGTCCATGTGGAGAGCAAAAGAGGTCGGGCTATCACCAGACAATGATTTAGCTTTAAAAAAAAGTTATCGAGATCTCAACTCCAGCGCCGTTCTTGCATTTTAAGTTACTAATTGGACTGTAAATACTAACGGGTGCATGTAAAAGGAAATCTTGGCCTGGATGATCTGCCTGGCTACATTGGAAGCCCCAAAGCATTGGTCACTGTCTTCAGAAGCTAAATCATGATGAGATGATAACTGATGAGTTCTGATATATGGGAATTCACGATGGGCATTTTAGTAGTTGAAGGTCTTGAAAAAGTCTTACAAAAAATACATAGTGCTATTGACATATCCTATATATGTATGAGAAAAATTTTACTGACAGAAAGAAATTATTATTAAAAAAATCATTTACAACACAAATGTTTCTAAATACAAAATTATTTGTATATATTAGTGTATATTGTGTATATTATTTGTATATAACTGTATCTACCATAACCCAAAAATATGTAATCACGTTGGAATGAAAATCAGCAGCAAGTGAAACATTTAGGCTACATTTACACTGCAAGCCTTAGTGCTCAATTCTGATTTAATGCTCAGGTCTGACTTTTTCTTTGGCTGTTCACACTTTTTTTTTTTTTTTAAATGTGGCCAAAATCAGATTCCAGTGTAAACTTGTCACTGGCCACAACAATAACAAAAAGACATCACATGCAGCATGTTGTAGTACGAAAGTAAATATGGAGGCCACTGAAATCAGCACTTACAGTTTAATTTACAAGTTTATGTGCAGTGGAAGCAGATAATGAATGACTTCACAGAAAGAAACAAAATTTCAGGATGTCAGGGGGCTACTTTTAACTAAACATCCTCTCCACAAGAGTTTTGTAGCAAGACAACTTCTTGCAGAAAAGTCGCATGAATTCCGACATGACTGTCCACACTGAGGTCGTATTACAGAAAATCAGATTTGTGCTGTTTACACTGGCATGAAAAAATCTGGGCAAAAAAAAAAAAAAAAATCAGATTCGGACCACTTTTGCCTGCAGTGTGAATGTACCCTTACTGCACCAGTTGTTTTCCTGCAAGCCAAATATCAAATCTGCCCTTTTCCCCTTCTCTGTTGTACACTATATATCATGAAAATCCATATTTGTGCTAAATCCATAGCATAATTAAGTTTATTGTCTCAGTCTGAACAATATTGACTGTGTAAGCCTGATTTAGGTCTGTTATTTGTCACCGGTCTTGATTTGAAAATGCTGCATTACACTTTTTATTTCCCCTTAGAACTTTTATAAATTGTAAACTACATTATTTCGTCCTGTCCTTGTCTGCACACGGCTTGATTATTCATTGTGTAAATTACTTTACTTGCACCTCCTTCCCACTTTGAGGAATTACAGCACAGCGAGATTCAATAGAAAAATCTAACATAATAAACGAGGCCTGGGGTCTCTTTTCTGCGAGTCTGCTCTCTCCCTCTCTCTGTTGATTATCAGTGGTGAGTTACACTGTCATCCACTTTAATGGGCTCCACGCTTGAAAGTGCAAGACAAGCAGAAATGGAGAGAGTGGAGGGCTGCGAAAGGAGAAGTGAAAGAGAGAAGCCTCAAGGTTTACTCATCCTTCTTCCCCTTCCCTTCTTTCTTCTCTTTCTAAACTCTCCTTCTTTCTTTCGATGCTTTTTTCTGATTCTGTCGGCTTTCTTCCCCTCGCTTTTGCTCTCTTTCTGTGTGGTTAATAATCTCCCTCTCCCTCCAAACACTGTCCCAGTGCAATAAAGCCACATGGCACTTGGTGCAGCAAATACCATAACTCACAGTTCCTAGTAATTGATCCCTGTAGTGCAACAGTCTCTTTCTCTCTTTCCTCTTTCCTTTCCACCCTTCCATCTATATCTCTTCCTCTTCCATCAACTCTTGCCATCTATACCAACATTTTTCCTCCAATTCCGTTGAATTTATTGAGCTTTATTGGCACACAGTCCAATAAAAACCTGCCAAAGACAATTACTTCTGGGTCTCCCATTAGCTGCTTTTTTCCACTCTCCTTACATCACATCCCATTGCAGTGTTATACCTCTCCCTCCACCAACAAATCCCCACACCTCACTCCATCCATCCTGCTTCACTAACATTTCAAGCCAGGTCTCAACAGAAGTGCATACCTGAATACATAACGTGCTTTCAGTGCCTCATCAGCTCTTCCAATTTCATACATGAAACTTATTTTCTCGCCCGAAATTTCACTTTTGGTCCAAATTGCTTGTCCTCAAACCTGGGATTATGAGTGCTGGAACTGATGGAGGAGTGGAAATACAGCCCTTCGGCAAATCCTGTGTGTTGGCAAAAAATAAAAAAAAAGTTTCCCTCCTCTCAGCTTTATGTTGCTGCTCTATCCCACCCCAAACTTATTCCCTTTTGAACCCCTCCGGTCTACCTTGTAATATCAACAAGCTATTAGCTGCATGCCTCTCATAGCTGAGTGGTTACCTTCAACACCTCTGGAGATAGACATACCCCCACAGGCCTGAATCCCAGCTGAGTTTCTCTCCTGTGATTCCCCCACTCTGAATCTATCCCAGATTTCAAACTGAATGCTAAAAAGTGAGTGCTAAGTGCTCAATTTTTTGGAAAGACTTGTCTCACGAAATCTGTAAATGTCAGTTTGACATCATTTGGTTGTTCTCAACATACTAACAGAGCCATCCCACAAACATGTCACCATCCACTGTTGACAAGTCAGAAATCATGGTTACAAAGCTACCAATCATTGTAGCAAACAAGCTAGTGAGCTAAACCAATGGCATAAATAATGATTGAAGACGTGTAACCACTTCCTCCCACTGTACAAAACTGAAGCCAAAATATCCCGGATACAAGCGTTGTCATCTTACACTCATGATGTCATTTTAAGTTCCCACCCATACACTCAACCGGCTCAATTGCAAGCAGAACTTAGCTGTCAATCATGATGTGTAACCCCCCTTTTATAGCATCAAATAACTCATTAAAACCAAACTGATTAGAAAAATGAACACTTGAACAAACATTAGCGTGATAAGAACTACCTAAAATAAGAAAAAGCATCTTTGGGAGAAATTTATTTCACATGTTTTCGTTCAGCCCATGTCCAATCTATTAAATGGAGGGGGCTGGGATTACAACCTATACTGCAGCCAGCCACCAGGGGCAATGAAGAGGTTTTGGTTTCACTTTTGGAGAGCTTGGAGAGTCCATTTCTGTATATGTCAATGAGATAAACCATGAGTGAAGCTAGCAAGTTAATCCACCAGCACAATAACATACAAGCAGGGTAACCTGTAAATAAGGTCATGTTTCCACTTAAAGTACCCATAACTTTTAGTCCCAAGAACTACTTCTGAAGGAACTAAAAGTTCCTTAAGCACATTCTTGTTTGCATTTCCATTGCAGTCCAAAGACCTGCAAAAATTAGGCAAATTAGTCCGCTGATGTATGAAAACACGATGGCTATATTTACATCACACTTGGACTTCATCATTGGTCCATTTATCATATGCTATCGTATGTAACTCCATGTTGATGTGTCAAAACACAATGAACAAAAAAGAATTTTGCAGCTACAGATTTTTGAAAGGGATGGTTGAAATAAAATGTTGAGAGTACTTGACCAATCAGAAATGTTCATCACTACAAGTTCCATCCCCCAAGTCCCTTAAGTTTTGGAAAGCACTACCCTGAGCAGGGACTTTTTGTGGTGTAAAATAATGTCCCCATTGGTTTATTTAACGGGGAACATGGACCATCATGGACTGCCCCAGAGTAAGCTAGGGAGCTAATTTTCCTCTGTAGTCCCTGGGCAGACAAATTGACTGAGTTCTGGCATCAAAAGTTACAATTCAGACAAGGTGACAGAGATTTAGAGACTGGTTCCTGTAATGAAAAAACAGTGAACCAAAGGTTCCTAGTCCTTAGGGAAAGTTCCTGTGATGGAAACACAGCGTATGTGAGCTAAGTGGTAGCAAACATGTAACCTAACCTGCTCTATAGTAAGTTAGCAGGCTAACTAGCAAGCTGTTTTCACCTGCCATGTGTGAGTCATTATGGTATGTGTAATTTTTGATAGAAAAGGCTACACTCCAGGGTGAGCTTTTAAAAACTGGAAGTAAATTTAGCTTGCTGGCTCATTAGCTAGTTAGCTTACTCACTAGCGGGGGAGGCTCTGGGGATTCTGAGCAAACTAGATGACGTCCAGCTCCCATTAAAGCAGTCCAACTGTGGTGGAGGAGCAGAAACTGACAGCAAGGAGCCAAACACAGAGTCATGATTATGGGACAGAGGTCTGACAAGATGTGAGTTCATGTATGCTGTTTGAACCAGATAGACCTACTGCAGCACAGTCAACAGACCAAAACTGATACAGAAAAAAAAAGAAACTTGAGAAAGAAAAGAGAGAGAAGAGTGGGAGGAAGAGAGGGAGAGAATCGCCTCAGCTCTCCACAGTGATGAATCTCCAGCGAGGCCTGTTTCATTACCCGTCTGCCAGTGTGGAGATCAGCCGGTAAGAGCAGGCCCTGTGGGGCTGCAGCAGAAATATATGGCTCTTTAATAATCTCCACAAACACATTCCAGTACAGTATTGTACAGTACACCGCCTCCACACTGCTCCCTGGCCGTCCAGTGCCAGGGCCCTGCAAACTATGTATACTCCTACAGCAGGCCCTCTGACTTCAAGTCTGTGACCACAAGTCACCTACAGCAAACAAATTTCTTTTCATGTACAGAACTAATTTCTCACAAGTTATCGAGCAAAACTCGCATGAACCACAAAAAGAAAAGATTCATTCAATTATAAGTGATTTTTTAAAATATATACTCTTGGCAATTTTTATATCAACAACAAGACTTCAGTATTGAAGCTGAAACTACGCTGAAAGTGATAGGTCAAGGGTCTCAAAGTCAAATTGGATTCTCACAGGGTGGCCGCTTCACTGTTCAAGTACTGCAAGAAGGTGCAACATTTCTGAAAAATAACTTTTTTACTTCTGTTGCTAACATTTTCATCATACTTAACAAAAAACATATTTTTATAGACACGAATTTGCCATGCATTGGACACAAACTCAGCAACTCTTCTCTCACTTTGAATTGGTCATTAATACCCCTGATGAAAATTGTTAGCTTAGCATTGTTGGTTTTGTCTGTTTGTTTTCAACAAATGCCACAGAGTATGCAGTGAAAACTCAAGGTTTACGACATAGGTGATCATAAATATCACTTGGTAACTTCATAATCTGCTCTGCCACTGTGTTTGCAGATTGAGAAATATTGTTGAATAAGCTTTTCTTTTCTGGACATAGAATATCAGCAAATTGCACCATGCAGTCCCTCAGAAATACATAAATAAATATAATTGTCTTTTTATTGTCGATTGTGTTTCTCTTAAGGGTAGGTTAATGCGTGTGAATGCAACTAGCTGTGAACCTTATTTATCAGTATTTGGAAAACTTAAATGGTTTTAATTAAAAAAATATTAAAATATTAACCATTATTTACTTTCACTTCAATGAATTTACTCAACTATTTTTCAAATGCAATATTTTTTCACTAAATTATCTCAACAAAAGATCAGTAGTTGGTAAAGCTTTTTCAAAACTTAAGAGTTTGAGTTGGGCTCAAAACTCAAAAATGCTGGCAGCAAGTTCCCTTGAAATTTTGATTCTTATCAACCTTTTAGTTTTTTATGTTGCACTGTGACCAATTTTGAAATAAACTATAAAAAATCAAGTTTATCTAAAGAAGAAAAATAAATTATCTCAACTGAAGATTATAGGTCTGTAAAACTGTTTCTTTTGGTTTATTTTGAAAGTTTGAGTTGGGCTCAAAACTCAAAAATCCAACACACATTTTGAATTGTCTTAACTTTTTTTATATCGTGGTAGATCTGCAAGATCTGCTGTCTTTAAGCGACATAATTATTGTGTCACTGTTTTTTAGGAATCAGTCATTCTAACATTTAAAAACTAAACAGAACAAACACAACAGTACTGTTATCCACAGTATGTTTCACAATATCTGCAGTCATGCTCTGGTTTGTTTCAATGTGATTTTGGGAACACATGGCAGCTGTATCTTAGCCCTCTTCTTAGAGTGCCTCCCGGGAACACTACCATCCATTTTTATCTGTTTTATGCTCTACATACACATACTCCACTACATATCTGAACCGTTTCCTAATTGCTCTTTAGTCTTTGTTCTATCAGCTGTGCCGCTTTAGTCACAAGGAGTACAATGAACAGAATTTAGATCGATACTGAAGGATGGCAGTGCAGTCATTTAGCACAGCACTCGAGAGCAGAGACAGAGAAAAGAGAGAGACTGTCACGGTGGAGTGTGAATGAACAGATCACTGAGATTACCAGAAGTCTGATTTCACAACAAACAGCACAGTCTTTCTGTCCTTCCAGTCTGATGGAATGATCATAACCTGACTGAGAAATAGGTAATGATTTATGGATCTGTCTCGGTGGATCCAGACAGATATTTGAGTCCGACAGAGACGATAAACTCAAACATAAAACGACACTTGAATGACAGGACAGCTGAGTGGTCAGAGAGACAGCCAGACCTGCCTCAGTGCCCTGGAGCAAGACACTGAAACCCCAAGAGCTCTAAAGGCGCATGGTTAAACCATTTGATTTGAATAAACTACAAAATAATGCTTGCTTTTGCACATGTAACATAAGCACGTCACCCTCAGGAACTTTATCTGTTGTCCAGACAAGTTGCATGTGATGTGTTTGTGTTTTTTTTCATCTGCCAGCTGTCAATCATGTCTCCCAGTTCCTGTCATTCTTCATGTGCAGACTGGATGTGATTATGTTTGGCAGGGTCAAAGGTCACGTCAGAGCAAAGACACATCACTATTTTGAATGCTGAGCTCATTGCTGGGTCATCTTTCTACTTCCAGCGAATACTTCTCCTCTCTACATCTGAACTGTAGCCTAATTTCTCTTTAGCCTCTATTCTATCATCTCAGTCACAATAAAATTACTTCCACAGTTCTTTTTAACAAAAAATGTCCCTTCCAGAAATACACACTGTCCTCATTATTTCGGATATAACCCGATAACAGTTTTCATTGGAAACGGTTGTCCACTGATGAAACTGCAAGAAGAGCACAAATGAAAACATGTGCTATCTGCATTGTTAGATGTCACTTGGTTAAAGTTGGAAAATATATCTTTCTTCTTTCTGTCTTTGGTTTAACTAATCCTTTGAACAATGACTGCTAAGACTGTTTCTAAAGTATCAGACTACAAAATATTGTTGTCTTTTGAGATCAGATCAAGCAGTCACAGAGTCATAAATCATTGTTGTGACAGGACTGAGAGACATGGCAAACTACATGTTGGACCCTGACCCACTGCCATCTTGCCAAGACACCAGGACCAAATTCATCGTTCACTTGGCAGCACCACCAGTTGTGCATGGAAGAGCACTTTTTAAACCAATGTCATTGGCACCATTTCTGACACTCTTGGAGGCTCATACTGTGTGAGGGGTGATGCTTTGGTTGCCTTTCACAGTGACAACATGGGACAAAATGCACAATTGTTTCACCTGATTCCAGAGGTGAGGGCTTGAGTCACATGACTTGGACACGAGTTACAAATTTGATGACTTTGATGACTCGAATTGACAAAATCAAAAACCACTTACAACCTGACTTGGACTTTAACATCAATAACTTGTGAGTTCACTTGGACTTGAGCCTTTTGACTTGTATATACTTGATATCTTTCCCCAAGCCTGAAGATTAAAAAGCATGTTATTCAAAAACTGTGCCACTGATCACTTAATTTCCTTTTAATTTCCTGAACCAAATAACCTTAACACTATTTATTTTCAGCAAGTCGACACTTAACTGCACTCAATCCCCAGATCCATTTTGTTTGAAACACTCTCTCAGCATCCAATTAAGTTGTAGAAGAGAAAAATTAAGAACTAATGTTACGTTACTGACCGCAAGTTGGAAAAATACCAAAGATAATCTTGTTCATGTGCAAAAACTTTATGATGGTCAACAAAAAAGAAACTATTGCATGCAAAACATGCAAGTCAAAATTACAGATGGAAATAACAACTTCCAACTTGGTTTGCCATTTGATGTTGTACAAAGAACAGTAAGTCAGTGCTAATATTAACACAGCTATTGAGCTAATGCTTAGCTACTGTTAGCTTAGCACCTAAGTAATGTTGTAAATCTATGCAGCTGGAAAATCGCTGTTGCATTGTGACTTGAAAGTAAAAGTTTAGGACATGGGACTTGACTTCAGACTTATCACTCTTGAGTTGGGATTTGACTTGGGACTTACTTGTGACTTGCAAAACAGTGACTTGGTCCTATCTTTGCCCGATTTTCCTTTTCATTCCTAACTCCCTACATCTATTGGGTTCCTGCAATAGAGCTCTTACCTAAACTGTGAGGGCTGTTACCATTGACATAAATAAAAGATGGGACGGCACAGCTCCATTTCCTCCCAGTGTACAAAATTGAAACCAAAATATCCCAGATATGAGCGCTGCCATCTGGCACTGGTGCATTTGGGGCCAGAATCTGTGCAGTAGTGATCAGAGTTGGAACCACACTCAAATAACTAATTAAAACCAAACTGATAAGAAAAAATTAACTTGAACAGACATCAGCATAATAAGAGCTACCTAAAAGGAGAGAAACAGTGTTTGGGAATAATTTATTTGGTGTGTGCTTTGATGTTTTATTTTGGCCCATATCCTATCTATTAACATTGGGCAGGCAGGATTTATGACCTATGCTGCAGCCAGCCACCAGGGGGCAATCGAAATGCTTTGCTTCACTTTTGGGGAGCTCTATATACAGTCTCTGGCTGTTACCAGTGAGACTACTGTCACAATCCGTAACCTTAAAGTTACACAACAAACACTACTACTAACACTTTTATCCTCAATACTCCTGATCCAAAACACTATCTTGATGTCATGCTCTGTGGTTCCTAGCCCTCAGTGCCTCAAAGATGCATCATCTCACCACCTTACCCCAGCTGCCATACTCATATCTGGACAATACCCACAGTACCCATTTCCTTCTGTTTAATATATCCAGCCATTCTGTCTACACATCTCCTGCCAGTGGTCCCCAGCTCAAATCGCCCGTCCTTGCTCCCCAGCCTCCAATATCTCCCAGCCCTTCTGCCTTTACCGTCCCCCACCTGCAGTCCCCCTCTGAACATCAAACAGTCCACTGTGGAGATGGATGTGGACATCTAACAACTGGATAGCTTGTTTACTCCTGTGTGAGTACAAGTTGCGGCACAAGCACATGGCGCATAATTGTATTCAGCAGCTCACCTCCGAGTCTGTCAGATTGATTTACAATAGTGGCAGCGATGTGCCAATGAATTTGTTACGCAGCCGGGAGCGGAGTGGTGCTGGGGGGGGAGTTATTGTTGGTCCATAATTAGTCCTGCTGGTGCCCTTTCAGGTGTGTATGTGTGAGAGTGGAAAAGAGATAGAAAAGGAGAAGGAGATAGCGAGAGGAAGAAACAGCCAATAGAACAGACAGAAAAGGGACATAGATCCCAATAAACTGTCAGCACTTTAGCTGACCACAGAAACTGAGAAAAGTCAGAGAAAGAGAGAAAGATTTCTCTTTCATCCTGTCCGTAAAGCTCATCAATAAAAACATCAACACATCCCCTATCAATCCAGATCATGCACTTTCAGTTCGACACCCCAACTTTGCTTCCATCAGCCATCCTTCTTCTTTTTGGACCACTAAAACAGAGTGAAGTCTGCCCAGCATTTCCTTTATGACAGGAGGAGGTGATGGCTGCTGAAAGCAATCTGGCGGCCCCAGGACTTTCAGATCGATACTGAAGGACGGCGGCGCAGTCAGCCAGCGCAGCACTCCGGCAGCAGAGGCACAGAAAAAAAAAAAGAGGGAGTCTGTCACTGTGGAGTCTGAATGAATAGATCACCGGGATTACCAGCAGTCAGACTTGACAACTAACGGCACACTCTTTTTAATCTTCCAGCCTGACAGAACTATCTTAACCTGAATGAGAAATAGGTAATAATTTATGGATCTGTCTCGGAGGATCCAGACAGTTATTTGAGTCTGACACAGATGACAAACTCACAGATAAAATTTACTTCAATGACAGGACAGTTGAGTGGTTATAGAGACAATCAGAGGAGTTTGGGCCCCTTAAATATTCATTCTGCTAAGTGCCCTGGAGCAAGGCTGTGAATGAGCTGCACAACACATATCTGTCGACAGAGAAGATCTTTGTACAGCGTGTACACATGTGCACAGTTCATACCAAAACCTTAAAAGCACAACAGGACACTAGACAGGAGGGCGCTGCATTGCATAAGCAACAGTGTCACTGTCACAAAAGCTGTTAGGCTCAAGATATCTGTGTACCAGACAGGCTGGAACTCCTAAGACAAAATATAAAACATTGTAATCTGAAGGGCACTGAGGCCTCTCAGGTCAACACATGTCATTAAAGTTATTAAAAGTTTTCTTTACACTAATTCTCCAGGTTGTCAGCCCAAATCTGTTTCTTTTTGGCATATTTAGATTGTATCCAGATTGGTTCCAGATAGTCTGGACAACAATAAAATGACATGAAATGCAGTTTTTGCAAATCAGATCCAAGCCAAATTTGGAGCTGGACTGAATCAGATTTCCACAGATGCTCCTCAGTCTGAATGCACTGGATGCTGAAATCTGATTTGTGTCTTTTGAGTGACATGGCCGTGGTATGGTAGCAGAGTGGTGTGGATGACAGAGAATAGTTCTCAACAGTCCATGCAGAGATACTGCAATAAGTTGTTTATTTCAGCAACCCATGCCGATAAGTTGGTGATGTCTGGACACACACATCCAGTCTGACCAATTGCAAATGACAGGGTGGACAGTCTGTCTTTAAGATCTGATTTGAGAAGCAAAAATCTGATTTGCCTTCAGTGTGAACAAAGCGTCAAGAACCCTGTCATGAACTCACCAAGAAACACAACCAACAAGTAGTCTGACAGTCTCTCAGAGTTTTACAGGCCTGGTTTAACAGGCAGCAAAATTCTGGTCAGTAAGTCAAGAGTGACAACTACTCATCTGATATGTTGCCACCAGTAAAAGACAGAGCTTTCACCAGGCACACAAGGTGTGAAGCACTGCACTGCCAAAGTGTATCATATGCACTCAATAAGCTTTCCCCTCTGGGAAATAATGTTCAGATTCATGTTCACACTTGTCTGAAACTGCCAGAGCAGAGTAGTGGGCGTATAACCAAGAAGAAACTGAATTACTGGATACATTCATCTATTCACGGTTGTTAAAAATATTAAAATATGTATAACAAGGAAGAAAAAACTTTTGGTTTGACTTTGTCAAACAAATGCAACCAATGATGAGGGGTCACAAGTAGATATGACAGTAGATGATATGACCACCACCTTAAAGACCACACAAAGAACTGTAACTATAACTATAAAAATATTTTTTTATAGCTGTGAAACAGCTGCACTTTAGGTTTAGGCATGAAAACTACTTGGGTAGGTGTAGGATAAGGCTTGTTTGTTTAGGGTTACAATAACTATATAACATTACACTACATATATCATCTGACATCACTTAAGCGACTAGCAGGTGAAGCAGTGACTAGGGTTGGGCAATGTCTACCAAATTGACATATGACAATGTCCAAAGTGAAGCATCACAATGGATGATGATATTGCTGGAACGAGTGGGTGGGTGTCTGATACAAACGAAGAAATCAGTAGCACTTAAAAACAGCACGCCTGAAAGAAACACAGAAAAGAAACACTGGTGCCACCAATGTAACCAAGCATCTTGAGTTCACTTAACTAGGCAGGTTTAATTAAAAAAATCAAAAATGGAACATGGAGATGTAGCACAACGACCAGCAGCAAAAACTTTATTTTCCGTATGTCAAAAAGTTAACTTTGTCTACAACTCCTGCCTCATGGCAAATCTGAGGGGACACATTGCCTTAAATACAGGAGGGTTTTTAATCATGATGTTACAATGGCAGAGAGCTCAGTGGTCAATGACTGTATAGCTATCGGCAGTCACATGAATCGACTTAAGTCAGACTTAAGTCACAAATATGAGGACTTAAGATTTTTGCTTGACTAACACTGATAAAAGATTCAACTTGACTTTGATTTCATAACTTGAGACTTGACTTAGACTTGAGACAGATGCTTCGAAAAGGCTTGACTTTTGAAAATCAAATATTTGCTTTTTTCTAGGCAGACCAGCAGAAGCCAACGCATAAGGTCTGTAGAGGGCTAGGATTATGTTGTTGATGACGGTAGTGAGAAGAGAACAGCGGTATGCAGTGTCATATAGGAAGCACCTTAGACAGATGTGTTAATAGGCCAAGAGAAATGGTGGGATCCTATTTGAAGGTTAAGACTTGAGACTTGCTTGTGACTTGCACGTGTGACTCCCACGTCTGGCGACTGGAGATGGACAATGTCATCATACATCGACCCAACCCTAGTGGTGACAAATCGTGACGAGTTGGGAATGAGACCGGGCTGAGAAACTGCAGTACAAAAGGTATCACAAAATCCCTGATGGTAGACAAATGTATATCATCTGATTGTGTATATCATCATTCGTCCAATCCTAGATTAAGACTAAGCAAGTGGAAACAATTACAGAATCTTGAATATCACTACAGTGCCCCAAAAAATAAAAATCCCTATTCATGCCAATTACGTCACCAAACTGGTAATGAAGTGGTTTTGAGGTCCAACCTTGTCCAGGTATTGCTCCCTGGGTTTACCGCTTGCATTGACACCGAGTCCATCTATCACATCTGTTTTGACTAATGAATGGGCGAAAAGCAAAAGCTGTCTTTCACACACACCCAGCCTGGCTCTAGAAGTCCTTGACTGTCATCACTTCTAAGATGGTTTATCTCAAGAGACAAAGATGGAGACACGGCTGTCATCAGGCAATCCGAATACCACATAGTACTGATTGTCTGTGTCTCTTTGACTGTTTTTGTGTCTCTCTTCTTGCGCATGCATTTGTGTACACTCACAAGTTTCTGTTCTGAGAAGAAAACAGCCCCCACCCTCCCCTCAACACACCTCCCTACAACCGGCTATTGAGATGGCCGGTGTCAGTCTGCTCTCTCTCCTCTACAGGCTTTAGCGGAGATGCAGGAAGCTTTTGATGGATGATGTTCATTTTCTAAGCTGTGTCTTGGACACTTTAGGTGCATACGACCCACTTCTTTTGGACTATATGTTTTTAATTTAACATCCAGGCGTGTCAAAGTCTGGCTCGAAGATGGATGAGAACTCCTCTACCTCTGCTGGCAGGTTGAAAGCGGAAAACACAGTGGGAGGGGTCGAGGTGTGTGCGTAGGGGGGAGACAAGGGGTGGATAGCAAGATAGAGAGTCCATGCAGCCTTATAAGGGAAAAAAAAAGAAAGAGAAGTGAGTGCTGCAGACACCGTCCAGACTGCTAACAAAGGCAGATGGGATGAGAGGAAACGAGAAAGAAAAAGAAAGCGCAAGAGGGAAACGGAGAGACAAAAGCAAAAGTGCCATTCAGGGAAGAAAAGCGAAGTGGGAGAAGGGAGAACAATGTGATTGTGAAAGTGGAAACAAAGAGAGATAGACAAGAGAGAGGAAGAGCCACTATCTTTACCTCACAGCGAGTCTTAGTTGTAACAGAGGCCTTTTCAAATGAGGGCAAAACTACTGTCAAATTCATTTTCAAATAAGTGTAAGAAATGTTACTTTTATTTGTTGGGGAAAGAATTTTACCATTTCAGTCAACATCTTCACTTTCACCATCAACACTCAGTTCACAACATATGGGTAACAAGCAGAGGTAGCAACAAGTCATTGTTTTGCAAGTCATAAGTATGTTTCAAGTCTAAGTTCCAAGTCCTATACTTTGGGTTTTGGGGAGTTCTAAACAAGTCACTGGGAGTCCTAAACACGTCATAATGTTACAGTGAGTTTCCAACCTCACTGATTTACAAAGTTACTCAGCTGTTAAGCTAATGTATGCCAAGCATCAGCCAGCTGTTAAGAAGTGCTGACTTTCTGTTCTTTGTGCAACTTCAAATATCAAAACAAGTTGGAATTATTGCGTCTCCTTTTTGACCTGCGTGTTTCACATACTGCAATCTTTTTTGATCAAGTTTTATTATATTTTCCATAATGTTTGCAGGTGTACATGAACAAATAAACTTTTTCTATCACATAACATACAGTATACCAAGGCATTGAAGAAGAGGGGAACAATACATTGGAAAAATATAAAACAAATTAATACAAAATAATATATAAAAGTACTTTTTCCCCCTTCTCTTAATAAATTCATCAAGTGACATTTAATCATAATCCTGCTGATATAATAACACACAATTCGGCATACAGTTACAACTACACCAAGCATACCTCTACACTTCTGATTACTTGTTAACTCCAACCTAACCCTTCCCCATACTGCAATTTGTTTTTTTGTTGACCACTTGAGTCTGACTCAAGTCCACATCCCAGGTAACAAGTATGGTTTTGCATGTTTTATCCAACTCATATACTTAATATATTGTTACTGTTAATATATTGTTTCACTATTAACTGCATAACAAACCAGTTTCCAAAGCACACTGTAGTTTTGAAGATGCTTGAATGCCCTCTCAGACAGCCACTGGTGTACATTCATTTGAGAACACTATGAAAACCAACATGCAGAGACATGCCTACATAGATAATCTGTCACGGTAAACTTCATGTGTGGTCATTAGTCTGAAGTAACACACTTCAATCAATGATTTCAAACATGTTAAAAACAGCAAAAAATAACTTGATGAAACAATTATTCAGATAATTCACTTGTCAAGTACAGAAAATTAATCTACGACTGTTTTGATGAAATACTAATATGTGTATTCAAGGAAAGTAAAAACAGATTTTGTCTTTTCAAACTTCTCAGAAGGGTTTTCTGGGATTCTAAGAGCATGTTGTAAATTTAATATCTGGTTGTTCGGTAACCTTGGCCAGATAGTTGGACAGAAAAAGCTAATTTGAGGACATCCCTTTGGGGTCTGACAATGGATATTTTTGATTAATCGCATAATGAAAAAGTTAAACAACAGATTGATTCATTGTGGCACTAACATTGTCCATTGATTATATTGTTTTCTGTGCTTCTGAAACAGATTCCTCTTGATGCAACCCACTTTTCATCAAAACAGAGGTGAGACATCATATAGAAAAAAGAATCACATTATATCATGTGCTGCACATGTCATCTCCGTGACTGAACTGCGTTTCCTGTCAAAATCAATAAAGGAACCATAACACTTCAGCTGTTATATGAAACTGCATGTTTCATATAGCGACAGCAGACAGAGCTGATAATTCCCTCATGCACCGTGCATGGAGAGCGATTATCTGCGCCTGTAATGTCAGTAAAACAATCTCTCCACAACACTGGTTCTGGTGAGGGTGCATGCTAGGTTGGGGATGGAAGGCGGGATGGGTGATGAGGTCATGATTAAATGAGATTAGTTAATGATTACTTAATGACTTGACAGGCGACCCCAGGCTCATTTACTGACCAATGACTTCCCCTGCGTGATCATTATTTGGCAACATGAGAACAACGGGTCAGTGTGCTCAGACGCGATCTAATTACATTGACTCTGGGTGCTGTCTCCAAAAAGAGTCACCAAAAAAAAAAGAAAAAGACTAACCACCTCATCATTGTATGCCTCCACCAACTAGTCAAGTTGCCATTTACATCCATGTGTGTCCAAACTTGTATCTTATTTGTGTATTTTAATTTAATAAAAAGCAATAAGTGAATTTTTTGGAGAAAAATGGAACCTTGACCTTCGCATATAAAATGTCATCCATCATTTTTATTTGTGACATTTTGTCCTTTTTTTGGTCTTTTTTTGCACAAACATTTTGCACCATTACAGTAACAAATATACTTTCACATAATGGTCTACAGGTAACAAAGAGCTCAAGCTCAGACGAACAAAACAAAACAAAACAAAAACTGAGAACAAGCCCCACAGCACAGGGTGTATTACTGTATAATCCTGGCTGCATTAAGGAAGCCTGTAGGAGCTAAGACAAACTGTGTCTTTGTAAGTCTGGCTGGTAGAACAGATTTGTCTCAAACAAGACAAAAATGTGGTGACCTTGGCAAAGGTTGATCTACCCACTCCTCAGTTGCCCCAGTTACTCAGGTCCAAAATGGGGAAACCAGCAGACAGTCCCACATGAGGTGTGGGAAAGAAGCCACAGTGTTTTTACATTTCCAGCACTCATTGTTTTGTTGTTGTTTTGAATTAGACCAAGCCTCTTATATCTGACTGAAGCCCAATAATATCTACAGTAGGAATTTTATATTCTATACATTTTCTCTAAATTTGTCTCATGTTATTCCATTCTTGTCACACCGCATTAGGGACGATATAAGCATATGAATTCTTGAGTTCTTGCTCATGCTTGAGTCCAAGTCGACACTTGTACCAAATTTGAGGAACTTCTGTCCAGGTGTTCCTGAGATATCGTGTTTGCAAGAATGGGACGGACATGAGGTCACAGTGACCTTTACCTTTGACCTAAAATAATCTAATCAGTTATCCTTGAGTCCAAGTGGACATTCATATCAAATTTTAACAAAGTCTGTCCAAGTGTTCCTGGAGATATTGCGTTCGAAAGAAAAGGGATGGATGGACATGAGGTCACACGCACCTTTGACCACCAAAATCTAATCAGTTCAAGCTTGTGTGCAAGTGGATGTTTGTGCCAAGTTTTCAGATATTTGTACTTGAGTATTTTATGTTTCTGACAACTTTTTACTCCCTACATTTTAACACAAATATCTGCACTTTCTACTCCTTTTCAAAACAGGTTTGATACTTTAGTTTTAATGCCTTTGAGTAGAACTTTTTTAAAATTTCGTTCGATTTTTTTTGCACACTTGCGCACCACTTTCGCAACATCAAAAATCTATTTCAACCTACATGGATAGGACAATAACACAAAGAAAACACAATCCCTTGGTGTATCCGTTAATAAATATCACAAGACAGAGTAATAAGACGAAAGGAACATAAAAGACACAATAAGATGTAACAAGACAAAAAGATGTAACAAGACAAAGAAAATGTAAAGACAACAAAGATGAAAACAATGTCAAGATGTAACGAGACAAGAATGATGTAACATAAGTGATAAAAGTGACAAAAAAGATGAAAACGATGTAAAAGATGTAACCAGACATAACAAGATAAAAATGATGTAAAAAGATGAAAACAACACAACAAGATCAGATGGACAGAGAGGGCTTCTTTTGTACTTTGAGTACCTTTCAGAGCCTGTACTTTTTCACTTTTAGAGTCTTTCTTATAATAACGTGTGTACTTGACACGTCTAGCACGGAAGCATTAAAACTACCATAAGTGCCAAAGCTTTTTGTTGCCACAGCAACTTTGTTTTGTCTGTTCTGATGATCATGTTTGACTTAAGTTTGAAAAAGCTGTTTCGTCATTTCTGTTTTTAGGTTTTTTGTGAGTATTGCTAAAGAGATATTGCATTTTCAAGCTCTACATTTGACTGCATCTCCTTGTACTGAGGTCTTTTCCTTCCCTCTGTGTCTTACTTTTTTCATCTCTCAGCATCTCTCAGTTTCTCTCACTGTTGATGTTTGATTCAACAGCTCCATCCTGTACCTTTCAATAAAATAAAACCAAATAGAAAGCACTCAGAGGAAATAAACAGTGGCCTCCAGCGCCTCGGCCATCCATTTGGCCTCACTGCGGCAGCTAAAACACAGTGCCTCCAGTTATTTTATACAGTAAGGCAGCCCGCTGAGTGAATCAGGATCTGTGAGCTTTTTCTATCCATCACAACAAGGTGAGAGTGAAATTGACGGATGGTGAAGAGGAAAAGCTCTGCAAAGATGTCTTGAGCATGCCTTGTTTTTTCTTCAGACCGTGCTGATACAGTTATTTGGCCTTTTCTAAATTGCTGCAGGACGTCTAGACGTCTAGAGATGTGATTTTTATTTTGCCTATAAACCTATTTTGTTATCTTCTACTTTGAAAGTTCCCAGTTGGTTCACTCATCTCTGTGTGAGTTTCCTGCTTATCTGCTCTGACCTCCAAAAGTAAACTTTTTCAGCAGGTGTTTTTGGTTTTTCAGTGGTAAATGGCTGCATTTATATGGCATTTTTATGCAAAGCACTTTACAATTTGCCACTCATTCACCCATTCACACACTCACTCACTGATAGCAGCGAGCGAACGTGCAAGGCCAAAACATCTGGAGCAATCTGAGGACACTTGCACATGTGGTTCAAACTGCCAACCTGTCTTCCGCTAAATCCAGTCATCACTGTTTCTTTGATTTAAGGGGGATTGAGAGGTGTCTGTGTTTATAAATGTAAATGTATTTATTTCAATTATACTCCTCATCCTTTAACAACAGTATCTTGTACTTTTTAACTTCATATGATCAAGTTATGGACACTCTGATCAGCTCAGTTTCTCTGTCCCTTGTGCTAAGAAAACAACTGGCAAAAAAATCTTCACGTTTTAAGGGATACGTTGGATTACTTAATGTGGGGGTTGTATGAGGTACTTATCCTTAGTAAATATATTAGCTACAGTAGATCCCAGTTGGCATGCCCTCACTCTGTAGGAAGGAGAGAGGAATACTGGCACCAAAGCTAAGCAATTAACTGCAACAGACAGGGTCAGCAACAAAAGGTATTTTAGCCACTCAAAAAAGGTCCACCTAAAAAAAAAATCAACATCAGTTTAAGTGCATGTTATCTTTAGAATATTTTCACTGCTTTACTTTGTTGTCAGACAGCCTTTTCTGACAGGAAACTGCCATCATAGAGGCCAAATATCACTCTCTCCAAACCAACCAAACTCCATAGGCAGAATCAGTCATTTTAACTCACAGAGCATGGGAGTTGTTGGTCTACTGCTGCCTTGATTTGTTAGTTTGTTTGTGTCATTGTGTGACTATGGTGTTTTAAAAAGCATAGTTTGGATTCACTGAAGTCACACAATAAGACAAACAATCTAGCAGATAGAGGCAGCGGTAGACCAGAAACACCTGTTGTCTATAGTGTAAAATTGCTGATTTTGTTTATGGAGTTTGGTTAGTATGGAGTATGGCATCTTTGTGATGGACCGCACTTGTTAATCAATGAAGCTGTCAAACTCTATTGTTTATCTACTTGGACCACCTTGTAATATTTTCAAGGCCTTAATTAATTAAGTTTGTGGTTTTTTTTTTTTTTTTTATTTATTTATTTTTTGCTTTGGTTCTGTGCATTGCTGTTTTAATAACTCTATTTCTAGCCTTCGTTTAGCAGTTGCTATGTTGCGAGCCCCTCGAAAATGAGGTGATACATCCCAAAAGGGTGTTATTATCCTAATAAATAAATTTGAGCATTATCTTAGAATGTAAATTTGCTTGTGTTGCTTCGTGTATGTGTTCATATCTGTGTGTGCGCCCACACCTGTGTGCCTTTACGACTCTGCGTGTTTGCCCACCTGTGCGTGACTGAGTGCAGTGACATAAATGTACAGGTTTACCTATGTGTGACTGTATGAGTGTGTATATGTGTGTGTGTGTGTGTGCGGTTGCTGAGTGTTGTCCAGATGCCTGCCTGTGGTTTATGGATATTCATTATAGAACCATTACAGCAGGGTTACACGGGACGGGAGGGATGTTTTATCTGCTAATGCATAAAACACAATCACACGCGCACACACACACGTACGCACACACACGTGTCCATATCTTTTGACATCTCAGGAATGAAAGCATCCATCATCCCGTGCGCGGATCGACCCGAGCGTCGGCGGCGCTGTGTAGCGAGATGATGAGAAACAAATCACCCCAACACATTCCTATCTGCTACTTCCCGGACAATTGAATCACTGGAAGTCACGGCAGCAAATCACAGCCTCACAGGCATGCCATTAGTAAAGAAGACTCACTTGTAATTGAGCTTTATTAAAACGGGAGTGTGTCAACTGCAAATAGATCGTAGTTTTGAGTTTACTGAGTTTACATGGGGCAAACTTTCATTACAGTCAACGGCCATTCCGGTTGGCTTCCCCTTGATGCCGGATCAATCCCGTATTCCTCACCTGATCAATAGCATTGACTGACATGGGTGATTGCATCATGTGACGGTAACTGCTGGCTGATTCCCCGCCTGAGGCGCTGTCACTTCAAACAATAGATGAGTTTTTATTTACTACTTACTCCATTAAAATACAGTGGAATAAAAATGTGCGCCATAAGTTCAGCTTTGAGACCTGGACAGCGTGTTATAGCAGTTATGGGAATATCAATATGGTGAGATATTACATATTGGATTAGAGAGCCACTTAAATCAGCATGTAAGTGGCATTTTTCATGAAACGCAGATGCAGTTTCTGAAGCAAATCATTCTCTTAAAAGGACAGTTCAACCCAAAACTAAAAAAATACACTTTTTTCTGACCTGTAGTGCTATTTATCTATATATATCTTATCTATATTTTTTTGGTGTAAGTTGCAGAGTTTTGGAGATATCAGCAGTAAATATGTCTGCCTTCTCTCCAATATAATGGGATGAAATGGCACTTGGCTTGTGGTGCTCAACTGCCAAAAAAGACATTTGAAAAATTCAACACCAGTGTCTCTTTTACAGAAATCTTGACCTGGTTCAGGGTTTGAACATTAATGTTTTTTTTTCACTTGCCTGGTTGGGCAAGTGGGTTAGAAATGTACAATTTTTACTTACCCCTGTATGAACGGTTTTATTTAATAGCTGTTATCAAATAACAAAAAGACTAAAGTTAATTTTCATCTTAAATCCTGGGCTGCTACATCTACAAAATGTCAGAAAATAGTGTAAAATGTCCACCCAAAGCCCAAGTTGATGTCTTTAAATGTCTCATTTTGCCAGTCTAAAATCTAAAGATATTCTGATTGCTATGATAAATGAAGAAAATTGGGAAATCTTCATATTTGAGAGGCTGAAAACAGCATTTTCTGCCATTTTTGCATGAAAAATTACTTCATGAGTAATTGATTATCAAAATAGTTAAGTTGTTTAACTCTTTTGTGAGTGAGTTGCCAGATTTACTTGGCCAACATGGCATTTTAGTGCTTTGAGCCCCACATGCTGAGTGCAATTTAGATCTATTATATTCAAGAGAAGGCAACCTTGAATCTCAAAAACAGGGAGGATTTCATGGCCAAAAAAACTGAGTTTGTTTGCTCCATTTTGGTCATTTGAAACAATCAACTGAGAAGTCCACTGCAACAGTATTTCTATGTTGAATGCTTTTAATTTTACTTTTATTTCTTAGAAAAGAGTACAATGATATTCATCACTTTATTTTTGCCCTGCCCCTAAAAGAAAAGTCACTTTAAAACTTTCCTTGAGAAACAGGAATTCTTTTGGTTTGGTGTTGTTATAATGTTGTGGTACAAACAGTAGCCTTTTGGAGTTGTAGGGGTTGTATAGACTGTGAAGCCCTAAGTTGATAATCCAAAGAGAAAATATATTAGAAATCTGGAGAAATACAGGAGAATTGTGATCCCACAAGAAAATAGAGAAAGGGCAATGAAAACCAGGAGTCTCCTTGGAAAATCAGGAGGGTTGGCAAGTTGTAGGCACACATTTCTACAGCCAATATCTCCAAAAGTCATAGCACAACAGGTCAGAGGAAAAGTGTGTAGTTTTGATTTTGTGGAGAACTGCCCCTTTAGCACAGTTTTGTTTTATAAAGGCGGTGATAAAATTGTGTCAGGAGATGAATAATGTAGAATTTTGTGCCTTAAATGCTCATCCAAAAGTCCTGTAAGTGTCCAACCGTGCCACAGATGGCACAAAAAAACAAAAAACTCGAACAAAACAAAAAAAACATGGATGTTAGTTAAAGCCCAAACAAGCAGAGCACATTAATTATGGGTACAGAGACACAGTTTCTTGAAAACTAGGTCTTTCAGATAAAAAATAATTAGAGGTTTCTCATTCTTTGCTGAGCTCTGAGCGTTGTTCAAGGGTCTTTTTTTTTTGTATTTAGCTCTTTGTTTGGTGAAACTTACTACAAATGAGGCTGAGGGTTGTTTGAGTATAGACAAGAAAAAGAGAAAGCGAGCTCCCCGTGTGCCCGCGGTCATGTTCAGGAGATAAATACAGGACATTAGCTCCAGGCTGGATGAGCCTCAGGGGCTACATGAGCTAATCTGCTCTAATAGACAGCACACATTCACTCATTACACCCAGAGCGTGCACAGTGTTGGTCACTTCATCATTGTTCGAGCTATGCAAAGACGCTGAGTTAAAAGGAAGGATTAGAGGGAGGGAAGGACAGCAGGGAAAGAAAGAAAGGTAAAAGTGAACCCTGGGCGAGGGCAATGGATTGTAATCAGCAGCAAAAATTCAGTGAATTATTCATCATTTTGTTTTAGAAATAATTTTTCAGAGTAGTATCAGTATGTCCAACTTCACCTTGACAACAGCTTAATACTCTAAATATGAAAAGTCATATCAGGTAAAAGGTAAAACCCTGAGGCTAAGTTACTGATGTACAATGAGGCTGGATAACAAGTACCGCTGTGAGTTGATCCTAAATACTTTAAGGGATGATTTATATTTCTGAAGTAGGGTCGTATGAGGTATCCGTGGTAGGTAGGTATTACCAGGTTGGAGGAGCAGGGAGGAGTACTAGACTGTCTCACTATTTTTCTCTTGCTCAACAAAACTCCATTGGCAAAATCAGTAATTTTACCTTGCAGAGCACAGGAGTTGCTGGTCTACCGCCACCTTGATCTGTCGGTTTGTTTGTGTTACTGTGTGACTTCAGTGAATCAGAACTAACTTTTTATAACACCAAAGTCACACCATAAGACAAACAAACTAAATAATTGAAGCAGCAATAGACCAGCAACTCCCATGTTCTGTGAGGTAAAATGAATGATTTTGACTATGGAGTCTGGTGGCTTTGAAGAGGGCAACTTTTGGCTTATATAACAGCAGTTTCCCATCGGAAAAGGCTGTCTGACGGCAAGGTAAAGCTGTGAAATATTCTGAATAAAGTGTACCGTTAAACTGGTATTGACGTGTTTTAGGTCGGCCTTGTATAAAGTTGCTAAAATAAATTTTGCTGCAGACCCTGTCCACAGAATTCAGAAGGTGGTCGGTTGTATTTTTCTGTTTAATAAGGAAAATAGGAGTGAGAATGTTTCTTTCTTGGCATTTTGTGAGTCCATTTTGTTTATTTTGTCGCTGCCCGCATAGCTGTTTTCAGTTTTTTTTCACTGGCTGTGGCAGCTGGTATGTAATAAAACTTTAATTTTGTGCAGGCACTACTTTGCTTGGTTACGTGGCCTACTACTTTGAGAAGATTTGTCTTTGCCTTCAGTTTTTCCTATGTTTTAGTTCCTTTTAATACCATGATGTAACCATGACATTGGCATTAAAAGGGTCAATAGAGTTAAACAGTGAACCACCCGCTTTTTCAACACTTCCAGAGGTGAATTTCCCATTCATGCATTCCATTGATATTTCTGAAAATCCTTATATATTAAGCCTGGAACCAAACTAAACCAACTACAAGATGGATCCTTACCATCATACATTTCATCTGGAGCCAAAGATTAGAGATTATTATTATTTTGTCATTATTATAGTGTTTATACTCTTAATAACAGTGTTATATATAAAATTCACTGTGGCTGACACAGCTAATGTTAACTCTCTGTGCTGGAGGTTTCAGATTTCTTTACCTTTATTACAGTAATTGGCTTTTTGTTACGTACTTAATATAGCTTGCCCGGAGTAAGTCTGAATCTCAGATTTTAGGGAAGTGCACGCATCTCCGCCTTCATTCGAGGAATATGAAAACACCTCTCTAATGACAAACTTCTTACAGATACAAGTCAGTATAGTCAAGATTAGACATTTTAGGTCACATAAACATCAGAAAAACACACGCACAAATCTTTGATCACAACTCACAGACATGGCAAAGAACAAGTGACAAGGGTCTGATACAGCAGTGGTTCATTTTAAAGGGTCACTGGGCTAAAAGGCTGCAAAGTACCGCCTTATGTCTCCCTCAGTTTTACTGTGAAGGGGCATCCACTTCAGCAGACAGCTGCTGACACTGAGGCATTAGCCTCATCCTCATACTGGAGACAGTAACAACAAGACTGAGACAGAGAGTGACAGCGTGACAGAGACATAGAGAGGGACAGGATGAGTGAGACAGTGACAGACAGAGACAGATGCAGAATGACAGAGAAAAAGAGAAAAAACTGAGCTTTCTCTAAGGGGTTTTCCTGCAGGACACAGACACTTTGATTCACACTTAAAGCTAAGTAGTTGTGGCAGCTGCTGATGTATTTTTAAGGTCTTGTGTTTTCCAACAATTGCTGTTTAACAAACCCATCCACAGCCGGCCAGAGCCGTAATCAAACTAAGCACTTGCTTAGGGCCACCACAGGGCCCCATGAGAGCTTGGAATGCGTTTTTTTTGTAATATATTATCATCAGTGGTAATCATTCAAAACACAATATTATGTTAATGAGCTGACTAGCTAATACTTCTGGTTTAATACATTCAGTTGCCTCTGTCACAGCTGCTGTCACAGTCATACACACAGTGACAGTGCAAAGTGGAAATTAACCCCTGACAGATAAATCAGTTGGCCAATATTATCAGCCCAATATTGACCTAGCACACCTTTGCACTGGGTCAATATAAATATATTTCCTCTGATCTGTGGAAACAAACTAATAGCTGCTGATCTCCTACTGCTAATTCAGTCAGTTACTATGGCTTCAACACTCCACACTGACCAGCTACAGCAACCTCAAAGGGTCAAAACTCAAACTTAAAATTCAGAATTTCAAAGCTCAATTTCATATGTGAAGGATGTCAATTTAAAGGCAGTTTGTACTGTGCCCAGTTTTCAGGGGCTCTATTCATTTGGCAAACATCTTATGTTATTTCTTATTTTCTTATGGCACTAGATTGAGGAGCAGGAACAGTTAAAGTTCAATTTCAGAAAGTAGTTTATTTGCTACTTTCACGTGCAAATATAGCAATGATGCAGCTGAAATTTATTTCAGCTGCATCATTGCATCATTGCATATCAGCATTGCATATGAACCCACCCACCCGCCCTGCCTGTCTCTCTTGTATCAATTTTTTTACTCTCCTAATAGAATATTAATCTAGGATCGGCCATGAATCCATCCAGAATCCATCTTGCCAGGCTGTTATCTGTTTGTGTCCACAACGTAAGTGGTGCAGCCAATCAGCATCATAGGAGAGACTTCTGGCAGCTACAGATATGCTTTTAGGTTGGATGACAGTGAGAAGCATGCATGGAAGTGTCTGACTGGTGAAAAATTATCCCTTGTTAGACATGATAGACAAATGGTTCATCCAATCACCTGCCAAGTGGTTTTACTGAAAGTGCCTGCCCTTTTCCAAACAGTTTCTAAAGATGACTTTCTCTGATGGTTCTGTATAATCAAACCATCTGGTGTGTCAAGTTACTGAAGGTGGTGGGAGGCCCCCAAATTTAATTCCGCTTTGGGCCCCATAAAAGCTTGGGCCAGCCCTGAATCCATCCAGCCTCTTTGAGCCCAAGCTTGTGTGTTTGTGTCGCTGTGCATTAAACACGTGACCGATTTATAAGAGCGATTGCGCTGCAGATCACATGTGTATTCTAAGTGAAAAGCACACTGCACCAGCACTGATTGACCATGTTTCCCCTGGAAGGAAACGTAATGTCTGAGCATCTCCGCATGCATCACGCAGTGAGCCGAGAGTCCGCTGATAAACCTGCAACAGCCTGATTACCTGCCCACTGGATTCACTCACTCAACAAATCCCGCTGAGGCCGAGGCCACGTCGCAGATTTGTATTCATCAACGCACACTTTACCCAGAGTCAATCTCTCGGTGTGCGCTAATCAGGACCTTCAGAACAGCACTGGAGACTATTAAGTAGGACTCAACACAGTCGAGCCCACTCCATTTCTGAACACACGCCTGGAGAGGCACCGATGGAGCCATCACCTCTGCCGGTTGTTAATTCACTCTTTTTCACGCCGTCGCTCCCTGTCTCCCTGTAAGTCTCTCTTTCTGTTTGTCTTCCTGTCTCTCTCTTACCAACTGCTCCTCAGTGACTCGCTCTCGCCAATTTTGTTTCTCATGAACTTTCCCCCTGTCTCCTGGCTTTCTTTTTAGCTGATTCTCTCCGTCCCCTCCCCGCCCGCCCCCCGCCTGTCTCTCTTGTACCCCGTATGTTGATGAGGGGAACTGTATCGAGTGCTGTGGCTGTATTAATCAGGGACACATGGAGCCATTCCAGAGGCTCTGGGCCCATTACTGAAACGATTAATAATTGATCGAGTTACTCAGACACACATAAGCTCAAACACACACACACACAGATGCAAGCTAGTACACCCACAGATAAACTGCGTGTGTCAAACTTTGTCAGCACTGCAGTGCATCTTATTCATTGATTTGACAAGGAGCTGTCAGGTGTGGAGCTGACACACACAGGCAAGAAAATTAACAAAGATTCACATAAAATGACTTGGTATTATCACATTATCACCTCTGCATCAGTGAAAGCTGAAGCTGTATGTGATAACTTTGCATAATAGCAACACCAAAGACGGTATAATGAAGTTAAAGATGCAGCAATTCATGATTGTTGAGTCTCATTCCCAGGTCAAGAAATACTTTAAGTTTTTGGGAATGAGTTGCAACAATCAACTATCGTTCCAACCTGTGACTGGTCAAAGTCTGCTGTCACGGATTAGAATAGAAGTTAGAGGTCTGAAAACAGAGCTAAGAGGAGGTACAGAAGTCAAGCTCTGCAGTAGAATATATTTATGGCTCTTCGAGCACCAAAAGCAAAGTGCCATTTAGTCCCATTATACTGGAGAGGAGACACAGTTCTCTACAGGCGATATCTCCAAAACTCAGGAACTCTCACTGAAAAATCTAGATGGATAAACAGCACAACAGGCCAGAGGAAAAGTGTGTAGTTTTGATTTAGGGGTGAACTGTCCCTTTAACCAAAAATAAAGCATGTGCTGTCTGGTGCTTGTGGATCACGGTAACTTGAGAAACACATTCAGTTTCATCATCTGGCTATTTGTTTCTGTTAGAAACAAGGTTAGAATAGGCAGTTCTAAAGGATCATAAGCTAAAGAGGCCTGCTTCCAGTTTTACAGGTCATTGTCGATGCACAGTACTTGACATTTGGAGTCCTGCTCTGCCTGTAAAAACAGTCGTATTATGTTTCCAGCAGCTCCTGAGAAACTGTGACGAGCCTGCAGGTGCAGATCTAGAAGAATATTCATGGGGTGGTAAGAGGGTGGCATGGAGTCTTCGAGGGGAGGCAGGAATATATAAATGCCAAATTAATTGCAAACAGTCACATACATCAATATTTGCTTGGAAAAGCTCCCAAATTTAGCTGTTTTAACTCAAAAACACTGAATAGAAATATCTAAATGTGGCAATAGATAAATATAAACTGTATTATTTCTAAATCTTCACACATTTTACCAAATACCTGTCTTTTTTTCATTGAACATCAGTCCATCACTTAGCCTAAAATGTCTTAATTTATGCTTTTTAACATGTTATTTTGTAAAAATTAATCTAAATGAATGCGTTCAATTATACAGCCCTGAGATAGATAAGATGTTGCCTGCTGAAGGGCTAGTGGAGTTGAAAGTGTGCTTAGAACAGTGTCAGCTCTTGCTGCATTCACTTGCACTCAGACACTGGATTTTTCGTGTAAATTTCCAACCAACCACAGTTTATTGTAGATGTATTTTTTGAATTAGATTATCAAAAACTGGCTATATGTTGGCCAACAAAGTTATAGCTATAGATTATAGGGTGGTGATGCACGGCCTGGAAGTTTGTGAACAATATATTTTGGTGCACACTGCCGACACAGCTCTGCAAGCAGAAGAACCATAGACTGTATATAGAAATGGACGGAGCCTTCGTGACGTCACCCATTGGTTTCTGAACACCCGTTTTGAAGCCTCGAGTTTCAGATTTGGCCAGCGCCATTTTGACAGTTTTGAAACCGGATGTGAATATGATTGGTTGAGATGGTGGAGCAGGGCGGGACTGTGGATTTTGGGATTGTGTCAATTAAGAGGGACACATCCTGGCTATATGCTGCCATGCCTGTGCTGCTGAACTGGGCAAAATGCGGTCATTTGTAGAGAGGCTACTCCTATTTGCATAATTTAACATTACTCTTGTCCCTAATTTAGGTCGCTGAGACATCATTGCTGCTTGTCCCAGCTGTGACAAGCAGGTAAGGCTTGGCTAGCGCCAGCAAAGTGCATCCCTAATTCACGTTAACGGAACTATTATTAATTGGGGTATTAGCTATTTTGCATAACGTAAAGCAGATTTCAAATCATATACATCCTTGGTTGAAACAAAATTAAATTCACTTACCAGAAAAACTGAAGGGCCAACTCCTTGGAAAATCTGTTAGTACATCCAAACGCTGCACAAGACATTTTTAACCACAAAAGGTTGAACTGCTGCCTCAGTTAAGCTTCACGTTTTGTTAAATTAACTTATGAAATTAATTTATGAAAATTAGAATAAAGCTAAACCAAGCAAGCAAACAAAATAGGACTGTCAGAGGTTCAAAGTTGTAAGCTCAGTTTCTAGAACGCGGACAAAACACCCCCAAAAAATCCCCGTGAAATTCAGGGCTATTTAAAAGATTTTTTTATTATTATTATCATTTAAAAATCACACTGTCATGACAACCGAGATCCAAAATTAACAAGCTGGGGAGCGGGGTGGTGTGGTGGGGGGCAAGCACAGACTGTATAGTCTATGGGAGTGAATGAGTGGCACTACCATAGGGCACTACGCCTGTCAATCACGAAACCACGCCCCTAATTATACAGAACTTTAAGCCTTAATATAAAATCAACGAATGACTTATATGAAAATTCAAGTCTGGTTCAGTGAACATGGTGGGGGATATTAGCGATAGAGACCAAAATCGTTTTTTGACACCGGCTATAAATATGTTTATTTCAGCTGTAAAGTTCGGCATTTTAGAACGGGTGTCAATGGAACCGGGCTTCTTTTTGCAACCAGCTCGCGTGCCCCCTGCTGGATTTCGGTGAGAATACAGCGTTACTGCACTTCCGCATTGGCTTCATTTTTCAGAGCCGGAAGCTCCGTCCACTTCTATATACAGTCTATGAGGAGAACTCAGCTTTCTTGGTCAATATAGCTGAGGAATTTATTGTGTCAACTGACTACATACCATCAATACTGATTAGACATCCACAGGAACAGTACATTTTCTAAGGATGCCTATATACCTATAATATCGCAGTATTACAGGTCAGTTTGATATTAAGCCAATATCGAATTTTACCGCTAAATCTCACAGGTGACCCAGCTGCCCCCGAGTAAAACTTGAGAGGCTACAAATGAGAGTGAAGTTGCAAGTCAGCGAATTCTTTTCACAAGCCTTTCCTGCAGATGTTTCACAGTAAAACCCTTGTTACGGCATATTTTTTACTGAATATGGGCTGATAACAGTCAGCTGTCGATTGATCTGAGCTTTTCTAGAATTTTCCCTCTAATGTTGAGTCATTTTTTTTAATTAGAACCACCTAACTAACTAACTTAATAAAACAGGACTTTCATGAATTTTTTTTTTTTTGTCATGGTCAAGTTCCAAAACCAGTACCATAACCAGTGACAGCGTTAGCCTCACTGCCTAGGAAATTGCACATGTTCCAGGCTTTTATGTCAACTTTCCCTCAAAAAATCAAGTCTCCATGCCCAATTTGAGATAACCTCAGTGACATCATAATGACATCATCATGTTATTTTCTCAGGTTTGATAGAACTTCTCCAGAGCCACAAAGCAAACTTATATGTATATTATAGTGTTTTTACAGGCATATGGACTGAATAGTCATCTCCAGTTTCAGAATTGGTGAAACTGCCCTTTATAGTGCTGAACAGAGGTAATTGACAATGTTGAATGTGATGTAAAAAAGTTTGAAATCTGTGTAAACTAAAAGTTTGGTTAAAGCTAGGTAAACAAAACTATTTAAATACAATTTTTGGCCAAAAATAAATTAAATGAGAAAAACTTGAAACAATTAAAACTTCTTTACATGATGAGGAGGTGAACTTGTGTCAGCAAAACTGAAGACAGATGCACAGACGCCCACCCACCACCCTGACACGACACCCTCACTTTCCACTGCATTATTTCACTGACAAATTACAGCATAGTTGAGTTTTTGCCTGCTCCGTGTAGCCCTTTCATGGATATTTCTCATACTTTTCATGCAGGCTTTGGCTTCAGTGCTTTGTTATTTGCATTTTAAGATGTTGTTCTCGTTTCTAAAAAACCTCAGAGAGACAAGACTGCAAGAAGACAACGAGGGAGGGATAGAGAGACTGACCCTTCCAGATGGTGGGAGATTTACAAACCCTCAGTGGGCAGTGGAGGTGATGAAGAGCTTCATATCTGACTCTCTTGAACCCCCCCCAACCATCTAAACAGCTTCAAAATGACAGATCTGGGAGTATACAGTACAAGCGCGTTTCGTGCATGAGATCAGTGTGCAGCCACATGGCTTTTGCTATCAAATGAGGACCTGAATGCACAGTATGTAATTTCTGCCTATTCTCTCCCATAAAAAATAACAAAAAAATGTAGTTTGATGATGTCCAAAGTGGCATGGGATCATGGGAATTGTTGTCTTCATTGTTAAACAACCACCACTGCACCTCTTTCCGAGGTGACACAGGCAGAAATCATGTTTGCGGACAATGTAATAGAGTTTGTTTTATTCACGTTACATTTAGTTACACTCACCGACTTAATGGTAACGTAGGAATACACTGCAAACTGAACTGGGATGTGCACGGCCCAGAACAAGAGGGAAGGATATTGGGGAGAGAAGGGCCTGCACAGAGCCCAGAGGATACTAAAAGACAATAAAGAGCTGTTATCTGGCAAGAGATACATAAGTATCCACTGCTGTACCACCAGACTACAGGGCAGCTTGTTCCCTCATGCTGTGAGATTTCATATTTATATTTATCTTCAGCACTTGTTTTATTTTTATCTTTTCAACCAATCCACTGTATAATTCAAATGTCTCTTTTTGTATCTTAACACAGCCTTTCTAAACTGAGGCACTTTTCCCATCAATTGTGATGCATTGTTTCCTGAAGGCACCATTTCCAATGAAAAATGAGGTAGGACTTCTCAGCTATTTGAGGAAACTGGTGGCATTAGCCACTTAAACTTCTGCTTCCATTTACTCCATTCACTAACATTTTCATTGCGATTTTGTTTTTTCATTCATTAGGATGTCTGTGGAACTATAAGGTGTTGGCAAAGGCTTGTGGGATAAAAGTAGGTGGTATTTAGGGGCTACCTACATGGAACATTTGGTGGCGGCAGCGTAACTTTTTGTGGCCTTGGCTGATGAAAAAACCCTGGCATATAGTTCTATTTGTGGGGTCACGACTGCGCTCTGATCATCTATCCTAGATATCCATGTAACAAAGAGAGTAGGAGTATACCATTAACACATCATGTAAAAGCTGTTAAATGATATACTCCTGACACCTCAAGTGATCATTCAACACAGTCACATGAACCAAGACCATAAGAACTGTAGCTGATGGAAAAGACATTTATAACTACAAGGCAGTGCGTTGATGAGGGAGCAGCTCAGTACAGTTATTCCTGTTATCCTGTAGCAACCCTGCTATCCTGCATCTGTCCAGTGTACTATTAAGTTGCTAAATGTTGTTAAGTTCATGCCGCTTTTGGTTCTTGGATGCAATAAAATGTAGAGCTGCAAGCGGGCAGTTAAAAGTCTAAAAGTGTAGTGATGGTTCTTTGTTTTTTCTAGAAAATAACTTTCAACTGTTTGAGGGTGTAAAATAGTGTAGAGGCCTAACAACAGCAATCCACACGGTCAGCAGATTCAAATCTCTTTCATGATGCTTTTCTTGTAGTAATAAATGCCTCAAACACTGTCAGGACAAGACGTGGCACAGGTGGAAATTTTCACACTAACACTAGTCCTCCCAGAATACCATTAAATAATGCTGTTGCTGGTTTCCCTTTGTTGTTTACACTCGCATTTTAAGATTTAGCACAAAAGCCCAATATGAAATTTTACAGAAAGTAAACGAAGGCAAAAAAAGAATTGACGTTGCAGAGTACAGTTGCATTTCTTTTGGCACAAATTTCTCTTGACCCCCCCTGTGCTTCACTCAAACGCAGACTAGATTACATGACAAAGCCATAAAGACGACTTCTTGTGATTGTGAGTGTGTGCTACTAGACGTTTACTGAGTGTGATGAGAAAAGGAGCTTTGATCAGTGGGTTCGACTGAGAGCGTGTGATTGGCTGAGAACTCTTTATGGCTGAGAACAGCACACCTGCGAGCTGGTTCAAGATTTATTACTTTCTCTGAGAGCGGACCTGACAGATTGAACACACCTGTCCCTGTCACTTAGCAATCTGCTATCACAAAAATAAATGTGACATTACTAATGACTTGATGTTTCCTCTGTCTTTCTTTTGCAATTGAAGGATAATTCAGGCTCATCACAATTTGGGTCTAATTTTCATGGCTGTAATTTCTATCAGATGTGATCACTTTGCAAAGTCTGATGGGGCAAGAAGACACAAGAGCAGTAACATGATCACACAGGTTGTAGAGAAGCAAACAGTTCAGCCAGATTAAAAAAAATCATTTTAGAGCTGCACAGTTAATTGAAATTGTATAAAAATCACAATATGGCCAAGTGCAATACCCAACTCTCAAATGCTGCACTGTTTTGACAGTTCAAAAATGTGTAACAAATCAGCATACTGCAGTGTTGTTCTCCAGATGTGAGAAAACATGTTTGTTTGGTACACTGTGAAAACAAAAAAGTTCAGAAAACTCAAAGTTTCAAGGCAACTTACTGCAACAGATTTTTTGAGTTTTGAATCCAACTCAAACTTTAAAGTTTTGAAAAAAGTTTTACCAACTTCTAATCTGTACTTTTGTCCTTCAAATGAACTTGAATTTTTGAGTTTTAGAAACCCCCAAAAGTTGTGTTTTAAAAAATTACTGAGCAAACTCTTGAAATTAAAGTGAATAATAGTCAACAGTTTCATGTTTTCAATTAAAATCATTTCATTTCAGACACCCTAATAATGCCAAATCAGGTTAACAGCTTACTGTGACCAGTTTTTGAAATACAATTTTTTTGAGTTTCTAAAAATCAAAGATTGAAATTTATCCAAATTATCTAAACTAAAGATTTTAGGTCAACAAAATTTTTTTCAGTTTATTTCAAAACCTAAGTCTGAGTTGGGCTCGAAACTCAAAAATCTATAATAGAAAGCGTTTGTTTTTTCAGTGTACAGACCCCAACAAATGTTATAATTATAATGATAATTTTTATAGTTTATTTTTCAGTGGAAATTGTGATGCAAAAATTATCATTTCCATTAATCATGTGTCATATTGCAAATGCAAAATTTGTCAAAATAAAAAAAAAATAGCAATTTTTTCTTTTTTCAAGTGATATAGTCATCGCCTTAGATCCCAGTTACAGGTAGGACTGATGGCCAAAACTGTGAAAATATAATCCAGACTTTAACTAAAATAGAATGATCCTTTAAAAGGAGCTAATAAGGAGAGATACAGAAAGAAAGGAAAAAAGGAAAATGTTGGTTTTCTCTGCCATTACTTAATGTAGATAGAACAAGTGAGCACAGTCACACACTCCTCTCATTAATGGCTCCTGTGTGTTAAATAGCCACTGTTATAATGTAGGAGGCCACAGAAGCAAGTGACGCTCCACAGATTTAACTGTCAGTTACGCCCGGACTCTGTCCCGCTATAGATCCTTATTTGTTTACAAGAAGACAGTGCAACACACACACAAACGACAGAGCACACACACACCTTTACACTTGTAGCTTGACTTGTAAAACCTGCTCTCTCATCCATCAGCTGCAGTAACAGAGCCTCACCTCTGACAGTGTTTGAATAACACTGTCTGAGCAGATCTGTGACGATGGACGAGTGACCGCACTGTGAACCCTGCCGTGACCTTTGACCTCCCAGAAACGCTCCAGATAACAGTGACTGCCCCGGTGGTATGCATTATTTGTCAGCAGCAAGGAGACAAATCTATTCTACATGAACTGTGATACGTATATTTTTTGCACTTGCAGCTTTTCTTGCTGTTAATCAGCAATAACAATACACACAATACAGTCACCAAAAATAATAAAATGCTAAATGAACAGAGGAGAGCCAGTTCTTAATAACTCTCCACCAAGAAAAGACAAAGAGAACGTAGATTTTCTTCTAAAAAGGCACTGAAAGAATGAGTGATGAATCTCACGTTATTGCTTACGTTTTGGGGATGTTTTATTATTATTCTAATTCCATCTTTATTATTTTCTGAACAGTTTCTTTTACGTAATTGTGTGATTTTGAAATTGTTGCTCATTTTCATATCATTTTACTTTGGATTTTTGATTGGAAGCACTTTATGGAAGCTGATGCAGACCCAAATAAAGAATACCGAGCAAAGTTCAACTCCTGGTGAACGAAATGGCTCAGGGAAATTAAAGATGATTATCTATTTGTCTCTTTGAACTGGCAAGATGTCTTGAAGGAAGTCATCCAACCTTCTTCCTCACAACTTATTGTTCCTGCAAACTCAAAACTGCAGTAAGAAACAACTATAATAGTAAAAATGTCAACTTATCTCTTCTCAAAGCATTATTGGTTATGCAATTAAAGGAGAAATCTGCGATATATTTATTGTAATAAATCATAAAATGACCATGATATGTTATCAGAGATCAAGGAAAGTTGAGATACATGCTTCTGTGACATAAACGCTGCAGCCGCAGGGTCCCCATTTGAAATATTTATTCTGTTCATAATCTTGTTTGCCCGTTTCAGTGTTAAGAGTTAAAATTAATGCAGAATGTTCGCTGGATGAGTAAGTGTCTGTTTATGTGTCGTAAGAAATCATTACTAATTTTTTAGAGGGAATAGGTGTTTATAACGGTTAAATTAGCAAAATGTTAATGGAGTTTGGCAGGCTGTAAGGCAGCCAGCCACTTAACTCAAAGTCCATAGTGTGTATTTTCAGAGCAGTGGGATTTTGTTTTCAGGATAATAGGCTTAACTTTACACTGACAGACAACTGACAGTTACAGCTGATCACTTGTCTGGTCTTTGCTTATTATTCTCAATTTATGATGTTTGCATGCCTCCTGCGCTCCTGCAGTGTTCCTGCAGCCTGCAGAGCTTTCATGGGGAAAACAACTCTCTTCAACAATAGATCATATATTAAAGAGGATTTCAACTTCTATCAGCTTCTATCAACTTCTACTTTAATATAAAGTCTGTGGCTCCAACTCACTATTTGGACGTACGTTTTGCACCCGCAGTTTCTACATATTGCATATCATCTGAAGAAAAAAAACAGATGACTATTATTTTAGAAAAGTTTCAATTTGCATCATCTGTAAAATGAAAATAGACAGAACACATGAGGAAATCTGTCTGCTACATCTGTGTCTGTCTCCTTCAACGTGACTGACGATAGTAAAATTAGGACCCAAGGCAAGCATGAACTAAATCAATAAATAGTTCCTCCTATTAAAACAGAATTGGGTTCTTTTGACTGAGGTCCCCCAGGGCACCTATAAATTAGAGTTTTCCAAAAAGCAGTAATTAAAACAGATGGAGAAAACAACAATATGAAGTCATTAGGAACAACTTGATTGAAAAGGTCCTGACAAACTGGAATGATAGATTAAAACAGCTGTAAAATGGGACGAAAAGTTTACCTCTGGGGTCTGCAGGTATCCCATTTGGTAGGATAAAAAGGGCAGTTCATCCCCCAAAACAAAAATGCGCACTTTCCTTTTACCTGTAGTGCTGTTTATCCATCTAGATTTTTTGGTGAGAGTTGCACAGGTTTGGAGATATCGGCAATAGAGACGTCTGCCTTCTCTCCAATATAATAGGACTGCATGGCACTCAGCTTGCAGTGCTCAAAGCGCTAACAAATATATTTGAAAAACTCAACAGCAACGTTTCTTTACAGATACCGTTTGCACAAAATAATCCACAGACCCTGTTGTGAGCAGTTTCATGTAGGAGCCACTTTCATCTGCAGTACAATCTACTGGACCTACTTTAGAATCTACCAGAACTACTTCTTTCTAATAGAAGAAAAGTAGTTCCTTCATGAAACTGCTCACAACAAGGTCTGCGCATTATCTTGATTAATGGGGTCATGATTTTAATGTCAGGAAACACTGGTTTAGAATTCTTCAAATGTATCTTTTGGTGCTTTGAGCACCACAAGCCGAGTGCCATTAAGTCCCATTATTAAGAGAGAAGACAGGCATCTCTACGGCCAGTATCTCCAAAACTCTGCAACTCACACCAAAAAAATCTAGATGGATAAATAGCACTACAGGCCAGAGGAAAAATATGTATTTTTGAATTTGCACTGAATTGTCCTTTAAGGTTCTAAACCCCTGCTGGTCTGGTGGAGTCCCCACATTTGAATGTTGGGGCCTGAATAAAGCGCAACAATGAAGAAGATGGATGAAACAGAGCATGACTAATAGACCGGTTCTTGCTTAAATAAACATAAATTAATGGATTACCACACACATTCATACTTGGGAACTCTGTCCCTGGTCTGTCCTGTATAGGCCTCATGGCAGCTCTAACAACATAAGCCTTTTACAAACTGTATTTTCTACTACATCCTACAATTTCCAATCTCTCTGATTCAACTACTGCTGCCCCCATGAGATGTTTACTTTTACTTGTAATTTAAATTTTCAGTTGAGCAACCCGTTCCCTCTATCTGTGTTTAGTCCCAACCCCTCCATCTTCTGGACACAGTCCAGATGTCAGATTCACTCCACCCCAGTGAAAAAGTGTGGATGTTCCCAGGTTGTAAAGATGATGGAAAAGATAAACAACATGGGGGCAACCAGGGAGCCAGCAGGAGAGAGTAGGGGTCCCCTGTTGTTTTGCTTGAGCGGCCATTCATCAGTTGTTCAAGCTGTCGGGCAATCTATTTCTCTATCTTTTTAGCCATGTTGTTGAGCTATGGCCTGGCAAACCTGTGGGCAAAGGAAATGGGCTGTCTGTCTGTTTCCTCAGGGGAACTGGATTTATTTTCTTTAGTGGGAGGCTTTGGGAGGATCCTAACAAACCCAAAGCTTTTGCTAGAACAGGACTGGATGAGCCAGGCAATTGTTGATTTAACTCAGTGTAAAGCATGGGATGGCATGTTCGTGCAATGAGAACAGAAAGAACAAGATGTGGGCGTGAGCAAGACTGTCCTCACCTGAAAGAACACTGTATTGGTTGTTTGCTCAAATACTTAAAACTATTGATGCATGACCTGAGCATTCAATGACTTTTTGCAATCATGCATGTAATGACTGCCTGCTTTAAGTGTCAAAAGCAGACGTAGGATGACGTTACAATACCATAAAACCTCTTCAGAAGGAAGTTGAGGTGAATAGTTGGGCATACAAAGCATCTGACTTTGTTCCATCTCCTACTTACAGTCAATCTTCCATGAAGGTGATCATTCTGTAAAGGTCGCGTAAAGAAACAATAAATGTTCTGAGTTTGTCACATCACAGAAACGTGTTATTAACTCCCCCAGCCAAATTTGAATTATTAAAGAAATCACTCGGTATATAAAATTAGGTTTCAAAATCATGAAAAAACAAGTTTTCTCTGCTCTGAAATGCTGGTAGCGTGTCTGCCCCACTGTCTCAGTATCAAACACCACTACAACCTGAAATCGACCTGAAACACGGACGCTGCATCTAGCAGTTTTATTGGACATGTCCAGACATGTTTGAGCCACCAGAGGACAGTGACAGGATTCTTTTTTAGTGTGTGTGTGTGTGTTGGGTTGTTGGAACTGAAATGAACTGGAGTGAACTGGCAGGCTGATTCGGACTCACAGAGTTGCTTAAGGTACATTTGTAACTGACCAACAGGGAGGGTGAGGGGAGGGGGAGGCGGTGTCGTTCATGTACTGATTTGTGGGGTTTACATAGTGTTGGGGAACCATGGCTCTGGCATGTCATTGAGCCATGATTCGAGATCTGCCCAAAAAATCCTGAACACATTTTAACTGACAGTCTAACACAATTCAGTACTACATTTTTTTAATTTTTTTTTAGTTTTTTTTCATGTTTTCAGCAACTATTTTCTAGCATACAATGTGTTTAGAGAAGAAAAACTCTTTTTGCAAGTAGTTTTTGTTGTCTAAAGTCAACCAAACCTGGACTATAGAGGTCTTAGTAGGGATGCCACAGTGACGAAATTTTCCCACTGGTTAATAAATGTGTGACAACACCGGTGTTACAGATAACAAAGAAAAAGGTCTGAGCAAGGATGGTCAAGATCTGTAACGTCAGAACATACACTTTGATCTTTAACATTAGATCTTTACATTTCCTCCTTAATTTGACCGAGGGAAGGCTTAGGAGGTTGGTTCACGTTTGAGATGCCAGGTTTATCAAACATGCCCCACACTGACCCCAAAAGCTGTAAGTGAAGTCCACAAAAAAGTTGTAAAGTAGTGGTAACGTGTACACTGGTTGTAAAGTTAGCTCCTTGTCATAGCAAACTTGGTTCTTAGCAATCTTCTGTTCTTTTCAGTACCCATGAAAAAAATTAAAATTGCAGAGTTTGGAGTTTGAACAACATTGCAAGGTTGTGCAGAATTCACAGGGATTGGCTGAATTTGCATGAATAGTTGTGACTGCAACGCTGTGCATCGCAACATCCTGGAGAGACTGACTTTTTTTTTTTTTTTTACAACACATTTGTACAAATGCAAACAAGCCAAAACCTGGAAGTATACTACAGTACAGATACAGGTGAAGGTACTGCTAATCTACATAGAGAAGAATGTTCTGGGTAACCATCAACTCCTCTGAAAACAGTCATGCATGTTCAGCCATGTGCAGCTAGAGAAGCATGTTCCCATCAGTGTTTCTGATGAACTAGTGCGACTGAAGAAAGACAGAACTACAGACTTCAGGATTCAAAATTCAAGGCATCATATTGATGCATGAGTGAGAAAATTCCATCAGAAATGATGGGCTAAATGAAATGTGACAAGCTGCTCCTGAACGTTGCTAAAACACCTGACTTATCGCTGCACTTCTGCAGTACTGGCTAGCACTTAAATAATACCTTCCCCCTGACCATTTGTAAAGTGGGGGCTGCTCTTGTTGCTAAGACATAACATTTCCTGACATGGTTTCCAGCTGTGAAATATGATTTCAATCTATCCAAACGGCGGAACTGTATCTACTCTCCCTCCTCTCTCTTTCTCTATACGTTGCCTCAGAGACAGATGGTGGTGTCAGGGGGGCTGGTGATGGAAGCGGAGGAAATGCAGGTTGTCGTTGACGGTTTCACGATCGCCCACTGGGCTTTTGATGTGTTCGTGCTCCCGCGTGAACGTGATGGCTGAGGGGAACAATGGAGGTGCTGTCTTGTGAACCCTGGTACAGGAGCAAGCTCACTGGGGCGGGCAATTAAAGAGCACGTTAAGGCTTTTCTACCCGCAAGTGGGCCACAGTGACAGACTGAGCAAGGTGGAGGGACAAAAAAGAAAGACCGGGAGAGTGGTGAAAAGAGAAAAGCATCAGGCATAAAACACGGACATAAAAATATATGAGAAAATGAATCAGCTCTGTTTCCTAATGGACAGAATAAAAGGCTGCACTTAATTTCAAAGTGCACTAATACAGCATTACAAGATGTGTTTTGTATCAAATTAGACACAAATTAGATTCACCTAAAAACTGTAAATGCAATATGTTTTTTATTAGATTTGATTAGATATACCCTAATTATACACCATACGCAAAACAAAAAACTTGCCATACAAACTTGAAATACTATGTTCTTCATTAGACAGTATTAGACCCTTTATTAGACCCTTTATTAGACTTTCTAAACAGGTCATTAGGGACACATTATGACAGAACAGGACAGTAAACTAAAGTGTATTATTCCCTACTGTTAGACCCTTACACTTTCTTAGAGGGTAGTTACGGATACGTTACAGCAGAACTGCACTGTAAACTAAAGTGTAATGTTTCCCACAATTAGACCCTTATTAGACTTTATCAGAGGGTAATTATGAACACATCACAACAGAACTGCACATAAACTAAAGTGTATTAATTCCCCTGTCTGAGAGGATAATTAGGGTTGAATTGCAACAGAACTGTACTGTAAACTAAAGTGTATTATTTCACACACAGTTAACACTTATTAGACTCTGTTAGAGGGTAGTTAGGGACACACTATAACAGATGGCAATTATGTTAGTGTTAGTGCATTAGTGTATTATGTTTGACCCTTATTAGACTTTCTTAGAGGTAATATGAACACAGTACAACAGCACTGTACTGTAAACTAAAGTGTATTATTTCCCTAGTTTAGACCCATACCAGGCCATTTTAAAGTATAACTGGGGCCATATTACAGTAGAACTGTACTGTAAACTTAAGTAAAATGACACCCTAATTACCGTCTAACAAAGGTCTAATCTAGGGTTTAATACTGTCTAATAAAGAACATATTATTTGTAGTTTTATCTAATTTGATACAAAGTCTGGTTTGTTATCTCTTATTAGTGTAGTGTTATTAGGTTTATAGTGTCTTATTATTTATATCTAACCTAATTTCTAATAAAAACACAGTATTTCTAGTTTTTGTCTAATTTGGTAGAAAGTACAGCTTGTTAAGTCTTATTACTGGACTACAAAATAAAGTGTGACCGAATAAAAGATAATGCAGATTCATTGTGACTCTGGGTAAGAACAGCAGCATATCAGTGGAAACAGAGTTCTATCATATCCATTTCTCTTCAAGCTATTTATGTAAGAAAGCTAATCAAACTTACCTTTTATTATCGAGGTTGACTCAAATAATTACTCTAAGAAAAAAAAATCTATTTGAGCAAGAAACGGCTTTATTTATTCAATTAAAAGAGACAATGTCGGAGTGGAGAATTAATTCTCTTTTAACTGCTGCCAGCACAATATGGCTCTACCAACATCCATATTAAAGACCCCAGTGCATTAATTAAAATCTGAAGCAACCAGTGCACTCAACTGCAATTTGAGCACACAAAAGAATTCATTCATTTGGCCTAAAATAATCATTAAAAAGCTGCATATCCTGTTCCCTAACTCAGTGTTGAGTTTTCCTGTTATTTATTCATTGAATGTCTATTAACCTGAAGGCATTTCACAGAGAGGGTGATTTATTATTCAATAAGGTTGATATTGCGGTGCCGACACTCGGAAACAATATTTATTCGAGACAAATGTGAAATAAATCCTCGGTTAAAAGACTGAGAGACGGTGGGGAGGACAAGGAAGGAGAGGGAACTTTGCAAGATATGAAAAGTAAAAAAAAAAAAAGGAAAAGTCTTGGATTTACTGTTTCATAGTCTTTCCACAAATCAGACACACTTGTTTTTTTTTCCTGCATGCCGGCAAACATTTCTGCTAATAATGTGATTTTCAGCCTCCAGGCTAAAACTGACCAGCGCAGTTTCACTAGTTATTGACTGGATAATTTGATGGACATGGTTTGACCTTGAAAGACACATACAGATCTGGGTCAAACAGCTCCACATGCTTACACACATGCAGCATACACACATGCACACACCATCCAAGCTTCTTCACTCTGTAGCACACTCTGCATCATAAGCAAACACCCTAATAGAGATATAAATCACAAGCTTCATCACAATATGATATTATTATTAATATTATTACTGGGACGATGTTACAATATTTGCTGCTATCACAAAGTCTTCCATGTTATGATTTCGATTTGATTCATTTCAGTGGCCTGAGATCAATATCAGTTGATATCATATGTCTATTTAACACATTCAGTTACATTTCTGTTACATGTATAAAAAAGCAGCTACATAATGATTAGACAGAATTTATGAGTGAATTCTTCCAGACATTTGTGACCTGGACGTGCCATGGGAATTTCAAAATAAAGGCGTATCCTATGACAATATAAATCAATATTTTCATTTCATTTGCATCGATTATTTGGGTCAATGAACACTGAATCGTTAGATTGATCCAGATCGATGTATTGTTAACACCCAATTGTATAATTGTATGTAGAAGTGTATTCTTGTACACACTTTGTAAACACATTCTAAGTAAACAGCTACACAGAGGTGGATCAGGTCAGTCAGTTCCTGAACACAAACTACATGGCAATTTTTGCAATTAGTAACGTAATCCAATGGATTACAAAAAAAATGTAATGTAATCAAATGTGAATACTACTGTCTTTTTTTTTGGATTACCTCAAATTTAAACTTTGAAAATATTGCATCTTATACTAAAAAAAATGGATGCAGCCACATACATTTGAGTTCCACAAATATTCTTTTTTTGTTTGTTTAAAACATCTAAAAACATGTTCAGAGCAGATAAAATGCATTTTTGCGGAGGGTTTTTTGTTTTTGTGGAGCATTTGTCCAAGAAACCCCGTACATCAGATGCACTCTCAATGAGTTACACCGGTTATCATGATTAAAAAGTTTCTTAATTTAAAACAGCCATATTTTAAAATGTAATCAATAATCCTTGACAATCTAACAATACTCTAATTACACATTTTTCAAATGTAATCTGGGCTGATTATAGCTACAAATTTTTTGTACACACTCTAATATCTCATATGCCGATCATGTGTTATCGCCTCAGTCTTCAGTGAGATATGCTTTGCAAAAACAGCAGGAAATGACACAGTATTTATATCAGCTGCTGAAACCTTGATCTACTGAGCAATGTGACAACACCACTGTAAATCAGTTTGTCATTAGGGAGCATTGTGAACCCCTCATCCACGACACAACATTTTAGTGTGGTCCACACAAATGTCCAGGACTGTCAAAAAACCCTTAATGTTCACTTGACACAAACACTCATTCGTAATGAGATTCACAGTCTTTTGTTATGTAACAAATTTTACATGCATACATATATTGTGCACAATTTGGGAGTTGAGTGAACTAAAAAATGGTTGTGGAACTAAGTACTCAGTGTTTTTATGTTCTTATGACATATAATCAATTTTTTGCTCAATAAAAAAGTAATTTTCACTTAACATAACAAGAAGACATTATGACAACAAGAATAGCAGTTATGTTGAACACAAAATGTTTTGCATTTTGTTCTGCAGCAACTTACAACTTAACAACTTATTATTTTTTTATATTTGTACACACAATTTACTAGAAATGAGTCAAGATGACATTTATTTTTAGAGTACAAGCAGAGTATATAAGGAAAGACCAGGGAGAGTATTATATTATTAGACTTCCCAGCACACAAAGAAATAATAATTAAAGAGACCCTTCTTTTTCAGCCTATAGTTTGAAGAAAACATATGATAGAAACAAGCTGCATCTAATTGATTTTAAGGCAAGTCATGGTGGTTTATTTTCACAATAATGAAAACATTGCAAACTATGATTAAGGTTAGTATTGAATTCACCGACTATAGCCCCACTGGGAAGAGTTCCATACATTGTTTTTGTGCCAATGCTGAAACAAAGCGGCTCCATCAGGAGCAGCTGCAGCTGTGAATTCTGTGTGTGAAATGAAGAACTGACTCTTCAAACTGAGAAAATGTAAAAGCAAGTTTGACTGAACAGTTATCGGTTCAACTTAATATCTTCTTGACAGTTACTGAACATGTTTTTCAGGTTCAATCAACTTAACTCAATTGGTTTAAAAAAAATCTAATAAGTTGCAAATAAGCAAGGTCAGTTAACTTAAATTTTTAAGTTGAACCAGTTCAAAATGATTTACTGTGCACATTAAAAGTTTCATGTGCAAGCTGTTTGTCAGACTCTCTCTTCTCACAGTGTGTTATTGTGTACTTAGAAACACTTAACGCACCATTAAGGCAGAATCCCATGTAAATACTAACCCTCAAGTGAAATACCCAGGAACTGTGTGCAGTCACTCGCATTCTCAAGTAAATGATGTCTCTGTCAAGTAACAATTAAGTCACAGCAAGAGCTGCAGTCATTTATATTTGCAGCTGACTACAATGCATGGTAAAGACCAGACTGAATAATCAATAAAGCAACTGCTACCACTTGTATTTTGCTCTCTAGAGCAGAATCTCTTATAGAGTTTTATTTCAAAGCAACGGCCTTCACTACACTTGAGTTTTGTGATTTGCGATTAGTAGGTTTCAGTGTTTTTCTTTTCGAGCAAGACAAAATATCACATCATTGTAGCAAATGGCAGTGTAAGAGCTGTGAGACAGGACACATGGAATAAAAAAAAAGTTTCACAATTATGCGGCCAAGGAGACTGAGACTGAGGTCCGAGTGATTCTCAACTAATATTTCATCATGGAATGCAGTGATGTAAAATAAAAGTAGGCTGCATTCAAAAGAAAACAACGCACATTTAAAAATACTTGTCAAACAGTTGGTTCAAACTAAGGTCCTGCCCCTCACTGGACAGATAACCAATCATACTTGAGGATAATGCAGTGGCACCTGGGGTTGCCAATTAGATTTCAGGAGTAGCCCCCCCCTTTAGAATCGTCCCTGTTGTTTAGGCTTATATCTGCTAACTACAGTACCTGAATCATCAGATGAGATACCTCAGGAGCTGGACGGTGCTCCACCTCAGCTACAATTCACTGGGCAAAACCAGAAGTTGTACATGGTGTGCTTGTTTTCCTCTCATCAGGCCCACCATTCAGCCATTCTACTGTAACCACATGAATACTTTGTAAATGCTACTTTTCCATGCTTTACACTACACTAAGTATATTCTGAAGGTCTTAAATGGCTGTGGTTTTGATATCAGTTTTCCATACCCACACATTACCTTTAATTTACAGAAAATGTTTTAAGCGCTTTGAAAAGCACAAAACGCTCCGGTTTTAAGGGACCTGTATAATTACAGCAGTGGCCATTGAAAAAATCCCTTATCCTGCATCTAAGGTGCAATTATCCTCCACTGGTACTGAAAAAGCCCCTACAAGCCATTTTTCATTTTACTGATAGAGCTGAATTCATATATTGTACTGTAACAGAAAATGGTTATCTTTCAAGCTACAGAAGAACCTGACAGAACGTTTCTCGCACCTTTTAGTGGCTGAAAGAGCTTAAATCAAAGTGTTTCTGGGAGGTAAAGGAACACTCCAAGCAGAGTGTAAAAAAGTGCGCCTCAGCACTGGCTATAAGTAAAGTGCAATCCTTATCATTTTTGATAGTTTCCTGCAGACAAATGCAAGTCATCCCGCCCAAGTGCACTCCGAGTGGACTGTTGTAAAAGAAAAAAGAAAGACACAAAAAAAAAAAAAAAACAGACTCTCAGACTCCATTATTTCCTTGGCCGTCTTCCAGCGTGTGGATATTTTTCAGCATTTAGCGAGGGAAGATAAAACAAGCACACACCAAACTGTTTCCGTCAAATTTCCATCACGCCGTATGATAGCTGCAGGTGTCGAACACAGCCAGCGTGTGTTTCTCTCTGGAAATCTTCCTGTTTAATTTCCCAGTTCGCCCGCCCCGCCCGCCCGCCTGCCTGCCTGCCTGCCATCCTGAGAGGATATGTTAAATGTGCTTGGCCTGGGGATGTTTGATTTCTCTCTGCTGTGCTCCCTTCCATCTGACAGATTGGAATAATAAGGAGAGCTAATTGGAGAGGCTGCTCATATGCTGATTAGATGTGATTTTTTTAAGAAGCATCTGCCTCTTTCTTTCTCTCTCTAGATATATATATGCTGCTCTCCGTCTCCTGTTTGATTTCACACACGCCGTTTCCCCGAGTGTTTGGGAGTGCGTGCCTCCACGGCAGCAGATATACTGCAGGAAAGCGTGTGCACGTCCGCCTGCATGTGTGGTGTTTGTGTGGCCTCGTATATGTCCGGAGCATTGCCTTGATTCTCTCCAGCTTTCTCCAGCCGGCTGATAACAGCATATCGGGACACATTTCCAATTTCTACTGCTTAGCATTACGACGCCTCTTAATCCGGGGGAAAATCAATGCTTAATAACCTATGAAAATGTACATTTGCTGTTTTACCATTGCCAGAGGCCTCGTCTGCTTCCCCTGGGCATTAGGCTATAAATATGCCTGCATTAGCACTTAGAAAAAACACAGGAACAGGCTAAAGTTTCAGCTGATACTGAATACTCCAGCTAAGTGGAAGAGGAGGAAAGCAAACAGCTCCGTTTGCTGTTAAAGGTGTTCGAGAGCTTTTCACTGTAAAAAAGCATACATGAATTTTGCATAATCAACTAGTCTTTTCTCATTAATTTAACGTAAATATACACGTTTTATTTATTCATGTTAATTAAACTTAAAAGCATTTAGTTTCAGAATATGTTAGAAGTTAAAAACACAAGTTCCTCTAACTGTTAGTCTTGTTAGTTGAATGAATGTACTGTATAGATTTTAATAAACTCATTAAATTAAGTTTCTGAAGAAATGTCATCAGCAGATAAGCAGACTTCCCAGAATGCATTGCTTGTTTGAGAGTTAAAATTCTCCTGAAATCACACTGTAAAATAAAAGTTAAGACGACTCAAAATTTCAAGGCAACTGGAATATATTTTTCTTAGTTTTGAACCAAACTCAAAGTCTTTAGTTTTGAAATAAACAAAAAAAAAAAGTTTTGTTGACGTACAATCTTTAGTTGAGATAATTTACACTTTAGATAAACTTGAATGTTTGAGATTTAGAAACTCAAAAACAGTCGTTTGCAGTTTCAAAATTACACAGTCACAGTGAGCTGTCAACCTTAGTTGTCTTAATTAAATGGTTTTAACTGAAAATGTTAACCATTATTCACTTTCATTTCTATGAGTTTATTTTGGAAGCACATGTTTGGGGTTTCTGAAACTCAAAGATTCAAGTTTATCTAAAGAGTTTGAGTTGGGCTCAAAACTACTGCAGCAAGTTGCCTGGAAATTTTGAGTGTAATGTTTATAATGTTCATCAGTGTGTGAGTTGTTGGATTTTGGATCTTAAGCTTCCTGAACATGTTTTCTCAAGTTCAACTTAATTAGTATCAAGTTTATTGAACTAGAAGAGTTTATTTGTTTTGAGTCATTACAAAATCACATCAACTTGTCTTTTCAAATTCAGTTAACTTAAATTAAGCTTCTGAAGAAATGTGATCAGCATATTAACAGACTTCCTTGCATGCATTGTTTGAATGTTTAAACTTGCCTTCTTTTTTGTAGTTTGAAGAAAACATGATGAAGAACTTCAATTTGTTTGTAATGTTCATCAGTATGACTAAAGAGTGAGCAGGAGTGTGCATGCTAACGCTACCATGTTCTTTAAATATGAAGCCTACATGTCACTATGAAATAAATCCCAGTACTGCAGCTTAAATATTATCATATTTCACAAAATACTCTACTATGAAGCACCGTCATACCTGTAGTCTTCATCCAAGCAAGAACAAAGAACACACATTTACTTCACAAGGTGCTTCTTTCTCCTCTCTGTTCTGTGTAGTTGCGTTTTACAAACCCTGCTGTATGAGCTCTTGATGTTTGCAAAGGAGCCTCTATTCTAGACTTTGATTTTTACAATCAAGGAAATATGCCAACTCCGCAAGAAGACAAGCAAAAGAAGATTATATTGTTTTCAGAACACTTTTCACTCAGACTTTAACTTCTGTTGTTTCTCTTAAATGGGTTTAACATTGACTGGTGTTCAGAAAAAAATGAATTTTTCATGAAGATTTGTCTTCTGAATGTCGCCTAGTGCATTTCCCACTGGTGCGATGAAAGTGTGACTTCTGTTTGCCTTTAAGAATAAAGAGAGCCTGCTGACAGTCAAAATAACTTCAGTATTTCAGTTTTCTTCTTTGCCTTTAAGGGTGCATAATAATATAAAAGTTTTCAATCAAAACACGTCTTATCACGTGAAATTAAAACGTCACATATGGAATGTTTCAGTTGACTTGTGACTTTATCTTTTTCACATTTTAGGGTTTTTACTCTAACTCTCAACTAAAACTGTTATCATGGTGTCTGTTATCAGTTGAATTTTAAGATACATGTCATTTCCACATGTGAAATTAGGTTTCCCCAATGAAATTGCAACTTCATTTGTGAAATGTTTCACTTCAGGTGTGACATAAACTTTTTACATGTTAAGATTTGTCAAAGCTAAGCATGTTTGTGTTATCCTGTGTGACAATTAATACACGTAATTTCCAAATGTGAAATTTGGCTCCATATATGAAATCATCACACATCACACGTGAAAAGTTTTGGTCACATGTGAAATGCTTCAGTTCACATGTGAAATACTTAAGTTCACGTTTAGTTCAGTTTGTGTAATTATCTTTTTTACATGTGAATGAGATTGCATTTCACAAATGCTGTTTTTGGTAAGGGGTGTTTCACCCACAACGGGCTGTTTATATGCACTTGTTAAGAGTTTGAATCAAAACCGTTCTGATATTACTTATCCAAGTCCAAGGGGTGGATCTCGAGAAATATTCATGGGGTGGCAAGAGGGTGGCAAAAAATATGCGGAACGCAAGCAATCACATGTATCAATAATTGCAGAGAAAAGCCCCCAAATGAATATATTTTAACTCAAAAATATGACATTGTGGCACATGAATAAAGCATTGAATCGAAATATCTAGAGTTGGCAATAGAAATTAATTACAATACGATACAATATGATACGATACGATGTACTTCATTGACCCTGTAGGGAAATTTGTCTTGGACTCACATGCTGAGCACAAACATGCCTCCACAGTTGCTGTAAAAAACCCAACAATTAACTGTTTTATTTCTAAATCTGAAAAAACTTTTCCAAATACATGTCTTTTTGACATGTCTGTGGCTCTAACTTTTGCCAGTGGCCAGTCTTGAGTCTAGGCTAGCTATGCCAAAGCCAAAATGAGATAAGTCTCAAAGGAAAATGGAGAATTCAAAAGCTTCTGCTCCAAATATACTTTTTTTCCTTTTTTTTTTTTTTTTGCCAAAAATGGCTCTTGTAATAGTAAAGGTTGCAGACCATCCTCAAAGACCATCATCTCTTGCTGCATTCACTTGGACTCAGACTTCAGAGTTTCAGTAAATTTTCCACCAGCCTCAGCTTTTACATATATAGCCAGAACTGTCCAAAACTAGGGTGGCAGCTGGGGTGGCAAGACATCTTTTAGGGCTGGCAGGTGCCACCCCATGCCTCTAGACACGCCTCTGTACATATGTAATCGATACCATTCAGTTTTGGACTGCTGGTTGAAGGGAAAAAAAAACATTCTTAATATGTCACAAGAGGCTCTGGGAACTTTTTAACTGGGGTTTTTGAACATTTTTCACATTTTTTGTAATTTAAAGAATTAACTGCTGATCAAGATGATATCATTACAAAGCTGGTTTTGTCTGAACAACGGTCCAAAATCAATTGACATTTCCTTTACAATAATAGAATACTAAGAAAAATATTCACATCTATAGTTGGAAAATTCTGTCAATTTCCAGGTGTACAAAATGCTTGACTTCAACACAGGAGACAGCGATTTGCATCTTGTCTCCACCAGTCATTTTTGCTTTCTTTTAAATGCGCCAACAAACTTTCCCTCACATCATCAAAGTAGTTTTTGTGTCTAAATCCAACAGAGCCATAATCCTAGCTGTGGTAGAACAGAAAACAACATATTTTGTCATTTAGGTTGGAGAACTTGTTGGCTCTGTTATAGATGTCTCCCTGTGGTGGTTCCATCCCATCTTGCTGTTTTCTTTGATTCCTTGCCAGGTATAAAGCTGACTTTTTCCTTGCTGTTTTCTATGTTTAACATGTCACATTTCCACTCTTTCTAGCCATGGCTTATGGTACATCCTTTCCCAGGCAGCTCCTCTCTGTGAATGTATGCTACGCTGTCCTCATGTATGTATGAAGGCCTATGTATGGACTGTATTTATGTGTGTTGAGGTCTACACAGCAGTTTATCTGGTCTGTTGTTGAGAGAGATTGTCGCTGGCGGTGCTGAGCAGGGAAGGCCTGACCTAGCTGGATGTAAACAGCTTCAGATGAATACAGGGGCTTAGCAGGAAGGCAGGCAGACTGGCTGCTGGAAGGATGAATGACTGCACAGCTTAGCTAGGGCCTCCATCAACATACCTACACACACACACACACACACAAACTTCACCTCGCATCACATACAGTACATCACACACATCACGAATAACTGCCACCATTCCTGTGACCGAAGCTCTCCATCTTGAGGGAGACGAAGTTCAATTCTGCTCCGTCCTGCTCTCATGAATGCATATAGACGCCCAAAGCTGATCGCTCGCAGCCGTGATATTAAATCCATCAGCCCCGCCTCTGCCTCCGGAGGGAAATGTTCAGGCACACAAAAACACAACTCTGAGAAAGAGACAAGACCAGAGGGACTCGAAACAACATCCAAAACCTTACATGAGGACAGGGGTAGATTTAGTCATTTTGGGGACTTGGGCAAACACAGGTGTGGCCCCCCGACATTCCTTGATCTAATCCTTTTTCAATAAACCTATGGTGGAGTACAGAGGATGAATTGAGGCGTCTCACAGCAGTAGGAAAGAAGCTGTTCTGAAGTCTAGCGGTTGGGCAGTGGATACTTCTGTATCTCTTGCCAGATTGCAGCAGGTGTAGTGCTACATGTGTTTTCAAGTTTGCGTCTTGCACCTCATTTTGCCTCACATTGGTTTGGTCCACTGCCTACCTGCAGCCATGGTCCTCTTTTTTACTGCCAAAATATTTAATATATGAATTCAGTGACTAGTGACAAATCTTGTGAGTTATTTAGACCACTGGGGGGAAAGTGAGAAATATACACAAATCTATTATTTTGTCATTTATTTCCAAAATTTATTTCTCAAAAGCAACTGAATTAATTTGCTAATTACTGCATATAAAAGCAATTAGTTGCCAGAGGAAGTAACTTTTATGTTACTCTTAACTGTTTACTTCGATCCTCTTTTTAATGCACACCTTGCTATGTTACCAAATCGTGTAGCTATTATTTTAGTGTACTGTAGCTGTATTAGTATAGCTATAATGTAGCAAAGTGACTCATGACCCTCCCACCCCCCCAGATCTAATCGACATCAATCGCTAACGTTTGCTAACATTAGTTAACTTTAAATGTGACTATATGTCACTTTGACAGGTCCCCCAGCAACATCTTTTACCCATCTTCAAAATTTGGTGCAAAGTTGCTCAACTGTTATTGGATCGCAGAGCAAAAAAAGGGTGGGACTAACCCTTTGCCTATTGGTAAGTCCCCTTCTGCATGAGAAGAGACAACAAACAAACAAATTAGTCCTGATATAGTTTGTCAATCAATAAGTCATTTGACAGCATCTCGATCAACATCTTTTTCTCATTTTATAGATAATTGATTAAATTAAAGAAAATTAACCTGCAGCTGTAACACAGATTATGCAGCTTCTAGAAAAACACATATATATGTATAGTGTTTGCGTTGAATCATCTGTCTTATTCTTGGCGCCCTCTTTCCAGAAGCATCTTCTTAATAACGTTCATAACTTGTGCCTGGCAAGAGCACTTCTGCCCGGCCTTGACAACTTCGATAGCTCTTTGGAAAATCAATGCTCAGAAAGGACTGAATCAGAGCCTGAGGGTGAAAGGCGGGGGAGGGGGATATGGGCTAAGTGAAGTTTTGAAAGAAGAGGTGGTGAGGAGAGAGAGACAGAGAGAAGAGAGGAATTAAGATGTTGTGGGGGCAAGAGAAGAGAAGAGAAGAAAAGAGAAGAGAAGAGAAGACAAGAGAAGACAAGAGAAGACAAGAGAAGACAAGAGAAGAGAGTTTACTGCTGTGATCTAGCCTTTTATTTTTATTTTAACTGCATTTTGGTAAATAAAAGATATGAGGTAAAACCTACAGTGAATCTCAGCTGCTGAGTACAAACTACTGTTTAATTCTCATGGAAATCAACATAATAGATAAAAGATATATGAAAGAAGACTTGCAGAATCCCTTGAAAATGATCACCAAAGCAGGACTTGTACAATAAAACTTTTAAAAGTGGATAGAACAAATGTAAAATAAAAGCTCCTGTCTGTAAACTACAGCTTTTAAACACATGCCAGTTTTTAGAGAGTGCCGGTTGCACTGTACAGCATGTATCCCTGTGAGAGACTTTATTTAATATGGATTCAGACTGCATCTCAGACTCTGATTTGCCAGCCCCGCAAGTGTTTCGAGCCATAGGCTGTATATACAGATGGATGACATGTCTCTGCTCTCTCGCACTGTACAAAAACGAAGCCAAAATATCCTGGATACGGACGCTGCCATCTTGCGCTGGTGCCATCATTTGGAGCCAGAGTCTCTCCATAGGACCTGAAGGCCTAACCTGAGGGCTGAGCTGATTCTCAACACTCCTAAGCCCCAAGACCAAGAGTACTGGTGTAAGCGGCTGCTTCTAATCCGCATATAAAGGTAAAATAAGTAGGACACCACAGCCAATCATACTGCTGCTGTCAAACTTTATATCTGCTGTCATTTTAGACAAATGTTGCAGCTCACCTGGGGCCAGTATTTCAAAACTTTTCATCCAGACTCAGAATGATCCAGATTTTGTAATCCCCCTTTTTTTTGCTCTCCTAGATAAAACTGATCTTGTAGGTTTTTATCCTGTTTTTTCAAAGAATGTTCAAATCTGATTCAGATATGACAAGATCAGGATTATAGAATCTAGATTTGCAGTCTTTGGATACGCCTCCATCTGTTGGTCAAAGTAACATTTTATTAACACAAACATGTGAAAATGTTGGGAGGTGCTGAGGTTCTGATTGGTCAATTACAGCACTCTATGGCAGTGTTTCCCAAACTTTTTTCCCTGGGGACCCACTTTCAAAGAATGACAAACCATCACGACGCAATGCACAATACACCTGATTAATAAATCTTAGTCCCTGAGCATTTTTCTTCTTCCATGTCCGCATCACCTTATATTATCCTCACTAGTGCTGCAGTGCTGATTTATTGATTATTACATTAAACACCATCTATTTTCATAATCAATTAATTAATCAATTTGAATAATTTTTGGAACTAATTAAGGAAAAACATCTACTTTCTCGGATTCCAGCTTCTTAAATGTGAATATTTTCTGGTTTCTTTTCTCCTCTCTGACAATAAACTGAATATCTTTGAGCTGTGGGCAACACAAGACATTTGTGGACGTCATCTTGGACTTTTTTGAAACACTGATCGATATTTTTCACAATTTTCACCATATTATAGCCCAAACAACCAATTGATCAAACGTGAATATAATGGACAGACTGATCGGCAATAAAAATAATAGTCTTGATGCATGTTATTGCAAACATATACACATCTCATTGTTTTTGTTTCATTTCATCAGGAAAACGATATAGAACATTTTAGAATTATGATAATATAATTAAAATAACAGTAGTAAGTAAATTTCTTCCATGGTCTTTTGTTTATAAAATGAAAACTCCTGTGACCCACCTGTTGGTCCCGACCCAGTGTTTGGGAATCACTGCTCTAAGGTGTGTTATTTCTGTATAGCAGACCGTTGCTATTGCCACAGTTCTGGTCATAAACTCTGGCAGAAAAATAAAACCGTTGTTAAATCAATAAAATCACTTTAAAATTAATATTTTGTGTCAAATTGTTGATTTTTTTGGTACATAAACATGTAACAAGCAAGATAATGTAGAGTGAGCAGGTCACTATTGTGAAATAAATGGATTCAGGATGATTCAAGTCCTGCATAATCCTGTCGAGATGTATTTCACAATAACGACCTGCTCACTGTAATTTATCCCTAATAAAAAAAATCAAACAGTTGCAGTGCTGCCAGGTGGAGGTCAGCTTCATCTACTTGGGGCCTCTGCTGCAGTCAGGAACCCTGCATCCTTTAGCAATATTATGAAGCATGATGCAGGTGAGAGTGTTGTTGCACATCACTCTTTTGGAGAAAGAAATTTGAAGTTCTTGTTTTTGCATCAACCCATTTTTACACAACAGCTTGGAGTTTTTTGTGCTCTAATTGAAAATACTGGTTTGTTGGTTAATTGTTTACTTTAGAATGGATATTGTTTTGGCATGTTCTGTGTTACTTTAATACGCAAGAAATGAATAAAATAATGATTAAATGCATTCCATGCACACTACATGTCATCCACCTCTAATCCATGCTGAATCAACTATTCTCGTGGGATCGGCATCAAAACTACCCTAATCTGCACCTTAGAGTTTTGAAATACCCAAAACAACATTTGATCCGGATTCTGGTTAAGATTGCAGTGCCTAATCCGTATCCCAATTTTGCAGGATCGGGATCACATCTGTTGTTTTTGAAATACCCAAATTTGAGATTTAATCATATTTGGATAATTCTGATCTAGATTAAAAGTTTTGAAATATTGGCCCCTGCTCATCATATCCAAGTGAAGCACGTTGAAGCCCACTCTTATTCATGTCTAGTTTTCCACTGTTTTCATCTCATCACCCACCACCACCAGTGTTTGGACTCCATAGTGGGGTTCCTTATTCTACTTTGGCTTCCTCACACCCTTAAAATGTTGTATATGTGTATATGTAATATATATACCACGATGGGCTCTGATTGCCAAAGACTGTTCACATACCTCAACCCGTTGTGCTCATGTCAAATAAAAATATTTGTTCACTCAGAATTAAGTGTCTCCTGACTGAACCATGGTAATGGCAAATATACACAGATAATTTCCTCTGTAACAACCAAAAAACTACTGGGCATCTTTTATTTACAAACTGCAATGCTTATTTAATTAAATTGGTCCAGTTCTTGTCATTTATTTATTGTGGTGAAAGAAAGCAGCTTTTCTCTGATTATGACATATTCTTAGTCTTGAAAGGATGTAGGGCCTGAACTGGGATGCACCATATCTCCACCAGAGAGCTGTGTACTGTGGTTGTGTGGTATGTACACAGCAGTTGTGAGACCTGTATCCATGGTGAGGAGTGCTGGGGTAACAGCGGTTTTATATTGATAATCCACCACATGCCAGGTCACAGCAACAACAAAACAAGCTTCCTAGGAGGTGATTCTGACCAGAGTTTGGAGAAGCTTTTTCTTCCACACTTCTGATTTTGATAGATGGTTTATGTAAGTTACTTAAACAGCGTAATTAAATTTTAAATAGTAAAGGGAGAGAGTTACTTCTTCTCAGGCTCAAAGAGCTGTGATATCAAAAGTGACAAAAGTACTGCTCTGACCCTTGAATGATCATGTATGACAGACAAGTGCAAGGAGAGGAAATAAGAGCTGAGGGGAGAGGTAGAAATGATTTATTTCTACTTAACGATAAGAGCCAAGTGCAGCAAGTTGAGGGGGGCAGATATGGGGATGTAATTCAGGGGGGAGCGAGGGACGTGAAGTATTTCTTGAGGAGATGACAGGTCAGATAAAAGCGAGAGATAGGGAGTGGCTCAGCTGTCCGGACCAAACTGGGAACATTGTTTTGCCACTGGGGCACCACGCTGGAGAAGATCTGAGGACAGACGACTGCAGGTAGCAGAAACCCAGACAGTTTATTTGAAATGCTTTACTGACTACCCCACGTACAAGCATACAGGTAAAAAGAAAAAGAATAAACCAAAAGTCATGTTGGCCTGTCAAACTAGGAAACTAGAAGAATGCATTCATGTGCAAGAATGCAGAGTGCAGTGCATGTGAAGCACCTACTGCAATGCCACCACACGCCAGATGCAACCAGTGGAGATTTGCAAGGTTTTTGTTGTAAAGTCTCAGTTTTCTTTAAAATGCATGGCATGATCTAGTGTCCTGGTTTTACTGCATAAAGAAAAATGGGATGACAAATCCAAACCTCTTATTTTAAACATTGTTATTTATTTAGGACAACTAAAGAAACCAGGCGGCTTAACAACAATGTAATAGATACTGAAATCTGCATTTTTGGAGAAATTTACAAAAACTCAGATTCTAAATAATTTAGACTTGATGTTACCTATTGATAGGTCAGAGCCTGTGTCCAAGTGGAAGTTGTGGCTATTCAGAAGGTCAGCGTTTAGCATAGAGCTGATTAGATCACCCCCAGTGACTGAATTTAATCCCAACAAATAACTCAGATTTGTAACAAACCAAAAAATCTTAGGCTGATGGGTCCAGTAGTATGTGAGATTATCTGCAGACAAGCTCCAGTCCTGCTGCTGCACACATGCATACATATAACCATCCCATGGTCTCCACCAGGCATAAGCACGTTTCAAAAGATATACATTGATTGATTACAGAAATGAATTTCAGTTTCAGTTATAAATTTATCCAAAATTTAAATGAGCGCTCACAGGGAGCTTTACTGTAATTCCATCTCAAAGTAAAATATGATTTCTGAAAGCATGTGTTTGTGTCAGATATGGCTCTCTACCAAAATGGATGTGGAGATAAAGATGGAAAGTAAAAAATGTACTATTCATATCCATTGTGAATATTGAAAAATAACCATCTAACACAGGAAGCTTCTTTCTTGTATGACCGTTATTTTCTTCAAATCCACCAGAAAAGGTGCGATTTCTCTTTTTTCCTCCTGTATTCCTTTCCTGCACTAGGCCTTTGCAAAATTATAACTCAATGATAAAACCTTCACAAAAGATTCTCCTAAGAAAGAGAAAATTAAAAGCATCTTCCACAACTCAATTGGCAGCTGACGGAATATCAGATGAATAAGGCTGCATTTAATTTTTCCATCAATGTAACATCCAGAAGTGCTGACACGGTGATGTCCATGACATCAGTGTTCAGAACGTGCGGGAGGAATAAAGCCCTGGTCTACAGGAAGAAGGACAAATGCTAATTCTGGCAGGATTTCACTCCATTATCAATGAATGATTAATGGCTCCAGATTCACTATTGGCTGAGAATATAGGAATACCATTTTCATACAAACGAGAGGACTCATACTGAACTTGATGATTAGCAATTAATCAGTGTCAAGGCTTATCAGTTATCAAAAGGGTATTGGCAAGTTGAATCCTTCAAGAGAGAAGTTGTCACTTATTAGGTGGTCACACATACTGTATATGACAACAACAGATCTCAACAGGTTAGGAAATAAAACCAAAAAGCCAGTGGGAATTAGGAAGAATCTGATCTGCAGATCAAAATATATCTCAGCTTCTAAATCAATACTGGGAAATGAAGTAATGAAGAATTTCTATGTGACAAGGGTCCTAACTACACAGTGAAATATAGGCACAGCATGCTGTTCAAATAAGATTATATGTTTGTGATATTGCCTAGAACAGTCATCCCCAAAGACTGGGTCATAACCCACAGGTGGGTCACAGGAAATTTCATATGGGTCCCCCCAAAAAATAAAAGACTATGCCATGTCTGTAAATTTAAGATTTACACCTTTTATAAAGCATTTAAAATGTGTATATAGTATGCTGAAGACAGAAAAAGCCTGTTAATTCCACTTAAATACACCTATTTTGTTTTATTTATGAACTTGCTAAAATGTTCTATATTGCTTTCCAGATGAGATGTAATGAAACAATAAGATGGCCTGTTATTTCTCATAACATGTGGCAATCAAGGAAACAATTTGGGAAATACTGGTCTAGAACATTTAATCTGCAAATTACCAAACATGCCTGCAGCATGACTTGTACCCCACAGTAATCCGACATTGGGGTAAGAGATGCACCATCAAGAAGAAGATATCTAAATATCAAGTTTTATTTTAGATTCCTCGGCTACTTGTAACTATAGTTTCAACAGGATTACTGTAACTGCACTGTAGAGAAACAGGTCCTAACACATGTTAAAATAAAATCAATGAAATGCTGTTGAAGCAACGATTATGTAATTTCTGTGATTTGTAATGTTGTAGCACTTGAGGAGACCAAAACCGATCTCAAGTCTACTCGGTCTTGTCTTGGTCTCCGACAAAGAGGACTCTGGATCTTAGGTTACATCAACGTTACCTAATATCAGCTGTGAAATAAGCACTATATGCTCTTCCCTCACTTGGGTGAGTTAGAGGTGTGGTCTTGACTCGGTCTCGCCTTGCATTGGTTTTGGTCTCGACTTGGTTTCCTCTCCGTGAAAGTCTGGGTCTTGTCTCGGTGGGGCCGTTACAACATGCATTTTTTCTAACTGCAGTAAACATGTAATGCCTTCATGGTGAGTCCGTCGACCAATCGGAGGCTGTGATTTCTCACTTGTCATGTGTCATAGTGCTGATCCATAGATGTATCAATAAATCCATGCACTGAGCTCGAATGCATGGTGCAGATGAATAACATGTTACTGACCCTTCAAAACAAAAATTTGTGGTAATGATGGTAATAAGCTGAATCCTGAGGTAGGCCTCACATGACCATGGTATTTCACTACTGCGGTTATTCTCTATTCTAGCTCTACGTCTCGGTCTTGATACAATCTGTCTTGGGCATGACTTGGTCTCAGTTCAGATGGTCTTGACTGCAATGCTGGTGATTTGGTCAAAAGTGTGAGCTGCTTCTTGCAATGTCAAAAATGAACAGTCAGGCTAAACTTTTATGCCAGAATGAAAGTTTAAAGATCTACAGCTCCTTGCCAACTGAGTAAATTCCATCTACTGATGTAGACTGTGTGATACGGTCAAAAGCATTGGAGCAAGAGAGCAACTAAACTAAACTGGATATTGCTTTGTTGCTTGGCCAGTTTTAAAATCTTCTGACACACCAAAATGAAGGCAGGTCAAACTGGATGAACTGCTGTTAAAAAAAGATTATCTATTTTACAACAAGGGTGAGAAGCTCAGTCATCCGGGAGGAACTTGGAGTAGAGCCGCTGCTCCTTTGCATAGAAAGGAGCCAGTTGAGGTGGTTCAGGCATCATGTAAGGATGCCACCTGGTCGCGTCACTAGGGAGGTATTCCAGGCACGTCCAGATTGGAGGAGGCCACGGGGCAGACCGAGGACTAGGTGGAGGGATTATATCTCCACCCTGGCCTGGGAACGCCTTGGGATCCCCCAGTCAGAGCTGGTTAATGTAGCGGGGGAAAGGGATTTCTGGGCTCCCCTGCTGGAACTGTTTCCTCCGCGACCCGATTTCGGATAAGCGGTTGAAGATGGACGGATGGATGGATTGGATTTTACAACAAAAAGTATCTATATATCAATACAAATACATCTTGTGAAGGCAATGCAAGCCAGTTTCACACAAAGTGCCTGTCAACCCTTCAAACTACAAAAGACCAAAGGGACTCACTGCTATTTAGGATTTTGGAGCAAACAGGGCAAAAGCAAGAGCCCCTTTAGCGAGACAGAAGGTGAAGAGGGCAAGCTGTGGTTACGATTTGTTACAGTAGATTCATAGAAACTGCTCAACTGGAACCCGATGAAAGGAATACAGTGTGAGCAAGTCAAGAAGAGTGCATTATCAAAGGGTGCACAGGGCCTGGAATCTCTACAAATCAGCTTTAAACTTGTGCCCTTCCATTTTATGACATAATTGAGAGAACTGAGAGAGAGAGAAAGTTCAGATTAGTTTCTGAGAAATAAAAATACACTTCTTGTTCAGGACTTTTAATACTTTTGCAAAGTGTTGGTGTATAAAAAAAGATTTTCATAGTGGATTCTTGCCAAGTGCAGCTTTACAGCTACTAAGAGACATAAATCACACTATAGATAAGACTAGTCAATACCCTACACATCATGTAGGCCTACAGTAAGCCTCTGCTCCAGTGATAATGGTGATCTGACGTGATTTCTTTAGATAAGGCTGCTCTTATGGTCACTTAAATGTAACGCAGGCTCTTAGAAAAGCCATTACACTCTAATTCTCTGAGTCACAATGGCTCAAACATGGAGTCAAATAATTGACCAGATGAAATTATGTAATGTCCAGCAGCGTACCTTTATATTAGAGAGGTTGCCATAGTTATTATCTGCTCCCTGGGGATTAGCAGATCTTTAAACAAACTTCCTGCGTTGCAGTGAAATCCTCCCTGCAGCCCAAGTTCCGACTTGTTTTCCACCTCGCACACGTAAATGCGTATATGCTAATGAAATCAGGAGCTTAGCGGTGTTACCATGGTGACCGCATCCCAGATGTGATCCTTCTCTTTCCTTAAAGGAGAGAGTCACCCACATGGAAATGACTGTGAAGTATTTTTCCTGACAGGAGAGGACAAATTGTGCTAAACAAACAGTGCATTAGGCTGCCTCCTTACCTGTGAGCAGCAGATATAATGTACACAAATGATTCCCGCCACCGCGCCTGCAGGGAGATCCACAGCAGTTCCAACTTGATTTGACATTTTGAATGGGCGGAGGGGGACGGAAGGGGCGCATCTGATTGCGCATGTGAGCGTCGTTGTGCACATTTATGTGTCCGTGAATCCATGTTTGTGTGTTTTATGTGTTTTAATCTCCCTTTTAGATTGCTTTTTTTTTTTTATTCCTGATTCATGCCGCTCTCTCTGCTCAGACATAAATGTGTTGCTCTCCGTCCGTCTATCAGGCAGCTGATTAGATCTAGTGTCAGCGCCTAAACAGATTACTCTGGCAAGAGGCAAAGCAACAAAGCAATAACACACTCCCAGCCTCAATCTGTTGCTTTTAACTTCGTTTCACAAACAGACTCCTCTCACTTTCAATATCTGCACCGGCATCACAATTCAGCTAAAAGCAACAAGAGCTTTCATTGGATGAATCGTCCTGCCAGAGCTCTCTCAGAGGGATACATTCAGACAAAATATTTAACAAAAGATATAAAGTTTCCTCTGTCAGTAATCATCTGACTGACATATGCAGTGCTGTACAGAATAGGTAATTCAAATCAGTGAGCTCACAGACAGTCAACATGCACATACGTATACAAAGACAGAGCAATGAAAGGCCTCTAACATCAACTGGTCGGCACACTATAGGAACCAAACACAAAAAAATCAGTTGCAAGTACAGTACTGATGTGCAGATGGGCTCTCATTTGCACAAACACATAAATCATCCACCTGCCACCCACCTGAACATATTATTTTCTCCAAATTAAGACACACACCTCTACTGATCCCAGTTGGCTACTGTGTTACAGTCACTGTAACCGCACACTTGACCTTTTTCGCAACCAAATTGCTGTAATAAAAACTCAGCAAAACACATATTTAGCTGTTTATTGTCACTCCCTTGGCTGACCAGAGTGTCTAATGTTAATTATATCCACTTGTAAAAGGATATAAGCCTGAAAGCTGAGAAAAAGAAAACATAAGCTTACTGGTATGAAGCTGCTCTTCAGATATAACCTCAAGTGGCACTTAAACTTGAAGTAACAAAAAAAAAATGTATCAGATTTCATGTTCTAAACCCACTAATGATTCTATTTTTGTTAAATGGCAGAAATGTGACAATAACATTTATCTGTATGATACCCATAAAAAAGTGCATAACCACCAGGTTGAGTTACCAAATTTTGGGTAAACTGAACATCAACTTTTCCATAAAGATAAATCTGCAATCGATGTCAACCACCTGGCTGATTTATGTATCCAGCTCCTGACTGGATTATCTGAGAAAAAAAAGTATTTCTAGGTGTGTTAAAGGGTTAATTATGTCAAGCAGTGCAAGCTTTTCAGGTGATTTCTTTATTGTGTGCTCTACTGATCTATGAGTGTTTTCTTAATGATCTGAGATGCTGCTTTTACTATTTTTTAATTTCCATGCAAGCAGTAATGTCATTACAGCAAATATTAATATTTAAGCAGCAAAAGAAATTATGAACTTGACAGGAAACTCTCCAGAGGAAACAGAATTAACTTTTAGCTTCTGAAATAAAAATTGTCAGATAGCTCTGACCCTTCGATGGAGCTCAGGATTTATCAGCAAGATGGCTGTTTTACTCCAAACAATTTCATTGTATGAACTTCAATTGTGTGTGTGACCTTTTGGATGTGTAGAGGAACACAGGGCATGAATTAATATTAGATCCTGACTGATCTTATTGGCGTGTCAGGAATTGTAATTAATCAATGAAATTATGCTGCTGTGCCTCGTGCATAAATGCACGCAGTTTCTCTCATTATGTGGATGTGAACCCTATTTTCTACCCGCAACCCATCAACTTTAACTCAAAATGTTAATTTTATGTTATCAGCCTAAAATAGGATGTATTAGATCCCTAAATGTACTAAAATTATTTTTAAAAATGTGTTCTGTGAGTCGTGGAATGCAGAGACAGACAGAGGAGAAAACAAGAGAAAACTAAAGAGGGGCACATACGTCTTCATGTCTTGTCATTCTTCCAGCCAAATGCTGCACTAGTAACACAAAACCTAGAGACCAATGTGTTTACATCAATATACCCCCAACAAAATATTTTGCAGGGGGTAAACAATACAAAGTGGGCCACAGAATGTTGTTGTTGCTTCCTATTTGATATGCTTGAATTACTGTTATTAATTGTTTTCCCTCCTGTCCACATTTTTTCCCTTAATTATGAAATGAAGACATTGAACGCTGGCTTTCTAGCAACACACTGATGTTAGATGTACATGCACCTGCCAACAACAGAAGAAGAAGGTGAAAAGAAGCTAATTCAGTTGGCTTGTAGGAACCTGTGAGTCAAATCAATTTGGCATTATGTCATTCTTGATTTATTACCCAGTTTGTCATCACTCCCTGTCACATCTTCTCCTTTTAAATACATCAATTTTGCACCTTAACTGCAATAAAAACATTGCTGCAATACTTCTGTTTTTACCATTTAGGTTTTCTTTTTTGCAAAGAGCATAAAACACATGCATGAAGAGTCACTTATGGTGTCAAAGGCTCCCTGCAGAGAGCTTCTCTAATTGGCTTCCCTCTCTCCAAGACAAATCAAAATGGTCGATAATTGGACCAGCAGGGGTGAGGCGAGAGGTCATGGCGGACAGTGCTTCGCTTCGTGTGATTTTTCTCTAATTCACTTCCTCTGTCTCTGTACACCACTTTCTCTTTTTTTTTTATTGTGCATTTACAGCCTTCATTTAGCTGTTGTCACACCAGGAGTCACGTCCACCTGTTGTCAGCCAAGTCCTCTATTTTCTTTCTTTCCTCACAAACTGTCTCCCCTATGGTCAGGCTTAGACTTTGCTCAGCACCAGTGGAGTAGTAGCAGTTCAGCTTCTGAGTCTTTGGGCAAGATATGTCTCACAAAAATACCCAAATGGAAAAGAAAATAGGAAAAACTTTCTGAATTTTCCAACTGCCTCCTAGAGTAAATGTTTGTGTTTTATATGTCTTAAAAGATTATGTCTCATACTTTAATTGACTTATGAAAGTGCAGCCAACTTTCATTTCCAAATGCAAATATGGAGGCTTGCTCAGTGCCCCTATGCGTCAAACTGTGACGCTGGAGGCGCCCCGTGGCATCATTTCTGGAGGCGCCCCTCTAGCATTATGTTTTAATGTGCCATCAAAGTCAGGCGGCATACAACTGTAATGTAGTGAGTGAGTGTAGGAGGTGGGATGGATGGATGGGTTAAACAAAGAGTACTTTTCATTCAGCAAATTCATCTCCTCCCCCCACTTCCTTTTCATCCTGTTTCTACATGTTTGTGTCATTATTCATAACATGCAGCAATATGCAGTCTAATAATACTAATAATGCTTATAATCAGTTATTTCTTTATGAGCTCCTTCTGACAACAAAGAACATAAATAAACACTCAGAAGCAGTAAACTGATGCAGAAATTTCTGTCAGGCAGAATTTGATTTCCCTGCGTGGGTCCTGATGATGCAACACAACTGCCTAAACTGTCCAATCAACATCACGTCTCTTGATAAAACACTTGCTTGTAGGATACACCCGTGTATCCTCACTCTGAGCTCTTTCAGGAGCCTCCTCTCTCCTCGCTCCTTGTTTCCTCCAACAGCATTTAAGGAATTGGAACATCCTTCATGATGGCGGATGGGAAACGACTTCTGGGTCGACAGAGGAGAGGAGACAAGGAGGCAGAATTCAGCATAATGAAAAGCACCCAAAGACAGGACTTTTCCAGGAGACGGCATGAAACCAAGAGTCACCACTGACTTCTTTTAAGATGTAATGTACTTATGTGACATAACTCACTTATGTTACATAAGTAGCATAATTATTTTAATCCAAACCAAGACGTTTTCCAAAAGCTACCAAAGTAGGTAATGATTTTTGTAACTTTATATTGAAAGTCTACCCAAACGTGCCCTGCACAAGCTAAAGAGGGATATCTACAGTGTCATAGTTTGGCCCACTTAACCGGTCAAGCTGCCATATTTAACAAGTAGGAAGTGACGTGTTGCAGTAACAGTGGCTACTTTTTAAATTTTTCTCACGCAACATAATTATAAGAATTAAACATGAATCAGGGGTTTATATGTAAAGTTCATGGAAAATTATGTTTTCCATCTAATTTTTTGTATTTTGTATTATGATGATAGTGACAGTGACTATCAGTATCATCAGGGGAGAAAGAGGAAATAAAAGTAGCAAAGGGCTGAGGGCTGGAATCACTGCAGAAAGGAGACACAGCCTTGATATTTGGTGCTCTAACCAGCTGAGCTCCGAGGGTCCCCATGTTTGTAGTTTTTCAATTAAACATTTCACTTACAAAGATACAGTATATGCTTTTGATATATATATATATATATATATATTATGTACCATTATGTATTTTTTTTTCATTTTATGTCTCATAAATGTGACATCTTACAGTACATGTCTTGTCAGGTTTTAGCAAGATTTTAGTTTAACTAATTCACTCATTAATTTTTTAATTCACTCTCCTATATAGTACTTAAAGTTTTGATATTGTGCAAATTTACAAAGGGTGGTGTATGTGGTTTGACCGTAATATATATTACAAGTTTCAGATAAAAGATATAAACTTTTACTTAAATGTATCTACGTCTTTTCCATGTGGGAAGCAAGCCTTCATTTTGAGCACACAGTGCTGCCGCAGTGGTGGAATTGTTATGGCAAGAAAATTCCACGCCATAATCTCAACACTTACACCACTCCACAGCGTTTAATTCATTGCCTATAACATAAAATTCAATCCCTATAACTTGCAGCTGCCACTTATTATTGTGGATATCGCATTTCATCAATTGCAATGTGTTTCATGACTGCTGTGAATGCACAGCTGTAGGATTTTCATAGAGCAGTTAAATTATGATCAGGATGATGTTGTCTGTAAATCAGCAGTGACATCTCCCACTAACATGAACAGAAAAGCTGTCAAAGTCAGCAGTGGACAGGTGAGAAGACATTTCTCAAAAAAAAAAAAAAAAAAAAAAAAAGAACAAACAAACTTATATTAAAGTTGAAGGGTATAGTCCCATGATCATGATGCTCAGACAGAGTCGGGGCAGCAAATTAATAGCTCTTGTGAGACTTCACGCTGGCTTTCTGTAATTAACTTCACCTGTGTGTGTGTGTGTGTGAGCATTCCGCTTGAGCTGCTATATGATCTCGTGTGTAGACAATAAGATTAGCTGCAGTCACAGCCAGGCCAGGGCAGGCCAGGTCCAGGTCTGTCCGAGTCACATCTGTTCTCCACATCCAGATTTATGGTTTGGAGTTGAAGGCTTTCCATACTGAGCCCCCTGAAGACACACTGGGGAGAGTTTTAGGATCTATTTCCCTCAGCAGAGAGTTTTAGGATCTATTTCCCTCAGCAGAGTAAAGTCGAGCCTGGGTAAAGCTTCAAGAAGTGGTTTCTTATTACCTTTTATATTATTATCTTACAGCAGTTGACTCAGGCTTTGAGTGAAAAACATTAAATAAAGTGGAACAAATGAAAAACGTGAACTAAAACTAAAAGTAATATAGTTCCCTCAAATGTCCACTTGAATAATAAAACTACACACACACATATATATGTATATATATATATATTTTTCTCCTCTGCTGGAATTTTAACATGCGTGCTTTGGTGTTTAAATATGTGATTTAATAAAAAATGTATTTCCTTTTAACCTAGTTTGCACATCATGAATCTAAACAGGCTCCGCTGACTCCTATTTGACAACCAAATCCTTACATTCATTACCCTCCCGGAGCCTAATGGTAATAAGAAATAGTTTCAGACCTTCCTCCAACTTATTCAATTCTTCAAGTAAATACACCGCAGGCTGGGGAGCGGAGCACGAGCAAGCCTGGCATAACTGGCAGCCTGAGCACATAATCCCAACTACAACATGGCACAAAGCAGAGAGGAGGAGAGAGGGGGATTGAGGGGGGAAGAAGAAGAAGCAAAAAAGAAATGGGATAAAAAGGAAGGAGAGACAGCAAAGGAGAAAAGAGGAGGGGGAGGAGAGGAGCAAAGGGGGAGAGGAGAGATAATTTAGAGGTGAGGGGAGGTAAAAGACAACATGGGAAACAAGTTTTGGGGTGTGTGATCGATCTACAAACAGGCACATTAGCAACATGCCTCCATTTGCTTTGACTTCTGCAACCACCTCAGATTCACTTCACAAACAGATCAAATAGCCTTTTAGAAGCAACGTCACAACTTCACACATCTAAAACCAGCTGAAATAGAATTAGAAGAATTAGAGAATGAAACAACTGCAACACCGAACTAGAAACCCTGTGTGTTTTTAATATGCACGCTAGTATCCAAGTTTTTGTGATGTCCTGGTGATGTTTTGCGTATTAACTTACTTTGGTTCTGAGAAAACTGGATATGCTACCGGCAGTACTCTGATAGAAACCAGGATGCTGCGGCATCATTGTGGCTGAAATGTTGAGAAATCACCTGAAGGCAGATGATCAGAAACCTGGATTCTGTTATAACCACAAAAAACACATTTAAATGATTATGGTTTGTTATTTTTTTCATTGATTTGTACTAAACAAAGATGTTTTCTAAAGTCTAGAGAATGATGTGTTGGCCAGGACACCTCTGCAGCACCACAATGTTTAATTTAAAATGGACACGCATTTCATCTTGAACAAATATTGCACATCCTGCATTTTGAAAACTGCAGTAGACCATATTGCAATTTTGATAAAACTTTGATTAATTGTTCAGTCCTGCCATGTACACAGGGACATGATTAACCAGGTTTTTCTTGGACAGGATAAAGCTTAGAAACTGGGATACTAACACACATGTAAACACACTAAATCTTGCAATTGGATCACCCCAGCCACAACATCCGTCAACATGTTGATGTTCTAGGCTCATGAGTACTCAGCAGTCATTGCTACACCCTGACTACACTATTACATGAGTACCCAGTATTCATGTGTCGAAGCGCACCCATCTTCAAACTCAGCCTTCATTTTGATCTTGACAACACACCTGCATCTTGCACGGTTTTGACATTATTGCATTTACAAAATCTGGCACACCTGGCAGAATACTCAAAACTGCCTCTCTGCTAGTTTCCTTTACAGTAGATCTACTTTTCATACACACATGCTGCTTGGCTTGATTCGGTTTGACTTGGCACATCAGCCCAGAACTGCAGGGACATGAGATCTCCATCAAAACAGGGCCACTCGCTTGTGTATTTTAACTGAGACATGTTTGTCTGGACTTGTGCAGCTGTAAAACACATTCATTTCCTATAAATTCTTCACAATAAAAGTTCTGAGATATTTTGTTATTTAAAATTATGAGGCAACAAAATCAGGAAATGTTGGGTTTTCATCTGCAGTAACTTCACACACCTCCTATCCAGCTGAAAGCGAACAAGAAGCAGTAAAATAAAGCAGATGAAAGTGCGAACAGGGATGCAGGAGAGAAACTAAACTTCAAACCACAGAGATTCAGTCAGGAGCTACAAAAGTTGTGAGATATGAACACACAAAGACTTAAAATATTGGTCTCCTGCAAACACGAGTTGAGTCTCACAAAGCACAAAGTTGTTTGAGGGGGGTGTAAGGTTCATGAAGGTTTGGCCCACATTGTGGACATCTCTGCAACTCGCTTGAGGGTGGGACGGGTGCGGCCAAAAGTGACAATAGAAGAGAAGCATAGTTGTCTCCAGGACCTCAATTTGCCATGATGACACAAAAACAGACACACTCTCAAAGGTGAAAGCAATACCACTGATGCAGCTGGTAAATACACGAAAACTGCAGTGTGAATGTGTTTTTACGCGTCTAATTCTGCAAAACAAAGAGTTCATATTTTGTTTCCAGTTTTGTCTAATATCACAGCTTTCAGTTGCCTTTTTTTAAACACTTATAACATGCACAAAAAGTTGACAAAACCTGCCTGCCTGCCTCAGAGTCTAACACTGTATAAATACTATTTGAAAATAATACATCTAAAGACACAGAATGCAAACTCACTGGCAGACATGGCTGCAGACCTTGATGAAAATTAATAGAAACATAAATGAATTTGTGATGGAAAAAATGCATTAGTAGTAATAAAAATGCATTTGAAGATCACTTTATGATAAATATCACTCAGACTCCCTAAAATATCTGCATTTAATGCCTCTTACTCCCCTAATTTGTGATATTAGGCAGCAGGCTGCTTAAATTGAGTTAATTAAACTACTTCATGCAGCGATATAAGAGCTGGCTGAGGAGCAACATATACACATACCCCGTTTTGCTCTTTTAAGTTTCAAATCCACTTGTTATACCCCTTTAAGTTTCCACTCCCGATGCACATTTCACCTTTAATCTGAAAAGTTTACGGGGCTTGAAAGTTATAAAATTAAAGAGTTCTGTTCTGTTCCCTTGCGAAAGTGAAGCCAAATTGCAAAAATGACCTCAGACTCCATCGGGATCAAATTTGCTCTTGTCCAACAAATGAACTGCTGCGTTAATATATCTGCTTTCACATTCATTTACTCGCCGCCGGAGCACTTCCCGCTTCTTTTATCTCCTTAACTCCACTGCAACCCTGAGGACGAGTGGACTTCACGCGCTGATACATGTCAAACTGAAGTGGTTTACCTTAATAAAAATGTTAGAACAAAAACACTGTTTTATCAGCTGAGCCATCGCAGAGTGACTTCACTGTTTAATTCATCGGTAAGTGTGCACGCGGGCAGCTAATTCTGTGTGAGAGTGCATCAGCCAAGCAGCAGCGGATGAATTAACTTATCATATCGTGGCCTTGTTATTCCGGGGTGTAAATCTCTAGTCGGGAAAACAAGTCAAACATCTTAAGATGGAGTGTGGTTGAGTGTAGGAATACATTACTTTGAATTCCCACTTGTAAATGAAATTGGTTTCCTCGCCAGTCGTAAGCGCATTTGCACTGAGTACATTTCAACCTTCACTTCCCCAAGTTAAGATGCAGGAGCACCAGCGCTTTGCATGTAAATCTCTCAAGTTTAAGCACACAGCCTACGCTCGCTGGCTCGCTCTGTCTGTCTCTTTCTCTCACATACACACACCACCACACACACACACACACACTCGCTTATACCCCCCCACACAAAGCTGCACAGCAAATCCAACTCTGACTTCAACTCTCTAAAACTCTATAACTTGTATTTCCTACGAAATACACTGTAGGGCAATTCCAAAACGAGTCGCTGGCAGAGACGTGGAGTCTACGCACAGCCAGATGCACACACCTTGCGCAAACACTCATTAACACAAGCCTAAGTCACTGGCAAGCACACACACACCTACACACACAAATCAGTATTCACCCGTCATCTAAATAAGTACACAGAGCATCTTTTTTTTCTCTCTCTCTTTCGACTAAACATCCTGTCTGTCATGCAAAAGCCGGTAAAAACAGAAGCAGTTAGTGCTTACTTACTTATTTACAGAACCAAACTACATAAAGCCCTTAGCATTATGGGTTAAAGGGATAAGTTTGGATTATTTGAAGTGGGGTTGTGTGGGTAAAGCTATGATCTGCTGTGGACAGGGTCAGAAACAACAGGTGTTTTAGCCACTTACAAGAAGGTCCACCTAAAAAATCTATTATATCGTCAGTGTACACTATATTTAGAATGTTTTCACCACCGTCAGACAACCTTTCCCGATGGGAAACTGCCAACACAAGTCAAATATTGCTCTCTCCAAACCAAACCAAACTCCATAGGTAAAATCAGTAATTTTATCTCGCAGAACAAAGGAGTTGTTGCTCTACAGCTGCATCGATCTGTCCGTTTTTTGTGTTACTGTGCAACTCTGGTGAATCCGAACTATACTTTTAAATCACAAAAGTCACACAAGAACACAAACCAACAAACAGATCAAGGCAGTGGTGAACCAGCAACCTTTGTTTTCTGTGAGGTAAAATGACTGATTTTGTTTATGGAGTTTGGTTCATTTGGAGAGAGCGATATTTGGCTTATATAATGACGGATTTCTGTCAAAAAAAATCTGTCTGACAGCAAAATAAAGCCACGAAAACATTGTAAATACAGCATACACTTACAATCAGTGTTTTAAGTATCTAAAACATATTGTTGCTGACCTTGTTCACAGTGGTACTTTGCTCAGCTTCTATGCTGGTGCCCCTTTCTGCCTCTCCAAACTGGGGTCATGTCAACCACCGCCTGCTGTAGGCAATACACTGAGTAAGGGTAACTCATAGAGCCCCACTTCAAATACTCCTGATAAATTAAAGGAAATAGTAGACCTGTCCCGCACTAAACATGACATTAATGTAATGTGGTTCTGTTGAAATCTCACGGATGAAACCTTATCACTGGATAAAAGCCACAAATTACAGTCTTGGCCACTGACTTTGACCAATGCAAATCGACTACTTGTTTGAGTCTCAACTGGTCTGACATTGTAAAAATCTGGATCTCATTTGCATTACAAGACCACACGCACTGCATATAGCCAAAGAAAGCTTATTCCGTTATACTATTCACATCATTACAACCAGGTCTTGAGTTCCAAACCAAACCAGAAAATTACTCCAACACCATATGCAAGTGTTCTGCAGCTGAACGGCCGCACTGTGGGTCCAAATGTCCAATATTTACATCATTAGGTCCTTATTTTCCCTGTTCACAGAGCTCAATCTGCCCCACAGCAATCTGGCACAAGAGCCCTGCTGCTGCCTTGTGTTTCTCGATAAGTAAAAACACTTGATTAGTAATTTTATGGTTATATTTTTGCTGCTTTTGAAACTCCTAAGAGCTCTTAAGTCCTGGGACCTTCTGTCAGGACAGCTGAAACGAAGCTGCAGCGTGGTTGTTGCTGATACAAACTTTACTGGTGTTTCGTCTGGCATGAAAGCGAGCAGTTAGTGAAGTAATTTGCATTCAACTGCTCTTGAAACATCTAACCAATACTTCCTCCTTCCTCATAAAACCTCATTTCCAAAGTCAGTAGCAGAGCTGGGGATTTGGACTCGAGTCTGACTTGTTTTCTTGACTACTTGAGACTTGAAAGACAAAAACGTTCAAGGTAAGCTAAGTTTTGACCTGGTAAAATGCTGTGATGAAAGAGACCGGCAGTCCTTGCATATTTAAATTTACCAAATGTAATTTCTGCTGCTAGGCGTCTATTAATCAAACCAATAACATAAGATGTCCTTTGATGATGTGGCTTGGGATTATGGGAGTTGTTGTCTCCATTATTAAATATCTACTGTTGCAAATGAAAATCTATCTGACATGACTCAGGCAGAAATCATGTTCACAAACAAGGTAATATTAAAGTTTTATTCATGTTATGTTTAGTCACATTCCCTGATTTTCTTCCTCACTTTCTGGCATATGCCTTTTTTCCCCCTGAAAGTTAAAGCAACAGGCGACCAAATTAAACGCTAAATTAAATCTTACCTTGAATAAAATTGCGGATTTCCCTGGGCTTGAAGATTGTTGGAAACATTTGGGATAATGTACTGGTGAGTGCACAACTCAACAAAATATATGTCATAGGCATAGTTATTTTTCGACATTTACATGGGGGGAATTTACATAATATATATTTAAATTATTAGGTCTGTGCATTGAAAAGGTTTGGTCTGAGCTTTGTGAAAAACATTATCAACAAAACTTTGAAAGGAAAATATTTAAATACTGTTATTTCACTGTTCAGCACTTAGACTTAAAAGATATATTTTAATTTGCCTGTGACGACTCATGACTTCACATGGCCCCAAGGGCTTATTAACATAGAGTTGACTTTGTCCTAATTCCATACTAACACTAACTACATAATAATTCAAAGCAGGCTTGGGTATGCAGTGTGCAAGAAAAGTGACAAATTATGCATATAGTTTACCCCAAAAACCTCAGTAAAGATGCTAAATCTGTTTGGTTTTGATGCAGCGTACAAAGGACACAGAGGAGCTTGTGGACTATGACTGGGTCATCTGAGGTGAAATGAGTTTACTTACTTTTTAAAACAGACTACAGTGCAATATTAATGACACTCAGCGCTTCCTCTACATGAAGAAAGAACCTCTGCTGATGTATGGTTTAAGCCTAAATTGCGCACATTTAGTCTCATTAAAACCAATTAGAGTGTAGACCCTATGTGACACTGAATTTAAGTAAAGTCAGAGATCTCTCTGTGTAGTTACATTCGCATTAGGAGCAGGTAGGTTTAATGGTCTCCCTGAGGAAGAAGGTTTTCTCATAATGTGATTTGGGTGAAACTGAAGGCAGAGTCTATTTTATCTTTAATTGCTCATTTTATGATGAGCATCTTGATGCATCAAAATTTCTGCGTTCAAGCCAGGGGTGCCAGTCACATTGTATCCATCTGCAATTACTAAATAGTCTAACCCCAAATAGCTAAATAGTTTAGCCCACAGCACCTGAATAGCCTAGTCCCAAATAGCTAAACAGTCTGGTCCCAAATAGCTAAATAGCCTGGTCCCTGCTGGCTAAATAGTCTGGTCCTCAGTAGCAATATAGTCTGGTCCAAAATAGCTAAATAGCCTGGTGACAAACAGCTAAATAACTTGGTCCAAAACTGCTAAAAAGCCTGGTCCCAAATAGCTAAATAGTCTGGTCCCAAAAAGCTAAACAACCTCGTCCCTAATAGCTAAACAGTGTGGTCCCAAACAGCTAAATAGCCTGGTCCGAAATAGCCTGGTCCCAAAAAGCTAAACAGCCAGGTCCCAAATAGCTAAATAAGCTGGTCTCAAATAGCTAAATAAGCTGGTCCCAAATAGTTAAATAGCCTGGTTCCAAATAGCTTAACAGCCTGATCCCAAAGAGCTAGCTGTTAGCAATGATAGATTATCTAACTTTTGCTTCTAAGTTGAATGCTATTTTTGCCTAAAATGTCCATCCCTTCTGAACAGGCACTGCATTAGCACCCTTAAAAATTACAAACAGTCCAGAACAGCTTTGTTCAGCACAAGCCAAAATGGCGTCACTTCCCGCCAAAAGTTCTCACTTCTTTGCCAAGTCCTCCAGCTTGTCCTCAGGAGTGTAATGCGGCGAGTCAAAACAACTCTGTGGTGCCACGTCAAACTGCCCACCAGGGTCTGAACTACCACCGGCTTTCCACTATCGCTGCATACTGGGAGCAGTGGGAAGGAAATGCCCCTGCTCATTTTTCTACAGGACGGAGCAGAGGCAGCACTCTGTTGGGAGTGCGTGAACATGTGTGTGTGTGTGTGTCAACATCGGTGATTTAAACGGATATGCTCCACAGGCCCGACAGCAGAGCATTGTGAATCACACATCAGGACACCTGGCTTCAACCTCAGACACACACACACACACAAACACCTGCGCGCACACACACACATGTCCGTGATGCACATTAGAACGTCTGGCCGCACAGCCTTCTCGCTGGTCCAACTGCACATTACGTCCCTTTCACCTCTCCCTCCCTCTGGCTGGACAGTGATAAGTCCCCTACTCTCAGTCAACACGAAGCTGTGAATAATGGATGAAGTACAAGTTGTGAGCGACCACAGCGGAGCGCTCGTTTGATGGACACAGACACAAAGAGAGACGTGGCAGGGACAGCAGGCATCTGTCTCTGCCTCTTTCACTGCCTCTCTTCTCTCATCTCTGTTTGGCTCTTTCTTCATCTCCATCTCTATCATAACAAATCAGCAGGATGATACTCGTCTTTTTTTATTTCAAAATAACACGTTTCAGACTTCTGAAAAACTAATTTCACTCAGCGAGTCGTCCTGTCTGACAGCCTGAAGTGATTTGACCCTGGGTCGGCCGGCTTCACTGTTTACTGTCTTCTTTGACCTTAAAACCACTCACACCATGTCTGTCTCAATCTATGAATAATAGCAGCACCAACACACACATCGCTCTCCATCCCCTTAAGGTGGCACACTCATGCCAGCTTCAATTCTCATAATACTCTTTCCATGTGTTATTTCAAGCTCTCCTTGAATGCTCTCTGTCATTATCGTTTGTTTTAGCGAGCATGTAGACAAAGCACACGTGTTTGCGTCAGTGCAGATGCAAATGGGCGAATGGTCGACGTGATATTTTGTGAGGCGTCAGCGGCTCGGTGCCAGTAACCTGTGGGGGTAGCAGTGGGTATTGTGGTCCCGCCTGGTTAGCCGACTGCTGCGCTTTCCTTCGGGCTCACGCCACGCTCAGTGACCTGTGCCGCTCCGCTTGAACAAATAACACAGCAGGAGAAGGAGCGAGCGCAAGAGCTGAAGAAAATCTTGAGTAAATAAAAATTATAATGTCATGTTATTGACTCTGTCCCTCTTCTACTCTGATGAAGTTTCTAGGTTTGTTGGTTTTCTTAAAATTTAAATATGTACTCTTACAACAGTTCACGAGTGTTATTTATCTTCCTGTAGCTCTGCATCCTGCCTGATGCATTTCTCATTATCGTTTTCTGTAATTTTCACATCAGTTAAGACTTTGCAGTAATGAAATTAAATGGCTGTATTTGCTTTACTCAAAATGGGCAGGTGAACCGGTACAAATGCAGGATCAGATCAAAATGCAATAATGTTTGTAGCATAGTAATATGGGTATTGGGCAAAGCTTTTCAATACCAGTTATGATACCAGTATCTTGGGCTTTGACTTTTTGATACCAAATCCATTTAAACAAAAAGAAAAATTCACACATGATGGTAAAATCACTCACTTTAAAGGAAGATTCTGTTCAAACACTTGGGAGCAGCTGAAGAAGCTGTTTTTGTTATGAGCACTTTTATGTAATACACATAATGTCAAAACTCAGGATTGAAAGTTGGTATTGAATGACAAGCCATTTTTCGATACTCGATAGTACTGAAGCAGTTTGGTCAGTGCCATAAAAGTATTAAAGTTCGATACCCAGCTTTAGTTGTACAGATACATTTTACAGGTCCGATAGTTCCCTATTTAGATTTTAAGAAGGCATTTGACACAGTTAATATAATAATGTTTATTTATTAAAACTATCAAAATGTATTTATTCTGTCAATGTCCTGGATGGAATCCTACTTAAGTAAGAGTAAACAAGAGCAGTACATGAGCAGGTGATAAGTGTTTCTCCATTGCTAGTTGTACACTGGGGGTCCCTCAAAGGTCTATTTTAGGACCTTTTTTTTTTTTTTATTTTGTTCCTCAAATGTCCAGATTTTAGCATCCAAATATATGCGATGATACTGTGGTTTTTATCTTTGCAAGATCTAAAGCAGTGCTTCTCAATCCTGGTCCTCAAGGACCCCTGTCCTCATGTTTTAGATGTTTCCCTGCTCCAACACACCTGATGCAAATGATCAGGTTGTTATCAGGCTTCTGTGGAGGCTTGATGATGAGCTGATCATTTGAATCAGGTGTGTTGGAGCAGGGAAACATCTAAAACATGCAGGGCAGCGGGGCCTGAGGACCAGGATTGGAAACACTGATCTAAAGAACATGTTGCAGCCAAACTGACAGCTACAATGAACAAGGTGTCAGACTGGCTAGTTAATTTATGCTTGACCCTTAAGAAGCAAAACAGACATTTTGTGTTTGTTTTGTGTTCTTTTTTTTAACTATTTTATCTCCATTCACTGCCATTGTACTGGATTTGACTGCAACCCTGTTTTCTGCTGAAACTCCAGATTGTTTTGTGAACTGAAGATCTTCACCCATCATCATATGGCATAGGGGTGAGTACATATTGAGTGGGTTATCATGTAAAGATGGAATATCCTTTTAAGCTCAAGGAAGAAAAAAAGCAAATCATCCCAGTGCAATTAATGCATTTGTGCGATGCCTTTAAGTTTCATTTTAATGACTTGAATGGTGCTGACCAATCACAAATGTGCCAAAAGTTCTGTGTGCGAAAAAGCTGAAATAAAAAGAAGCAGCAGTACTGGCATCATGTTGTGGATTATGCATTTCTTCTTTTAGAGGAGGAGAGGATTTGTTTCACATTTTGAGCATCATGTTTTTTAGATGTCTAGGTTAAGCAAAGTGCATCCAAACAAATGTATTATTAACAGCTTACTTGTTTAACAGTGGAAAAAAGACGGGATCGGCAGACACTCAGGTTGCAGTATCAGACATGAAGTGCTATCGAGCCATCTCTAATTGTGATATATTGTGATACATATCAATTTGGGGAAGAAAACCTGTATCGTTTTATGGATTTCATCTATATCAGCTGTCACAGTCAGACAGCTTGATGTGCACTTGTAGTACCACCTCAGTGGAAACACATATGTCAGTCTCATGAATTATTTACTAAGTACATCATCATAGTCGAATGGTTCTTTGCTTTATGACTCACGAGCAGTGACCAGTGCCGGATGCTTTACACCAGGAAAATAAATATTCCTGTGTGACTGTCACTGCCTGAACGCTGCTCAGTGACCTTTACATCACAGCAGCTGTTTAATAAACTGAAATAACGCATTTATCTCTCTGGATCCATATTGTTTAAAGTTTTTTCCCATCACCACATCTCTCATTTCTTGCCATCTTACCCCTCTCTGCATCTCCTGCATCTTATTAGTTAGTTATATTTGCCTCACGAGGTGCAATGGGTTTCCTTTTAAAATGCAAATTTCAACCATTTTACAGAGTTACAGAGCTAAATAATATATTTACCTTACAGCTCTGTTTCTAATTAATCATCAGTATTTTATATTAAGGCTGTGAGAATTGTGCAAAGTTTCTAAGAATGGAATGAGGGGATAAACGCTCTGGGCGTGGCCCTTCATAAGCTCCTCTGACTAAGAATGCTGATTTAAAATAAGCTCTCTTTCAGACAGTCATGACTCATTTGGTTCGGGAGGAGATTTTCCTCTTCCTCATTTAATGATAATGCTCCATCCAAAAGATGGCGGGCCGGTGGCCAAATCTCCTGAGCTGACGAGGCGACAAGATGATGACAGTGTGGTCCGGGTGGGAGGGAGACAATCGGGAGGAGTATCACAGGTCTGATCCCTGCTCCGGCAGTTACAGTCAAAGGTGCGCTTGTGTTGTTCTGAGCATTTTCCTTCAACTCTGATTTGGAGTTCAAAATTTGAAAAAGATGGATGTATGACAAGAATTGTTCATTATCAAAACTACTTCATTACATCAGGTTAAAGTTGTGCATTCAAAACTTCACCTTAACAAATTCAATTTTTGTTTTACCAATTGACTCTGTGGTCCACTACTGGTTAAAAACTAAATTATTTTTTCTTGACAACAGAGAAAATTTTCTGAACTTAACATCTTGCGTTGACCCTAAATCTTAAGTTTGAATCATGTATATCTGTATAATCTGTCATAAAAAAAAGAAAACAGAGCGTCTTTTTACACTTAGAAGAAAGTGGTCATACTAGTTAAGCCATAAAGAGCGATCAAGTCCATGTAGAAACGAGGTTGTGGTGGATAAACGGGTCCAAAACAGGACTTTAACCCAGAAGACTGGGGTTTGTGAGTCCTGTAAGAAGCTTTTTCCTCCAGTTTTCAGTTGCGGTTTGGTTAGGTTTAGGCACCAAAACTACTTGGTTAGGTTTAGGAAAAGATCATGATTTCGTATGTGGGTGTAAATAGCCACATTGGCTATTTCACCCCGGGTGCAAATAGCCTTGTACCATCATGCCAAAATAATAAAAAGAAAACTTACTAAATAACTAGCAATCTAGCATGACATAGCTGCAGATTAGTAAATGTGTATATATGTGTATACAGTATACATATATACATGTATATTGCTTTAATTTGTCAACATTATTCGTATAGTGATTCTGCAATAGTGTATTTCGTTATCGTCATACAAATAAAGCTATTTGAATTTGATCTGACAAAGCTGACACTGTGAAAAAAGAAACAGCACCTGCGTATACATTATAAAACTTCCACATACCAGAGTGATTAAAAGCAGAGACATCACGCTCTACACTGATACTTTGTGACAACCGGGAAAAATACAACCAACTTTTCTACACATCCACCTTTTTTCATTTCACTCTGGCTGTTGTCTCAAAGTGTCACCTGCCTCGAAGTGTAAATATCCACCTCTACTTGTAATATGTTTTAAAAAAAAAAAAAAAAAAAAAAAAAGATCTGGCTTTGGTTTTAATTTCACATGGAGATGTTCTCCACATGACAGACTCTGCTAATGCAATGTGTTTTCGAGGAAATAAAAAAAGTTTCCTCATGTTGGCCGGTGCAGTGTACAGGTTATTATTCAAACAAGGGTTGACACTGAGATGACAGACACTTTAGAGCTCCGATCAAACCCAATGACACAGGCTTCATCGTGATATGAGACACAACAGTGGCATGTTTCATGCAACATCCTCTTCTATCAGAATGTTGATGTTTCATGGCAGAGCTGTTGCTCTCTCTTGGGCAACATGCCCAGCTGGTTCCCCCGTCTTTATTTTTATTAAAACTGCTGCTCTGATGCTTTATTTGTCTTTTTGGTAGATGACTTTTTTTTTTTTTTAACTAATCAGCCTGTGTTTTTGAGTGAAGTAATAAAGGAAGGATCCACCAAAAAGTTCATACTTTGATAATGTGCCACCTGTTCATGGTCATTTTACTCAGTTTGGCAGGAAGGCCACAGCAGTTTATGTTTACTTTGTTAAGTAAATGGAGAAGGTTAGAAAACTATAATTACACTTGAAGAATGAGTTGCAAATGTGATATTAGACAGATACCCATTTAGTGTCTGTTTCAATTTTTTCAATTTTTGATTAATCAATGAATTAATCCTGCCACAATCTCTATGTTTGTACCTATTTTTCAAGTCTTTCTTGTAACGGTTATTTTCTTATCGATTAATCTGTTGATGATTTAGTTTTGTCCGACGCAAAGATATTCAGCTTACTGTCAGAGAGGAGTAAAGAAGACAGAAAATATTCACGATTTACAAAGCTGAAATCAGAGAAAATACTTATCAGAATAGTTTGCAAATAATCTAATGGTTAATTAATATTCATTTAATCTTTTCAGATCTGTGAATAAGTGATAAAAGTTTGTAAAAAAGAAGCAGCTCATGAAGTCCATTTATTTAGTGTTTTTAACTCCTCACTGCAGCCTGTTATAAGACAGTTATTACCTGTGACGATGAATCTTTTTAAATTACAATTCTGGAGAAACGGTATTTACAGTTAAGCCCTCTGCGACATCCATATTCCTGTCAGAGAACAGAGGGATTGAAGTTTTTAATTAATCTGAACGCCGGCATCCCCGAGGACATGCACACAACTCACCAACCCTTCTCTACACACACACACACACACACACACACACACACACACAGACACACAGACACACCCACCCATGCACAAACCCACACAATGCAGACTGTAGCAGGAACACTTAGGCGTGACAGGCGGAGCACATATCCACCTTTGCATAAACGTCTCTCTGAGACACTTTGTCAAACTAAAAGTGTCGGAGGAGGGGGACGGAGCTTCTGAGCCCATCACAACGTACCACACAGTTAAGTACCACACATTTACATCATCCTAAACACCAGATGCCCTTCACATGCACCAGTGACTTGATAAAAAACATGAGATTATCAGTACACATATAATACTGCAGCTTGTGAACATGTTTTCATGTCAGTGCACAGCAGCATCTCAGCGGTTTGGCAAAGCATGTAAACTGACATGGAACTGCTGATTTACTCCAGTGCTCCTTGCATTGCAAGGCACAACTTCTCTACCTCTGTATTAGCTTTGTTTGTGTCATTCATTCATTCATTCATCACTGGCTGAAAAATCAGGTTTCTGGAAGAAACTGGCAATGATAAACTTCTGTGAAACTCAAAGTGAAATCTCCAACCGTCACGTAGGATTTCACTACATGTGTAGTGGAAATTTAAGAGCTTTGACATTTCTGCACATGTTGTTGAGAGGTGTACGCAGGCACGTAAGGTCAAATGTCTGTCTGTGTTCACTGCTGTAACATTCTCCACAGGGATTCTGGAACCACAAAACACACACATCCGAAGGTGAAAGGTTTTTAGGTTATGATGAAGCCTAATGGTGTTCATCCCTAATTTAAAGGGATAGTTCACAAAAAAATGTAAGTTCAGTCATTATCTACTCAGTCTTATGCTGATTGAAGGTCTGGAATTAGTTTTTTAGTTCACAAAACACTGCTGGAGTTTCACAGGAAAAAAGTGTTGCAAAATCTTCCTAAACAATGGAAGTGAATGGTGTCAAACATAAAAAAAAACAACATAATAAAAACATAAAATGCCTTCATACTGCTCATCTGGTGTAATCCAAGTCTCCTACAGCCCTGACATGCCAAGCTTACTAAAAAAAGGTTATTTACACCATGTTTTTAGCCTGAATCTTCACTGTAGATCTTTACTTAGAGCCACGTTCATGTGCACATGGACACAGTCTGAACTGTGTGTGTGTGTTATGATGGTGTGCGTCTGGACTTTAGAAGACTTGGATTACGCAAGACGAGCAGTATGGAGATATTATGGGTTTTTTTGTTCTTGTCTTTTTATATTTGAAAAACAAATTTTATATATTTGGGAAAGTCTGCAATGCTGTTTTCCTGTGAAACGCCAACAGTATTTTGTGGACTGTCAAAATAGACCCGACCCTCAGATGGCATGAGGATGAGTACATAATGACTGAATTTTCATTTTTGGGTGAACTATCCCTTTAATGTGTGTTTAAATACACATTAAATAAGGGAAAACCTTTAAACAATGCTATCTTAACTGTTGATTTACTTTTGAAGAGAAAAAGTCAGCAGAAAAGATTTTTCATGATTTATTAACATTATTTATTAGTATATTAGTACAGGATTTGTTAACTATTGCAAACCTACTTTAAAATAGGGCATTTTAAATTGATCAATGTTGAAACAACATTGATTTCTTTCTCTCTTTCCTTTTTAGATTTTTTTTAGTTCAGTTTTTGTTTAATGTGCTATATATGCATGTTTCCTCTTGTAAATGTGTTGTTGATCTGGTATCTTTGTGTCTATTTAGGCCGATAAAGTTGATTTTGATCCTGATCCCAGCAAGGAGGATGTTTTGTAAGCAGAAACAGAGAGTGAGAGGGGAAGGAGTGAGAATTGAACAATTTTACAGACTGAGAGAGAAAAATCATTTTTCTAAGGGATGCACAATTTGAATTTTTAATGTAGCATTTTCATATTTTAAAAAGAAGTTAATATAACCTGTAGTTCCTGCACACCTGAGGGCAAGAAAGGCTCAGATGTAGAGAGTCAAGATGGATGATTTAATATTCCACAGCTCTGACTGAACCAAATCTAACTATGACAACAAAAACACAGAACAATTTTGACTCTTCAAATATTCAGTTAGTTCTTGTAAAATTTCCCAGGATTACCAATCCATAAGCCGATATTTATCAGCTGTACTTTCATTATTGGAAAAATAAATAATAATATAAATTTCCCCTTAACAGCTGATAATTTATCTGCTTTGATATTTATTGTGCATCCCTAACTTTTCTATTTAAGCATTGCACAAATTAATCTGATCAAAACACATTCAAGTATATCACCATCTGAAATTACATTAGGACCTATTAAACAGCGCTCCTAGTGCCATTGGTAGAGCGTGTGCCCAAAGTACTGAGGCGTTGTTCTTTGACGCCCCGACCCTCGGCCTGTTTGCTACATGTTGTCTCCTCTCTCTTTACCCCCCTTCCGGCCATATCTTCAGGTGTCACTATCAAAATAAAGGCAAAATCCCCACAAAAAAAGAACGTACTAAAGCCTTCTCCACCTTCATTTAGTTGAAACAGCGGGATAAATGGATTAAATTTGTAAATCACCACTAAATAATACTGAAGGATTAAGGAATTAGAAGAGACTGTGTCTGTATGTATGTAGGTGGGTGTAAAAGTGTGCATACAGGTACATATGTATATGTATGTATGTGCACCATCACACTAACCTACCTTTTTCTCCTTTATATTTACTATTATCGTCATTAGTATTTTCTTTTTTCCCCTTTATTCTTCACAATTATTTTTCCCTATAAAATATCTGAATATTGTACACTAAGAAAGCTGGACGTATATGAACATTTATGAAAGGCCAAGTAAATATATGTGAATATTTGCACTCTTACAATAAAATATATTTTATTAAAAATCTGGGAAAAACGTCAGCATTAATATACTCACGTGTCTTAACAAGATTACACTCCAGTACATTATGCTATCTATGGTATCACCTATCGTGTCATTAAATTGTTGTTCATGTAACAAGGGGAACCTGCCAGACAACCTGGGGATGTTGCAGTTATGAAGCATCCTAGAGCACCAAGCTCTCTGATGCTGCTGCTCTCCTTTTATTCTGTTTTTTTTTTTGCTTTTTGCACAGTGGAAGCATGCAACAATAAATCACAGCAGGCATGGGGTGCTGTGTCTACTGTCGGAGAGGCAAAAACAGGCACCACATCACTGTTTATTTCAATATCTCATTAGCTTTCATCATATCTTCTCTTGATCGACTTTTCACCACGGAAAAAACCTTACAATTGTTTTAGACTTTTCACTCCTTTTTCATCATTTCTGACATTTCCACTCAAATGTTCAACACGCAAATTGAAAACTGTATTTAAAAAAAAAAAAAAAAAACAGGTGGATGGGGATGCTCGTAGTGAAATGGAGAAAGAACCCCACACCACTCTATTGATGTAATCCTCCCTTGAGCAAGACTCGCAGCACAAATTGTGTGTGTTCGCCCGTGAGCGTGTAGATCTGCATTTGCCTCTTTGGTCAGTTGTGCGTGCAAAAAGATGTGCACCACATACGTGATGGTGTGTGTCTGTGTGTGAGTGTGTATTCATTTGTCAAAGAGAAATGCTCATATCTTTGCGGTCCAGCAAAGTAATCTATTAGTATGCTACCTCCTTGTGTGTGTGTGTGTGTGTGTGTGTGTGTGCGTGTGTGAACTGATAGGCGCATATGTACACTAAAATTGAAATAATGCAGTGCAAAATAATGACCAAATTCATTCACAAAGACATAGCAAGTTAACTTTTCAGCAAGCCGTGATGCAAAATGAAATATTTCCCTTGCACCATCACAGCCTGCAATAAGCTGTTTTTGGCCATAAAACTAATGTAGCAGTCACAGACATTGACTGCCCTCTAAAATGGAAATTCATAAGCCAAAATGGCACAGTGGGAATATCAAAATATGACATATCCTCTGCTTCTTCTACCCCCCCACTTCTCTCCGTCTCCTGCCGCCTCCCCATCCCATCCCTCCCTCTCTTCTCCGGGGTTTTTCAGCAGAGAGCACATCTGCTGTAGAAACCCTTGTGAAGGACATGTCAACCCTCCCTGACATAGCTGACTAAGCAGACAGACGGACGGCCAGGCCAGTGGTCTGACACCTCTCTCCGATGGTCCCAGAGGAACAAAAATCTATAACTGGCTTAATCTGAAACCAAGGATGCTAAAGTCAGTGTGAAGAGATCAACAGATCCAAGGAAAACTGACATATCCCAACCCCAAGCATGTTAAACTAAAGTGTCATACCTTATTATACCTGTGTTTCAAATGTTGGTTGAAAAGATAAGACCACCTGAATAATTTGGTGCCAGCCTGGTTCAGATGTGGTCTACTTAATCTGAAAAACAACAGCAGGAAACAACCCAAAAATGTGGATTTCTGGGTATAAACAGATAAACATATTTGATAACCAGCAGCTCTTCACGCTAGGAAAGTCCAAGTACATAAACAAAAGAGCAAGAACAAACTGCAGTGTGCACTCGTGCTTAATTTCAGCTGTTTCTACTCTTGTTTATTAGTCAGGACACCAAAAAACATTATGAAAAAGGGCACAGAGACAGTATGTTTGTGATGCCTCTCTCAAACAACATGGACTAATATCAACTTTTTGTTTTTAAATCTGTAAACACATCCGCAATCAGCTATTTGAAAATTGTGCACAGTAACTGTGCAGCACAAATCTCTGCTCTTTCTACTTTTCTACCCTTGTTTATATCAAAGAAAACAACTGCGCGACTGGCACACTACAAATTTGACCTGTTATGCTTTTCCTTGTTTCTGTCATATGTACAGTGTGATCTTACAATGTTGGATGTTCATGTTAGATATGACTTAAGTTTCAAATAATGTGGTAAACATATGTAACATATGTAAATGTAATCTGTAAAAGACTGCTCTGAATGCAGCATTCAGCATTTTTTTTCTACTCTAAACAATGATTTGACAGCAATTCATTGTGTATTTCCACTCTGATTTATAGAGTTTCTCATGGCCAGGTATCTTTACATGGTGCTAATGTAGCCAACCACTGCAGCTGGTTAGCTGTGCACTCTACCAGAGTTTGAGTTCTCAGCCCGTGCAGAATCAGCTGCATGGAGTTAGCTAGCAGTTTGTGGCTAAAGTGGCTCACCACTAACAACAAGTGTCCATCAGAAAAGTCTGTAAATCACCCAAGGTTGAGGCAGAGCAACCGGAGGACATCAGAAATGAAATCCATATGATCCAGTTTCACCAAAATCAGTGAATAAAGTTGTAAAGTCATGTGCATATGTACAGTTATCAGCCCCCAGATCATATTATTTCAACCTAATCCTTGTTTCTTTTGTGGTTTGATAAACAGTAAATTAATCACATGCAGTGCAGTGACTTACTTTAGCTGTGATATACCATCGAGCACATCGGCAGAAGGATGACGGACTGTGCTGAGTGGCACTGGGGTTGTGGTCTCATATAGCCAGCCCTATCCTAACTAGCTAAAATAGCTAACCGATAACAACACGGGAAACTCTTTAAATTGCTGCAAGTTGAGGTAGAGAAGCTGGAGGACTTCAGAGAAAATTAGAAAATATTCTCTCCATAAAATATGATCAGGTTTCACCAAAAAAGTAAAGTTGTAAAGTTATGTTTGTGTACAGTAATCAGTATGCAGAAACACACTGCTCCAGCTGTCTCTATTGTTTTTCCAACCTAATACTTCCAACCTAATTTGTGGTCTGATAAACAGTAAATTAATCACATTTAGTGCAGTGATAATGGAGGAGACACAGGGCTCAGGAACACTGGGGTTGTAGTCTCATATGGCCAGACCTTTCTCTGACATAATTAGGTAGCTAACAGCTAAAGTGGCTAACCACTGATATGTAAAACCGCCTGTCCATCAGGAAACTCTGTATATCACTGAAGGTTGAGGCGGAGCAGATGGAGGACATCATGGAGAAGACCATAAAATATTTTCTCAATGAAATATAATTCAGTTTCACCTAAATCAGTGATTGAAGTTGTATTTTTGGGTCACAAGCATGGTGTAGCCCCTTGGTAGGCTTTTGAGAAGTTGGCCAATCATAAGAAAGTAGGCTTTTAGGGAGTGGGGCTTAAAGAGACAGGAGCTAAACTCTGATTTCAGACAGAGGGTGAATTAAGGGGCTATGTCAAGGGCCAGTATAAGAGCAATAAGGATGTTTTTGAACTGTGAAACATGCAAAGCTGCTCTAGCGGAATCACAGAATCAAAACAAACAGCTGGAAATGAGTATAATATGTCCCCTTTAACAATCTTATGTGGAATATGTATCCTGTGTCTGACTTCATCTTAAGAAAACAATCATGCACGATCAAAAACACACTCAAACACAGCTCTATTTCGTTACCCAGTATGGCCCAATTGGGATGAGCTCTCCTGTTTCTACTGGGATCCTGAAGTTCCGTGGAGGAGGGGCTGCCTCTGCCCTGGGCACCCCCCCTGCCTGGAGCCGAAGTGGCGGAGCTGCTCCAAGGTTCCCCACCCTCTGCAAGAGATGCGCTTCATTCAGGACCACCAACCAACAGCCATCAGGGGTCATCAGGGTTCACAAAGGTTTACAGGGAGGTCAAGACTCCAAATGATAAAAGGGGATACTCACAGGTCAGAGGGGAAAGGTCAAACAAGAACCAGAAAAAGAGAGCATTCAGATCATTCAGCTGACGGGCAAGAGTCACATTCTGGGTGTTTTCCAGGTAGGCAAAGGTAAAGGCAGAAGGGGCACACAGGAGCAAGGTTTGAATGGTTCCTGAGATTCATAAAAGGAAGAATTGCAGTTTAGTATGCTACGGAAGAGAATCAGGAAAGAGGAATCGTTGCCCGTAACATCGCTGAGGGAGTATAGTTCTTATCTGCAGCAGACACAGTGAGAAGAAGCTCTTTAATTTGCCATCATTGTCAATCAAGGAAATCACAACTGGTCCACATTATGCTCTGTACCTGCTCAGTGAGACTGCACCAGCTCCATTACAGACATCTTTTCACATCAGTGATCACTTGTCTAGGGCTTGGCAGTCTTAGATTTCAGATATTATTGTATCTTGATATGGCATAAGTGTTGCCTTTTCCCGACTTAAAGGTTGCATTACAGTAAAGTAATGTAATTTCATTTCCAGATTGTTGTAGCTGTTCTATTATACACATTTACCCACATCAATATTAGATCCACATTACTGCTCAAAAATCAAGCAATACGTAGCCACTGCACAAGCAAAAATGAATACAGCAATCCAAATAGCACATTGGAGCTATAGACTGTATACTAAATGAGACATGGCAGAGAAAGGCAGGCTGCAGAAGTTCCGCAGGAGCGCAGGATGTGCACAACCTAATAAATTGACAATAACAAGCAAGGACGAGTCCTCCACTGTAAGATGATCACATGTTTATAACTGTCAGTGTAAAGTTAAGCATGTTATCAGGAACTGCTCTGAAATAAACTCTGGCTGCCTTTCTCACTGCTTGCCAAACTCCATTAACACTTTGCTCAGTTTAACAGTTATAATCATTTACGCCCTCTACAAAATTATTAATGCTTTCTTATGATGCATAAATAGACACTTACTCATTCAGCGAAAATTCGGCATTGACTTGAACTCTGATTAATGTGAAATGGAAATACAAAATAGTTATTCTGGTCTGAAATGGAAATTTCAAAAGGAGTATTTCAACTTAACATGTTTCCTTAATCTTTGAAGACACATTATGGTCATTTTATGATTTATTACAGTAAATATATTACAGATTTCTCTTTTAAAGTAAATATACAAGATTTATTTAGTCATGTTAATTAACCAAATTAGTTCTTCTAATCTGAAATCTATTAGTTTGAATTGATGTGTTGAATGACATAATTGACATATTTGTTTGTAATGTTCGTTGCATGCCTTTTTGGTTCACCTTAATATCTTGAGCTTAGTGAACATGTTTTATCAAGTAAAACTGAATTAATAAAGTTTGTTTGACTAGAAAAGTTATTTGTGTTGAATAATTACAAACTTACTTCAACTTGTCTCTTCAAATTCTGTTAACTAAAAAAATTTACGGCAGCTCGGATGCTAACTTTTTTTAAGTTAGTGTGTGGGTGCTAGGTAAAACCCTTGGAATACAAAATAGGGTCCCGGTAGAACCCCCAAAGAATGTTCTAGTCTTAGTAGCACCCCCTGAGCCGGCTCCAGAGAAAACCCTTGGGATATAAAAAGGTTCCCGGTAGAACCCCCTGAGCGCGCTCTACATAAAACCCTTGTAATATAAAAAGGCTCTCGGTAGAATTTCCCAGGTGGGTTTGAGATAAAATCCCTGAAATATAAAAAAGGTTCCTGGTAGAACCCCCTAGGTTGGTTCTAGATAAAACCCTTGAAATATAAAAGGTTCTCAGTAGAACCCCCGATGGGATCTTGGATAAGTCAAAATAAAAACTCTCTTTTTACAATGCATAGTATCAACTATACTGATGTATTTGGTCAAAAGTATATGATATTTGATTTTGCCCAAATGTCCAGCCCTGATGGTATATTATTGAGAGAAAATGTTTTTATCAATATATCTTGTATCACAAAATTGCCCAAAAATATCAAGTTATTATTTTTAAGCCACACCACCCACGCCTACACTGGACATGTTTTCGGTATTTTTCTTATAAAGACAAGTAACACTCAAATCAAAGCTGCGAGTCCTTTAAGTACAAAAAAAAAGCCCGACTGCAACAAAAGAACAATTTGAGCGGTGTTTACCTAGATTACCCATTGACAAACTGCACAATCAGTGTGGTGAAAGATCGCTGTTTAGCCCACTTATGTGTGAAGAGAGTGTACACACAACCAGATCGATTGAACAGTCACGCCAGCCTCACATGAAACAAGCCCAGAATAGAAGCATCTGAAGCTGCATGGCAAATTGGGGGCATGCAGTTATAGATTTTTAGTTAGGAGGACGGTTGTGGATGAAACAAATGCAAATTTATGTATCAATGCCCTCATTTAACATCTCTGAGAGCAAAGACTGGCACAGAACAAGAGCTCAGCTGGAGACTGTTTGTGTGTGTGTTTTTGGGTGCCAGCGGGTGCATGCGTTCTCGTACTTGTGTGTGTAAGGGTGCGTGTACACTCCCTGGCTCTGTCTGTCTGTGTGTGTGTGTGTGTGTGTTTAAGGCTGTGTTTGCTTTTCAGGGATGCTGCTGTTCTGTGATCAAAAGATGAGGCACAAAGCGAGCAGGGAGAGGAAAAGGGGTGAAGCTATTATTCTCCAAAGAGTGGCGTTTGTTAGTTAGAGACGCTGCTTTAATCAGATGTGCTGTGGCTCCTGACAACCATGATCACAGGGGACAGAGTGTAAATTCCAATCGACCAGTGAGGACCTTCAAAGTGTGCTAAGCAGGAGAAGAAAATGTGCTGTGTACTGCTCTGCTGCTAGGAAGCAACAAAGTCCTGTAAATTGTAAAAGATTGCAATAGGCAGTTGGGATTCCCTGGAAAAGAATCCCTAAATCACAAGTTTCCAAAAAAATATAGAAGGAATCTTGCCAGACCAGTGAGAAGCTCTGCACGAATGACTACAAACTTAACCAGATAATCTGTTCATGCATCAAGAACCAACACTAAGTTCCACATCACGAGACTAGTAGCACTAGCAAACAGAATAAACTAAGACAGAATGGAGCAAATGTATAAATGCTTCAGGGTTCAGCTGAACTGAACCCTGGAGCATTTACCCCCATGGTGCAGTTCATTTGGGTTGGTATGAGCACTTGGGTCTGGACCAAACAACCGCTCTCTGATTCATCCTGAAGGGATGCTGTGAAGTGAAGTCCGAAGCTGTTTGTTTCTGCTGTGAACACCATTCAAACCAATAACAGAGGCATACCACTGTATGTGCCATTTCATTGGTTAAAACATGTTTTCTCTTCTGAACTAGTAGCATGTTTGCAACCAAAATGTGGACTAGAAGGAACAGACCTGGGCTCATGACAAAGTGATAAATGGGTACATGATTAAATGATCCATAATAATAATTTAAATGAAGTGCCTTTTTACTGGATACCAAACTCAGATTTGCGCATATATTTTGGAAAAACAGAACTGAAGTCTAAATAAATGCTTCAGGTTGTGTTTACACCAGTTAGACACACCTGTGACGCAAGACGAGTGGAAAACACATCCGATTCACTTGCAGTCGAGTCGGGGGTTACGAAACATTCATATGCACTGTCCTCTATGGTTTGCTATATGCGCTCCAGTTTAACACCAACATGAACCGAACCTGACGCTGCTTCATGGAATCTAATGACATTTTCACCACATGACTTGTGTTTATGATTTCTAGACCAAGACACTTTCTAGAAACCTTCTAGGCTGAATTAAAAGCCTTGGCTTGTACTCTAATGCGATGTTACACTCCCTTCTTAGAGATTAACGAAGAAGAACCAACAAGTCTTACTACTTACTACTCCTCAACAAAAATATCAACACAACACTTTCATTTTTGCCCCCATTTTTCATGAAGCTAGAGATCTAAGACTTCTTCTGTGCACTATCAAATTTTGTGCACCATTGTGTTAAAACTCTGTGTTAATGAGCACTTCTTTGCCAAGATAATCCACCTGACAGGTGTGGCTTATAGAGATGCTAATTAAACAGCAGGACTTGGACTGGTCACAATAAAAATCCACTCTAAAATGTGATGTTTTCTTGAAAAATGACATTTATTAGGCACTGACTCTGGCTATTATACATAGGGTATGCCATTTTTTACCAAGAGGATGAAGCCATGACCCATCCTACTTTGATTGGCTTACCCTGATATTCTTAGACTAACCAATCACTCCTCATGCCTAAACCAATTCAAACAACAAAGGCAACGAGTACTAGCCAGAGTACTGTAGGTCATAACTCGGGATATTCCTGGCGACTAATCTCCCTGTTGATTAAACTCAAAATTAATTTAGACTAGTTGACTAGCTAAAATTGAGACTATTTATTAATTGATAGTTTATTAAGCACTGTCCGGAAAAACACTGTGTATTAAGAGCCATTTGAAGCCGTTAATCACAGTCTACAATCACAAATCATATTTCAAATGCTGCTGAAATGCGTGTCACTTTGTGCTGTACAATAAAAACATTGCACATGACAACAAAACATGACAACTCCCTAAATGCTTTGCCTTCTCAGACCGAGAGGATCACAGTGTGGCTAATGTTAGCAGTGCTAGCAGCAGGCAGCAGCAGCTGTGGTCACATGTTGTTCCAGTCGAGTGATTATATATCATTTTATTCTGTTACAGGCTCTAGATTAAAACGCTGCCAAACTGCGCTGGTTTTATGAGCTGTCGTCTGTCTAACTTTGCTGATAAAAACTTCCGGGGTTGCCCGGGCCATTGGGGCATACGTGCTTACGGCATACAGCGAGAGGAGCTGCAGCCACATCAGACAGCAGCCCCTCTAGTCTAGTGGCAGAAAGCTGCATAGCATCTTAGAGACAACTGGAATTGTGCATGAATAAAATATTGATAAATAGTTTAACCAGACTAGTATTTCTGGTGCTGACTAATGAGGGTGGCAACGTTTAATTGTGCAGTTGACTAATTGTGCACATCCCTAGTCATAACTTTGGCCTGCTGGGAAAACATTTGGTTTTGTAGTCCCTTGTCAGATAGCCAGTTCAGTGCCTAATAAATATAATTTTTCTAGATAAAACACCACATTTTTGAGTGTCCTTTTATTATGACCAGTCCAAGGCACACCTGTGCTATAACCATGCTGTTTAATCAGCATCTCTTTATGCCACACCTGTCAGGTGGATGGATTTGGCAAAGGAGCAGTGCTCATTAAGTTTGATAGAAATAAACATTTTATGGCACAGAGGAAGTCCGTTTTTTTTTTTTTTTACTTCAACTCATAAAAATGGGAGCAAAAGGAACAGTGTTTATATTTTTGTTGAGTATACTACTATACTACTACTACTACTATGCAAACACCATTCTCATCTGATGGATTTAGCCGATATCTGTGGTTACAATAAGATTTGGCCAAAATAGGCCAAACAGTGAAACTGGCTGAGAATGAGACATTTCAACAATTTCAAGCCGGCGAAGAAGCATAACTTTACAAATCCACTTCTCTACAAGAAGGAAACAGTATAGCTCAGTCCAGTCCAGTTTACTTTGGTGGAGTATGAAATTCTATTAAGACACAACGGCACAAGTGAAAGCCCTGACGGCCCGAGCCGAGGCAAGTTAATCCTGCGAGTTGACTGGGTGCAGCTGAGGGCTTAGAGCAGCAGCTTAACACAAGGCTGTGGCTTTAGCGCACCTGCCAGTGGTCAGTCATGCCTTGGCCAGCCGAGCACAACACAATGTGATTATAACACATCATAATTAAAGGTCCAGTGTGTAAGATTTACAGGGATTTATTGGCAAAATATGACAGATATGGAAGATAATATATGTTTGCATTAGTGTTTAATCAGCTGAAACTAAAAATCGTTGCGTTTTTGTTACCTTAGAAGGAGCCCTTTAGATATAAAAATTACTTTTAAAAGTAACTTGTTACATTACAAGATTATTGCCGTTAAAAAGTAACTTGTTACAGGGTTACCTACTATGAAATGTAACTCCTTAGAGAACTTTTGTGTCGCCAAAAATGAAAACCACTTTGTAGTTCCTTGTGCACATACATTGTCCTGACAATCTCACATAAAAGTGCACAGGCTTTACAAATCATGCACCCAACCTACCCAACCGATATTCTCTGTACTTTACTCTTTTATAACAAAGGAGAGGTTTTTCAATCTGATAGTCTGATAGTTGCTTCACCTGACAAGACTTCCAAAGCTAAAGGCATCTTCGCAGGTATACAAGTCTGGATGGTACTGGAGTACTGACTTGAAGGAAGTTTTGATCATGGGGTATCCATTTTGAGATACATCTTGAAATACGACTGTAGGCTGTCTGTCCTCTTTGTCAAATGAAGAAAGTTACCCTTAGAGTCTGGTGCAGGCGGCAGTACCTCTTGCTGTGGTGGAAATATGGTAAAATTTGTCACGTACAGACTGCCTATTTGAAGAGTAACTGAACAACAAAGTACTTGAATTGCACAAGTGACGCATTACGACAAAAAAGTAAATAGCCTACTCTAATGCATTACTTTGTTACTTTGTAACTTTGTAACAAGTTACCCCAAACACTGTCTACAGAGGGCATGGGTCCTCTTCAGTGGAGGCTGCTAGGTTGCACCTTTGATTTAAATGTTGGCACCTGTAAGCTCTGATTTAGTGATTTTTAGGTCAAAACAAGACCAGATGTCTGGGTTAAAACTTTACTACATTTGGTGAAAAGTAAATGTTCACAAGGTTTTTTCAACAGCTTTACAAGGACTAAACTTCATTGTGAAAAAGTTCTTTGGTACATGTTGAAATATAATCAAAAATACATATTTTTCCTCTTACCTGTAGTGCTGTTCATCCATCTAAACAGTTTTGGAGAGTTGTTGTTTGTAGTGTTGTAGAGATGTCTGCCTTCTCTTGCAAAACATAGAGCTAGCTAGGCACCAAAAAATACATAAATTGAAAAACTCAACAGCAATGTCCATGAGCTGATTACTCAAGATAATCCACAGACTTTACTTTGAGCAGTTTCACGTAGGAACTACTTTCTTTCTACTGAACGCGTATCACTGTGCACAAGGAAGCCTGCATCTACTCAGGGACAAGAGTTTACAGTTCAGCAGACACCATTTAATTTCACATCCCAGGCTGTCACAAGCCTCTCATCCATGAGTAGATGCACGCGTCTTTGTGCGGAGTGATATGGTTTGTGGTGTAGTGTGGTATAAAGGAAACAGTTCTACATGGAACTGCTCACAACAAGGCCTGTGGATCATTTTGAGTAACCAGGTCATGCTTTCTGGAAAGAGACACTGCTATTGAACTTTGAGCACCACAAACCGAGGGCCATCTAGTTCCTTTACATTCAAAAGACGGCATAATCTCCACAGCAGATAACTCCAAAATTCGGCAATAGACATCAAAACTATATAGATGGATAAAAAGCAATACAAGTAAAAGGAAAAAATGTGTACTTTTTATTTGGAGGTGAACTGTTCCGTTAAAACTGGGCTACACGTTGTTGGAAAGTGAAGGAATAAGGTAGTTTCACTGATTAAACGGGTAATCAACTACAACTTCCAGCATGCAACATCTGCTCAGGTTTACTTTGTTAACATGTTTCTAACATCACCCTAAATACGTTTTTCACTCTGCATAAATATTTTTTTATTATACATTAATGCTGCATAACTGAATCAAATATTCCACTTCTGAATTTATTTCTTAAACATAAAGTTACTGTACAATTGTGCAATCAATCCTTTGTCTGTGAGTCGCGCCTGATTGCACGCGTGCACATATACCCTGTATAACTCTATCTGTGTGGGTGTCTGCAACTGCGTATGTGAAAAGTTAATTGTCCATATTTGCATGCAGTATAAAGCAGCAGGGGGGGTGGGGGGCAGACCTGGCACATACTCCCTCCCGCTGATTTGAGCTGTCAACCACATTTATTAACTATGATGAATCACCCCTCCACTTCACATCCAATCAAAGGCCTCTCAGAGGGACTCAAATCTGGTCACCTTTAACTAAATGATTTTCTTGGCCCATGGTGTGCCAGCCAGCGATTGAACTGGCAACCTGATGATATGGCTGCTGTTAGAATTATTCTGCCAACGGCCCACAGCTGGATCAGTCATTTTTGAAACAGTGTGGGGAATTAAGTGGCCAGCTGACATGTAGAAGCATGGGGAGTGTGAATTTTAAAAGGCCTGGTTGGAAAGAGGAAATGTAAAAATAGAGTTCTACAGTCTGTGAGACATGGAATATAAAGGTGTTCTCTTGACCTTGCCTTTGGATTAAATCTGAGCTAGTCCCTGCTGCATAATACAGTGGGTTTTACAATGCAAGCTGACAGCTACCACTGATTCAGAATAATCTTTCTTCCACAATGTAGAGGAATTTTCCTTAAGCCTCGCCTCTCCTCCCAAACCACCAACAACTTCAATCCATCTATATTTAACTGAAAATACACTCGTCTCACATCTCCTAGAATCTATGAATAGTTCACATTACTACACACGCTATGCTGAAAATCAACTGTACAGAGATGAGACAAGGTCAGTGAAAACACGAATCCCCAACAGGCTGTGTCCTTCTCTCAGAGCACAAGTGTGGAATTGTACACCACGAACCTTGCTGAAGGATAAAGGCTTTGATCCCGGCCCGGGCGGAAGAGTTTGGGCGGAAAAGAAGGAGGGAACAGGGGGAAAGGAGAGAAATCAATAGATTCTTGTAGACACAGCCTCAAGTTTCCAATCTAACACAGCACTGTATTGATTAGGTCTCATATGAGACAAGGCGCAGGGACAGTAATGTCGGCAGTGGATTTGGGAGTCTTTAACAAAACAAACTCCGGAGCAGGGGACAGGATGATGAGATCTACAGGGGCAGTTTTTTCTCCTAATGTATTGCAAAGACCAACATTCTGTAGATGAGGACTCGCATGATGGATGAACAGATACAGTGCACAGATGTGTACCAGAATCATGTCTTGTCAGTGTACTGCAGAGAACTTAAAGAGTAAAAAACAAGACCAAAAGTCTACAGCAACACTACCGTTACACACCAGGCAGGGATAGACACCTATATTTTTAAGCACTGGCCTCACAGACCACCAAATGCCTAAATTTTGTGGCCAAAGTACATTTTTAGTAGCCCAAATGTAAACTTGAGTCAGACAACACAGAAAAGGCACTGTTCCCATGAACTGTGTTGCGGTGTTTCCTGAAGGCATTCTGATGAAAAAACTAACTAGCGTCTCGACAGCTTGAGGGAACTGGTGGCATGCACAGCAGTACATTTTGCCCTCAGATGCTTCAATTCACTCCTGAATTTTTGCTGCCGTTTCATTTTTTCATAGGCAGCTTGATGTGTTTCTGGTTCTTCTGCAAGGGTCACATTTGAATAGGCTTAGTAAACCCAAACTTCAGTAGCCCTGATAAATCAGTAGCTAGCTGGAAACAAGTGCCGGTTGCGGCAGATAGCCGGCCACCAAGGCTGGTTCTGCTGAGGTGTCCCTTTAAAGAGAGTTTTTCCTTGCCAGTTTTGCCAAGTACTTGCTCATGGTGGGAATAGTTGGTTCTCTATAAATAATATTACGATACAGTCAGGACCTCCTACAGAAGTGCTCTGGGATAACTTTTATATCCTTCTAGGCATTCCAAGCATCTGCTAAAGGCTAAAGTTTGCCTAGGTATGATGTTAACCGGTACTACAAACTAGACAGGTCTGGGAGGAAAGCCATTCAGCCATGACAGCACAGGTTTTTGTTCATGGTGTTGTGTCAAAGTCGTTTACTCATCTCTATGCATTTCCCCTCACCTTAACCTCACCCCAACCTTATCCCTAACCCTATACCCAGAGGTGGTTGTTGCAACTACTGGAAGTAAGTAAATGTGAGAGTCTCTTCCTGCAGCATTTACCACTTTAGCATGGTATCATGCTATGTAAACATTACCTCAAAGTACAGCTGAAACTAACTGGGATTCTTCTATTTGTTCACAAAAAACATAACTCAAAAACAAACTAACAAACAAACAAAAAAACATGCTGGTTGTGCCAGAGGAAAAGTCAAGGGATCCCCAGAGTCACCACAATTAATCTTTTTGGAACTGTGAATATCTGTTACAAAAGCCATGGCAAATACTGTTGGGATATTCGAACAGACATTGCTACCCTTTGACTGCTAACACTGCTAAAAGTTGTTTGCACGTATCCAGAGTTATCTACATTTTGATTCTAAGCGTAGAAAGTTTGTTGTAAACAACAGCAGGACTGTACTCCAAGTAAGATGGTTCTGAGGGGTCTTGTGTTGTGGAAACTAGCTTGCACTTTGGCTAAAGGTAAGAACAACAAGTGAAGATTGAACACACATGGCACTAAATATATGTCCAATGGACACTGAATCTCTGCCAGCTCCAAGTGTGAGATTTAAGTAAAGAAACAGGATGTGGCTGTAGTGAAGTTTTAAGCTCCAAACCGGTTTAACTGTTCACTAGCTCATGAGCTGGAGGACATGAGTACTCTGGATAAAATTATCTGAAGAGGCCTCCAAATTTCAAAGTTAACCTTTCTGTGAGCCAGACCAGACTGAGAGGTCTGGTCTGTGACTGACATGCAGAAAAATAAACATCTCTTTAAATGATCCAGACTGAATGAAATAGGAGTCATTTATCTTACAAAAAATGAGTAAGGATGGAGTAAGCGTTCTGGGAAATCATGCAAAATGGTTTACCAGTGCATTGGTGAGGTCAGATGTGGATAACAATGACACCGAAACTAAACCAGGAAACTCATGATGACTTCATGGAAGCAAATGGGAAATCTTGTAAGATTTTGAGGTTTTCCTGAAAACACATGTCTAATGATTATACTATCTGTCCACTGTGTTGGTTTTTTTCTGTAAACACTAAAACATTCAGTGTGTGTATGATGGTGTGAACCATCAGCTATGAAGGTTGTCTTTGTAGTTTCTAGTAATATTAAAAGGATTGTTAAGGTTATTTGTAGGAGGGTTGTATGGGGTAGTTATCAAAGTCAGTATTACCTAAAGCAGTGTTTCCCAACCCTGGTCCTCAGGGCACACTGCCCTGCATGTTTTAGATGTTTCCCTGCTCCAACACACCTGATTCAAATGATCAGCTCGTCATCAAGCCTCTGCAGAAGCCTGATTACAACCTGATCTTTTGAATCAGATGTGTTGGAGTAGGGAAACATCTAAAACATGCAGGCAGTGTGCCCTGAGGACCAGGGTTGGGAAACACTGACCTACAGTATGTACTGTTGTGGACAGGGTCAACATCAGTTCAAGTGTATTTAGAGTATTTTCACTGCTTAACCTTGCAGTCAGACAACCTTGTCCAATAGTTATATAAGCTAAATATTCCTTTCCCTCGCTCAACCAGCTTGCAAAAACAACAATTTTACCTGTTGAACTTCTGCCTCGATTGGTTAGTTTGTTTGTGAATCTGTGAATCTGAACTACCCCTTTACAACACCAGAGTTACACAATAACACAAACAAACTAAACAATCAAGGCAGCAGTAGACCAGCCCTGCCCATGTTCTATGAAGTAAAATGACTAATTTAGCCAATAGGGTCTGGTTGCTTCGGTGAGGGTGATATTTGACTTATATAACAGCCCAATTGGGGCTTTTTCATTGGCACTTTTGGCCGTGCAAAGTCAAATGTGCTGTGATGATTTGCATTTCCATCCATCTTCCCCTAAATCAAGCATGTGTTGCAAGACTCCACCTATATCTTGCAGAAGAGCAGAGAGAAAGAGGTTTTCAAAAGTGTCTGTGTGTTCAGCTCTCAGTATTTTTGTAGCATCTAACTGAATCTCTGTGGTCCGATGTTTAGTTTCTCTCCTGCATCACTGCATCACTGTTTGTATTATCAGGAATCTGCTTTATTTTACTGTTTCATAATCACTTTCAGCCAGATTGGAGTTTTGCTAAGTTACTGCTGATGAAACATTTCCAGATTTTGCTGCTTAATAATAACAGCTTTGAAATGACAAAATAACGTGGTACCTTTTTTGTGAAGAATATACTGTATAGGAAATGAAATGTGGTTAACAAGCACATGTGCATGGAAATGGGGTACATGTCAACAACAGAATACTGCTTAGCTTCCCACAAGACTCACTGGGACATGCAAAAGTAACCTATAGGGTGCTCTTCCAGTGGAGAAAATGTATTAAAATGCCCTCTAGGGCTCCTGTCTAGTGGAGAAAACATAACAAATTGCCCTCTAGGGTGCCCTTCCAGTGGAAAAAACCTGATAAAGTGCCCACTAGAGTGTCCTTCTAGTGGAAAAAAAAACGCAGTAAAGTGTCCTCTTTTTTTCATCTAAATTAGGGATTAGAACTGTTTCAGCATAAAGGCATCATGACTGTTGTCACACTGACTATTGACTGACTATACAACCTCGCTTCAGATAATCCTGACTATCGCTTTAAGGTCTGGAGGGATTGATCATGTCTGGCCAACACCTGATCCGTTTAATTAATCCATCAGGATCAGTGCCAATCCTGATCCAGTGTATCGGCTTGGCGCATCACTGTGCTAAAGGCTAGAAGAAGTGAGGAAATGCCCACTCACTTCAACAACTTTATAAAGTAAACACTAAATCTGCTTGCTTGGTGGCAAACGGCGTAGGACTGTTTATATCCAGAGTGACACGCAGCTACAAATACATTTGACTGCATAAGCGTGAAGCCGGGAATGGCAGAAAAAAAAAAGTGTGCTCAGTCAACCAGCTCTGGATAAATAAAGGCAAGAAAATAAAGTTAAGAGAACAGGCAGGATACTCTCTCCCTCCAAAAGATACAGCACAATAAATTATGTTTCTACCTCTGTAACTCCTCTGCATTCCCTCCCTGTCTCTATCTTGCGCTCCCATAAACACACACACAGATGCAGGCACACACACAAACACGAGCGGGGTAAGAGATAGCGGTAGACACTCTTATCTCTAAACACTGGCAGCTCATAATGAGAGTGACTTCCTCTGCAGCCAGTGGTTGAGTGGTGCTGACAGCCTCTCAGCCCTGCGTGTCAGCACACGGGGATTTGAAGCGCTGCCTTAGCTTGACAGCCGGGCCACGCACTTACAGATGTTTTCACACTCACAAAACACACACACAGGCACACATCGCCGCTACTGCGCTTCAAGGTTGACTTCAGTAGTAGGAGGAAGGAGGACAAGATGTGTTTGAAGTCTTGACACATGGAAGAGACACAATATTGAGCTTTGGTGTATTGGGGCTTATGAGTGGTGAGTGGGTGATATATACAGAGAGAGCGGCTGTAGCAGCCAACTGGGAAGAGAACGGAGCTTAAGGAGAGAGTTTAAGCCAAACAGACATCGATACACAACGATGGGGAGAAAAATTCATTACAAGCCAGAGAACACAGCTTCTGATTACCGCAATGCCGCCTGGAGAAAATGTGAAACATGCACAGGTTAGAGATAAATCCAACACTCAACCTCAAACATAATTTAGTTGAATTTAAAAAGGTGACTTTGATATTTTTCACCCCGGACCATATTTTCCCATGCTTTTGTCTCTAAGTAAGTAATGGAGACAACAATTTCAGAAATTGGTCCAGCATTGAGCGAGACTGCTGCAGCCATCAGCTGTGAAACGGGTTGCAATGAAATTCAAACTGTGCACCGTCAAAGTATGTCCGCTATAAGGGCTGGTTTTTGCAACTGTCTGACAACATTATGGAAAAGACCACTACAGAAATAGACATCTTTTTAAAAGAGTAAGATCCTTTTTGTTTAACCAGGACCAGCTGTTTAATTGCTCTCAAACTCACCAGACTCCATTTACAAAAACAGTCATTTTATCATTCTCATAAACTTGATAGAAACAAACTAAAACTCACCAAAAGCTTCCTGGCTCATCTTTCCACTGTTCCAACAACCAGCAACTCTGGTTTAGTTGAAATAAACCCCTTATAGAGTGGGCGATATGTTAAAATTTTCCAAACAATCATCGTCAGCCCATTCATTGGCGATTGGCGATATCATCGTCCCCACTCCTACCTCCTCCCATCCTCTCGGGTCTAGCTGGGAGATGTGCGCAGGCGGGGAATACACTATGTTACGCATGCTGCGCCCGTTCACTATGTCAAATAGACCAAATAAACTCACAAAGTGTCTAGAAATTACATGTTCTCACACTTATTTTCCATTTTAAATGGAGAAATACAACCGTACACCTTCTGAATTCAAGTTTCTCTCTTTTACTGAACTAAGACAACCTTAATTGGCTCGCCTTGCAGGCTGTTTCCCTCTCACTCCTCACCCATCTTAGCTCACTCATGGTTGGCTGAGTAGGTGTGTACTGTGCTGCTGGATGAGAACATGGCATGTAGCAGAGGCTGTCACTCTGCAGGCGATTACATTAGCAAAGTAAAATAACAAATATCGCCCTAAAATCAGCCCCCAAAAAAAGCAATCAGCAATGGATTCAGCCCATCGTCAATAGACGATATAGTCGTCCAGTCGCCCAACCCTATCCCTTTATTCATTGTGGTAGATATGAAAATATCTGGAGCAGTGGGGAGAAATGGTGCAAACAGCCAGGATATTTTTACATCTTACGTGGTGAATGTAGAGTTTATTTCAACCAACCAGTGCTGGTGATCCTTTGTGCAATAGATTGCATGTTGATTGGTTTCTGTAAATGGAGCCTGGTGAGTTTGGCGTTTTTGAGTTTTGCTTTGTTTCTGTTGCATTTGAATGGAGTGTGTTGTACAATGATAAAATAAGTGGTTTTGCAAATGGAGTGTGGTTGGTTTGGCAAGAGCAATAAATCGTCAAAGCATGTCCAGTAAAACTGCTTGTTTTTGCCACAGGCTCAAATTGTTATTTTAAGCATCTGACATTATGGAAAGGATCCCTACAGAGATAGAACTTTCTTTAAAGACCAAAATCCATTTTGTTTAACCACAAACAGCTGGTTTATTGCTCTTGCCAAACTTACCAGACTCCCTTTACAGAAGCAGGAATTTTATCTTAACCATTGTCATCTTCATTCAAACAGAAACAAAACTAAAACTCAAAAACATATTGGCTCGTCTTTCCACTGTTCCAACAATCAGCAACTTTGGTTTGGTCTAAACTTCTTATTCAAAGTGTTAGATGTGATATGTGGAGAGGAGCCAAGAAGCAGGAGGGAGAAATGGCATGTACAGCCAGAATATTTTCCTTCCTAACTTGGTGAATAAAGAGTTTAGGACAACCAAACCTGATTGTCAGAGCAGTGGAAAGACAAACTAAGATGTTTTTGGTGAGTTTTGTTTCTGCCGAGTTTGAGTGAAGATGACCACAACAATGATAAGATTATGGTTTCTGTAAATAGAGTCTGGTTAGTTTGTGGTTAAACAAAACACACAATTAAACAAAGTCCAGTAAAAGTGCTTGTTTTTGCCACTGACAGGCTCAGATTGTTATTTTACGTGTCTGACCACTTTATGATAAGGATCTCTAGATAGATAGTCCTTCTTTTAAAGAGTAAGATCTTTTTTTTTTTTCTTTAACCAGAAACAGCTCTTTACGGCTCTCCACAAACTCGCCAGATTCTATTTACAGAAACAGTAATTTTATCATCGTAAAAAAAACACTTAACAGAAACAATAAAACTCAAAACTCAAAAACATCTTGGTTCATCTTTCCACTACTCCAACAATCACCAGTTCTGGTATGGTCAAAATATACCCTTTATTCACTGTGTTAGATGTGAAAATATCAGGAGAGGAGTGAGAGGGAAGTCGCACACCAGAGAGAAACAGCAGAAACATGGAGAAATGGTGTGTAGAGCAGTCAGAATATTTTCACATCTAATTCAATGAATAAAGAGTTTATTTCAACCAAACCAGAGCTGGTGATCGTTGGTGCAGTGGAATGATAAAAAAGATGTTTTAAGTGAATTTTATTTTGTTTCTGTTGAGTTTGAATGAAGTGTCTTTCACAATGATAAATTACTCTATAAATGGAGTTTGGTGAGTTTGGTGAGAGCAATAAATCAGCTGTTTCTGGTTAAATAAAACATATCTTACTCTTTAAAAGTTTTTTTCACTACAGGGATGCTTTCTATAAAGCTCTCAGACACTTAGAATAACAATCTAAGCCTGTCAGTGGCAAAACAAACACTTTTAGTGGACGGGGTGCAGTTGGAGTTGCAGCTCAGTTATTGTCTCTGCTGGCTGCAGCGCTCTCGCTCAATACTGGACCAGTTTCAAAAGTTGTAGTTCGAATTAGTCACTTGGCCACAAAAAAACGGAAAAATAGGGTCCAGATTGAAAGATACCAAAGTTTTCCTTTAAGTAACAGCAACTGACGCCCTTGGCATATAAGGAGAGGGAAAGACATGGAGGAGAAAGGGTATAGACAAATTTAAAATTCTGTCTACTACATCATACCACAGTGTAAATCTCAAACACTGCCCTGTTTACTATAAAGTTTCCAAGTACAAACGTGGTTTAAGATAAGTGCTGCCAACCTAAATGCTATATTATCACTTCAAAACTGCCAAACAACCATTAAAGGTCAGTCCGCGGGCCAGAGTGAAAATGATAGTTGTATAAACTCATCTTTATTCATAGGTCGCACCTCCTGGAATCTGTGATGTTCTTATCCGTTTTCACCCGCTGCCACCCCATCATTTAACCACAGCTGCTGTATTTACGTTAAGTCACTTTTGGCTGCGGCCCAGACTGTCGATTATGGCCTGTGTCACTTTTTTTTTTTGCCCCGTGTTCCATTTCTCTCTCCTCTCAAAAATGACAACTGGCTCGCACAATAAAATGGTCTCTTATCTGCAAACAGAAAAATCATGCACCATGATCTTTGGGGCAATATGCCAAAAGGTTTTGAAATTATCCCTATTTTTCTCAGTTGTAGAAATGTTTTTTTTTTTTTTTATTCATTAATGACTCAAGACTATATTTAGTGTTAGGTAAATGACCCGCAGATTTTTTTTTTCTTTGAGAGGAGGAAACACAAAATCTGCTGTGGGAAGTGTCAAGACACAATAAAATAACAAAATAAAAATTTTGATTTCACATGTTTATCATGCCTTAATTGGTAGACAGTTGTGCTGCTTTTAGAAACACAAGAAGAAACACAAAATCACAAAATCACACACCCATTTTATCATTTTTCAGGATAAAATGAGTTAAGGATTTAAAGATGTTAAGAAAAACCGAGCCTGTAGCCTCATACTTTTTGAGAAATTTCAGTTGATTTGTATTTAGCTCAGCTAAGTGCTCAAAAAGAAATTATAAAAAGTCTCAGAGGACATTAATGGGTCAAGTCAAGCATGCCTCAGTTGTGCTTTGGTGCTCTTTATAATTTCAAAACGAGAGGTAAAGATGGTGTGAAGAGCCGGTGTCGAAAAACAAATTGTTGCAAAAGGAGGACAAGAAAGACAAGAATAAGAAGTGGCACGTGAAGAGAAGAAATGTTTTGCAAAAAGGGGCATAAAAAGTACCTGGAACAGCAAGCGTTCATGAATAGAGTAATACGAAACTACCCAGGCTGTGTGTATTCATCCATTTCCTCCGCCGCTTTGATTTTCCAGCGGCCTGGGCCAAATGGTGTGGCAGTAATTCAAAGTCCACTTTAATCTCAGAATAATGCTCTCTGTTTCTGTGTTGCTACCTCCTGCATGGATCAGTGACTCATAAACACGGGCAACTGGTGAAGAGAAGGGCGGCCATTTCATCTCAACTCTGCTCTCTCCTTCCTCTAAGCTTGCAGGAATTCACGCGGCACGATAGAAAATTATTGTTTTTCTGCTCAGCGTGATCACTACCTTTTTGTTTGCTGATGTACAAAGCTAGCATCTTACAAAGCCGGTACAAAAAACACCCAAAAACGAACAGATATGTATGCACACAGATGATGAAAATGCAATGTTTTACACAGGGATACCTCTATGTGTTGTATGCATGCCGTGCATGTTGTGTGTGCTCAGCGTGAAGTGAAAACAGCACACTTTTGCGGTAATAGGAGAACGGTGGTCTCAAAGGTTCCGCAGGCAGCAGAAGAACTCAGTGAGCCCTTTAATGAACTCAAACAGAGACATCAAAACAGGTAGAGCTGCTAAGGAGAGACGGAGAGAAGAGATAAAGGGACTGAACACGGGGGATATTTTGTTGGGAGAGGAACCTGAGGAGAGCAATCAACAGCCTGGAGTAAAAGTGGATTGGAAACCATGAAAAAACACAGATGCACATGCTTTGCTTTATCCTCTTTACACTGTAAACCTGAATAAGTTAGCAGCACTCACTCACAGTTCATAAACTCAAAAACTGGAGGTGATCAGAGCTTAAATATTTGGGGTTAGTGTTACATGCAAAATTATTGATTAAGGCAACTCAAATGTTTTCAGTAAATGCAACTCAGAATTTTCATTCACCCCTGTAACTGCAAAAAGTTAACAGAACTGAATAATTTTAAGTGTAAAAGCCCATTATTTCATGCTCAGTAATGTTCTTATTAATTGAAAATAATGAATTTAATAGTTAGAACTTCCAAACAAATTTTATCTTATGACCACTTATTACAATTAAGTAATCTGAGCATTTTGTTTGCAGTGTACTATTATCACTTTGTCACAGGAACACAATGAGTGGAATCAACTAATCTTTTCTCACTAACTTGACATAAACATACAAGCTCAATTTTTTCAAGTTAAACTTAAAATTTCTAGCATTTATTTTCAGAACACTTCAAAACTTATAAAAATCTTCTTTTGACTTGAAAAGATGAGTCGAGTCACTGCTGTGAGTTTATTCGATTTACCACATTAAAGAAACACGATCATTACATAACTTTGTACGTACTGTTAAACCTAAAGTCAGTCAACTCATTTCTCAGGCAGCGGTGTAACTTTAAAATTATTTACAGTGTTGTGTTACTTTTCAGAACACTTCAGAACTTATGAACATGAGTTCTTCTAATTTGAAGTCTTTTGACTTGAAATGATGAGTTGAAAGAATGTACTGTACAGAGTTCAATCAACTCATAAAGGTAAGAAACATGATCAGCATATTAGCAGACTTCCCAGCATGCATTCTTTGAGAGTTAAAACTCTCCTGAGACCCTTCTTTTTTTTTATAGTTTAAAGAAAATATATATGATGAAAACTTGCTGTGTCTCTCTGACACACTTAAGATAAGATTAGTCATGATGGTCAGTATTGAATTCAGTTGTTTGTGCTGTTTGTCAAGGTAACTGAAGAGTTGTTGGTTCAACTTTAATAGTACTCAAGATTAATAATGAATAAATATCAAGTAACTATGAAAAAGTTTGTTTGTTTAGAATCAATACAAAATTACTTAATTTTTTTTTCTTTACAAGTTCAGTCGACTTAAAATTGTACAGCAGCCAGGACACTAACTTTTTTTTTTAAGTTAAAACAAATTTTATGAACGAACATGTGACAGAGATGGTAAATATCAAACTGTGCTACACAGTGTCTGTATTATGAAAAACATTTTTTAATGCTTAAGTGTTAAAATATGAAAGCTGACACCTGAGTGAAAAATCCAAAGCTTACATCAGCTGTTGTATGTGTGGTGCTATTGGAGAGTAGCTCCTATGTCTCATCTATTGAATCATCGAATCATCACATATGGGAAAAAACGGCAGTGATGCTGTTCCTGCAACACTTTCAGTGACTTCCAAGCAGCAATGTTATGCTGTTTAGGACACAAAAACTTTTTTTTTTTTTTTTTTGCAGGTTAAATTTAAGACCTCTATACTGTAAGACCATTATAAATGCAATTTAAGATCTATTTCACATTCATACTTGCAAAAAGTGTTAATGTCAATCAATCTCTTATTATTTAATGTTAATTTACAGGGCTGGGAAAGTTTACTTCTCTCCCAGTTCAAGATGATCATAATACTGCAATTTATTGGGATTTCCGTTTGCTTTTTTAACACTAGATCATGGGTAAAAAATGAATCATACACTTCTAGAGACTGTACATCATAAGTCCTATTTTCAGAAACAATGCAGTCAGTCAGTTTTATTTTAGCACCATCATTGCTATGTTGTACTATTTCCACACTTAGAGTGGTGGTTTGGTGGGTTTCCATGTTGGTTTCATTTTGTTGTTGTTTCAGCGTGATCAGTACTTTTTTTTTTCCTCAAAACACATTATAGGAAGCTAATTAATGTCATTTTATAAAAGTAACATTAACTTAATAATCCAATCAATTTTTAAGACCTGTCAAATCATATTTTAGACTTTTAAGACATTTTTAAGAACCAGCAAAACCCTGAAAACAGACAAATTCAATCAGTATTGCTTTTGAAGTCCATTGAAAACTTACAGCAAACTCAAATACTTAAAGGTGTTATAGTGCTGACATCATGTCCATGTTCTTTCTAAACATTCTTGACAATTAATGTACCAAATACCGGCGGGCAGCTTTTTAACTACAGTTGTGAATATCTGTCATTTGTACAAAACTGTGCCCATATTTTACTACTCTAAAAGCACTACTGAAGAGTTAACCATAAATCCTGCAGTAGCTGCTCTTTTTTTTTGGTGCAGAGAAGTGAGCTGCTCACACTTTGTGTGTGTGACTCACAGGACTAAACCCCAGAGGTAACGGCACTCTGCCCCGGTAAAGATCTGAAAATAATTAGCTGAATGAACCCACCGCTGAGTGTTGTGTGCACATCTACTGTTATATTTCACTTTTCAATTAAAATTCAGTTAGACATGATTATTTAAGCTTTTTATTATGTCGATGCTCGTGCTTTATACATCTTGCATCCAGGATGTGTTTAATTATTTATAAAAATTTTGAGTTAATGTGTAATATCCACCGCCAGAGTTTTAATCCAGGGTTCATACAACTTTTTAAAATAAAATTTAAACACTGTCAAGATAAACCAAACAATTATAGACTCACAAAGGCTTTAACATCACAGAAGAAAAACAGAGAAACGCCCCCCTTTTATTTCATGTCAGTCAGTGTAGCTCCGCACTGCATCTGGGGTGAGACACCAGGAGACAACTAACAAATATGATGACGGGATCGATTCAAATATTAAGAGATTTTTGCTTTAAATGAGTGATTATGTAGATGAAACACCAGATTATGTTGAAAATCAAGTATTTTTCATGGAGTATATTCAAATTTAAACATTTTCCTAACCTGAAATAGTTGTAGACGTTGCACAACCCCGGTAAAAATCTTAATCCCTGTTTAATACTCTATAATTACTTTCTGTAAACCTGCAAAGACAATGCAAATATCCACTTCAGTTGCACATACAGTATATTCGTGTGTTCCAAGATGACACCCTATGTGTCTCTCTAATGAAATCAGACTGACGCCTATGGGCGTTTCATCGGGAACAGGTGTTCAGGCCACAGCGGCGTGCGTGTTTGAGTGTCTGTGCATCTGTGAGCTGTACGTATGGGTGTCACTGGAGATTAGTCGCCTCAGTCGCAGACGTGGGGTCGATTATGGATTTACAGGATCATGGTGGCTGCCTATTGTTCCTATAGCCCGGGATCACTGGGTCGTGCTGCTTTACTGGGACACGTTCAGAGAGCCTCCTGAAATAGAGGAGCTGAGCACAGAGCGCTCACTCGGATCAGAAACTGGTGTCTGAGGACTTGAGGGCACGCCGCACAAGCAAAAGTGTTTTCGTCAGTGTTTTGAGCTATGAAGTACTGTAAATCTCAAACTTAAAGCTTTGAAAAAGCTCAAGTTCATGAGAAACTTAAGAAAAAAGTTCTGGCAACCTATAATCTTTAGTTGAGATAATTTACTTTTCTTCTTTAGAAAATAGAATATTTAAAGGGACCTACTCTAATATCACTCCTACCTCCAATATGAAGTCCCGTGCGAAACAAGACCTATATTTGAATAATTTAAACACGAGAATCCCCAGAGAGCACTTTTCATGTTGGTCCCTTTCAAACTGTGTATGTTTTGTTGCTTTTTTTGTATAAATTCTCCCTCTGCTCAATCCAGTGTGCTGCGCCGTAGAACTAAAAGCAGTCCGAGTGATCAAAAACAAGCTCTAAGCTCTAATAATTTCTGCCTCGGTCCTTCTCCTGTCACCTTGGCCCTTTAATTTCCACAGAAAGAGCAGAGGAGGCAGAGTGATCTCGTGCGTTCTGTTTCCGTCCTCTCACTGATCAACCCTCACCCCTGCAGCCTTCTCCTCTCACCCCTCCATCCCGCCTCCTGCTCTATGATTCTTCTCTAATGATCGGACACTATTCTCCTTTTGGCTTCATCCCTTTTGAGATTTGCCCTATATATGTTCTGTCTTACACGCTTATCATCACTTTACTTTCAACATTACTCCTGTTTCACTATTGACACTATCTATTGACAGACACAGAAGAAGTAATGTTCTCCATAACTGCACTGTAATGACAGACGGAGGAGAGATATACGGTATGTAAAGCTGTCAATCAACATCAAGCGGTATTTGAACCAGCACTGGAACGACTAGACATATCAAACCTTGGGGTCAGAACATCCCAAGAGATCCCAAGTTTCAAGATGATTAAAATAAAAGAGGAAAAAGTGAGATTTATTGGATGTTGCACCGAATTCTGTTCTTTTCTTGACATTTCACAGATGTTTGTCTTTTTTTCCTTTATAAATTCTGAATATTTTAAGAGGAAAACCCTTCAAATCAAATAGTCCGAGAAGGACTTGTGAAGAGGGGTCACATGTGGAAATAGAGGCAGACAGATATATAAGAAATAACTAGCAATATCAGTCTTTATTAGTAACGGCATATATGTTTTCTGATGTATAACATTTTGTGGATATTTGATCATTTTTCTCAATTAAGTTGTTCTATTTGTGTATATGGTAATAAATAATTTGTAAAAATGCCAGTGAAAGTTTACTGTTTCAGTGGCCTGATATAATTTTGGGTTTTATAACTATAAACAGGATAATATCGGACTGGCTGGTGGATTCCCTGAAGAATCGACAGTAAAGGCTCCCACCTGTTCTGTACATACACCCGACCTTTGACCCATCTGTATGAAGCCTTGTGACTGACCGCTCCCCACGTCCCACTTTTCCACTGGACCCAGTTGACTGCACTCCTCCCCGCACCTCCAACCCGCCTGAAGCTTTGGCCCTAATGATTTTTTTATACTATCAGCATTGCCCCCCTATAGTCCAAGTTGTTTGCATCATTTAGAGGGCAAAAATGCTAAATTTTTGCCGTTCCAACTGCTTTTTTCCTGTTTTATATTGTTGTAAATTCAATATAGTTCATTTTTGTACTGTTGGTCAGACCAAACAAGCACTTAAAAGACTTCATCTTGGGGTGTGGGAAAAGTGAGATGTATTATTTTCACTATTTTTGGACATTTATACATGTTGAACAATTAATCAAGTAATATAAAAACACAACCAATAGATCAATAATGAAGATAAACAGCTGTAACTCTACTCTCCATAACTGTACTTCAATGACAGACTCAGGCTGATATGATATCATGTCAAAAGAGAGATATATGCAAAGCTGTCAATCAACATCAAGCGGTATTTGAACCAGTATTGAAACAGCTAGTCAGTCCCAGCTGTGGTGTCAGGACATCCCAGTGGCTCCCAGATTACAAGATGATTAAGAAAAGAAAGATTTAGTGCATTTTACACAAAATTCTGCTTATTTTTGAAGACTTTTCTCAAGCAGTTAAACGCTGAACAATTTTTTACCTCGTCTACATTTTGAGGGCTTGTTCACCAGCCAAAAATGTTGGTAACTGAAGGGCACTGAAATCAATCATTAGTTGTCAACTCATCTAGAAAGCAAAAATGCCAAATGTTTCAACTTCCAATACGAGGATTTTCTGCTTTTTCCCATTTTATATCTCTGTAATTAAATATCTTTGAGTGTTAGACTGTTGATCAGATTAAACAAGCAATTTGAAGACTTCATCTTGGGCTCCGGGAAACTCTGAGATGCATATTTTCACTCTTTTTGGACATTTATGAGCTAAAATAAAGAGAAAAAAAAAAACACGGCTCATCTGGTATCAGACATAGCTGCGGTGCTAGAGTTATAGACTACCAAATTTAATTTAAAAAAAGCATCTGTACATTTAAATCTGTGCAAAAATCTTTTTATTTTGCAAGTCTCTTAAAGACATGGAGCGGTTTCATGAGTGTGCAAATGCATTTTTCATTCAGCTGGAAGTTGTGCCAAAAAAATAACAGTAACAAAAAACTGTACTTCAGTGACAGACTCGGGCTGATCTAGCGTCTGATCTGTGCCGCTTACGAAGACGTGTATATATGCAAAGCCATCAGTCAACATGAAGAGGCGTTTGGAAATTAAATAAGGAGTGCCTGCCTTCACTATAAGAATGACACCATAAATCTGTTTGTTCTGGCTCCTGAAACCTATAGCTCAGACTGTCCAGAGACAGTCACCTGCCTGTGATGTAAACTATGATCCTGTGCTGCACATGCTTCAGCGCTGACGGCCTGTGGGCGTCCCCGTCTTTGCAGGAACTGGTCGGCATATTAAGGGCCAGAGATGTGGAGAGTTTCTCCTTTTTTCTGTAGAGAGTGTCAAGAGGAGTGAATAAAAAATAAAAAAAGCTGTCTTCTGAGCCGGTGTTTCTTCAGATGCTGATTGGTCATGAGGTCTGTACCCAGTCTCAGATTTTGTGCAGCCTATCTATATCTCACCACCCACATTATGATCTCAGCCTACTGTTGGAGAAGCATTGGTTTAGGGCAAATCGGCCCATTGTTGGGATAAACATGACAGAGGAAACGGAAAGAAAAGGCTCCTCTATATCAAAAGGGGTCAAAATATCAGCCTTGTTCTTTGAAGATGTGGAGGCAGAGCGTGTCTGTTCCATTTGACACAGCGCTCGTCACCTGCAGCGTAATAATGAAAATGTAAGCAGCTACATGATTGCGCCACATTCATAGATTAGGCCCTCAAATACCAACAACAGTCTGCACTTAACTGTAGGAGCACAGGGCGACTGCTGTGAAGAAGGGAATAACATCGCCATCTAGAGGCTCCAGTCGGCATCGCTCACCCACACACACAAACACACACACGCACAGACCTGAGCAGAAAAATGCCTGTCATGCTCTCCCACGTTACTCTCAGAGCTGCTCACTCAGTCACTCTTTTCAACAAGTGGATTCAAACAACCACAAGAGGAAGCTGTCCACGACCACCAGCCCTCCTCCTGCTGTCTGAAGCATTTATCCACTGCTTGATGAGACTCAGAACTATAGCTCCCCATGCAAGGTCACTTCCAGCCGGCATGCAACATCGCTGGGGTGAGAACGAGCGGAGAGAGAGACAGATAGCGGAGAGGATGAGGGGGGATAAATACTTTGACACACAGATAACCTTCGGTGAGAGCATGCACAGCCCGGAGCTGAAAATCGTATCTCGACGGAGACGGGTGACCAGTGAAACAACGAAAAGAGTAAATACTGAAGGGACGGAGTGAGAGCCTCCGCAGAGCAGATGTTTTTATTCTTACCTATGATGGGAGCCAGCCGGAAAATGTCAGATAGACGGCTGTTCACGGGTTCATACGGAGAATCCTCCAAGAAATCATTCCCTGTGAGGAAGATAACCACATGTTTAGATAGACAGATAGACAGATGAAGACAGATAGACAGATAGACAAATAGATTCTACCTAGAACCTAGTTGTAGCTAGAACAATCTGTACCTGGAACCTTTTTATATTTCAAGGATTTCAACTCTTGATGAACCTTTGATGAAAGAGTTCTCCAAGGATTTCAACAATCTTTAAGATGTCTTTCATCCACAAAGGTTTTTTGGTGAAGAGGTTCTTATGAGCTCTTGTCTTACAAAGAACCTCTGAGGCATCCTTTCTTCAAAAATATAGACCCCAACCCTAGAACCACCTGTGGAAAGGTTCCACCCAAAAACCCTCTCTGGGGGTTCTATCCAATTCATTTCCACTTTCAACACGAACCCACCCAGGGGCTTCTCCTTAGAACCTTTCTATAACGGTTCTCCAAGGATTGTAAGGATCCTTGAATAACTGTTTCTTCCAAAAAGGGTTCTTTGGATGTTTCAGCTAGAACCCCTTAGGTCTGACAGACAACCCTTATATGGTGCAATGGTTCCATCCAAAACCCTTTCTGGGGGTTGTATCCAGAACATTTCCACCTTCTAAGGGTGGTAACAAGGACACAATCAGGAGGTTCCACAGGATTTCAAGAATCCTTGAATAACTCCTTCTTCCAAAATGGGCTCTTAATGGAACTCTTAGTTTTATAGAGAAGCTTTGTGGAATCCTTTCATCAAAAAAGGTTCTTTAGAAGGACACAGTTTGGGTAGAACCTCAGCCCTTAGAAAGAACCATTTTGAAACAATTATTTCTAAGAGTGTAAATAGAACCTTTTATGAATGTTTAACTGGAACCCTTCCAGAGGAGAGGTTCTACTGAGAACCCCTCTATGGTGTAACGATTCCATGGAAATCTTATTTCTCAAAGGATAGATAGATAATAGATAGATAGATAGATAGATAGATAGATAGATAGATAGATGTTTTTGTTGTTTTGTTTATCATCCTTCATCCCTCACATTGGCCTGCATGTGACACGGGTTATTTGGGTCAGTCGATATCCACGCTGGCACACAGCCACACGCTTGATTAGGTAGGTTGGTCAGCTGTGTTGCGCAACTGGAAGTCGACTCGCTGACAATGGGCTGGATGCAGTTTAGGGACTAAAAGGCCCCCCTGCTATGATCAACACTTTAAGATGGCACTGCCAGCGCTGAGGGGCTTCACGCTCCATTACCTCCGAGGAAAGTGATTTAGGAGGTCAAAAAGTATCTCGGCTCCGCAGGACCATGGCCGTGAACCGAGTCGGAGGCCAAATCAGAATGAAAGTTGAGTGATCGCGTGTGATCACGTTGGACTGTTATTTGATAAATAGCTGTGTGCTACTTTTTGGGTTTGTGTGGGTAGCAGGGGACAGGGGAGGGTCATAGAGCTGGAGGGGGGAGTGGGTGTATGGTGGTGCCCCCCCTCTCCATCCATACAGCGGTGGGAGGAGCTGGGGCAACTAATCATTTCACCCCCTTTACAGACCAGATTAGAAAAACCTACAGGGAATGTCCATTTCACATTAACTGTAGCTGCAGGGTGTTCTCTAAAATGCAGCAGTCCAGCCCAAACAAAGACCCCTGAGGGAGTTAGTGAGGTTTTATTGCATCCACAGGAAAAAAAAGCAATATTGCACTATTGTTTCATCCTCTGAAAGACCCATCAAAGTCTCTTATCAGAAGAAGCAACATTACAGTTCTAAATCATACTCTGCTTAAAGGGGCGAAGGATGCATCTTCACAAGAAAAAGTTCCACCAAAAGCATGTAAACCAACCTTGTAACGTCTGATAGATCCCCCAGTAAATGCGCAGGCAGTTTTTCTCTTTCTTCATGCCCCTTTTACATCGGCAGTTGTACAGCGGGCTCTGTTTGAGTGCGTCCATGGCGCTCCGGCACTCGTCCTTGGCCTCCAGGCCGGCCACCATGCTGAAGTTGCTCTCCTTGCCGCCGGCCACGCACTGCCTCATCGTGCGGTACTTGGTGCTGCACGCCTGCTCCTTCAGGCACTGCTCGCTGGCTCTCACACAGTCCAGCCGGGTGGCCCCGACGCGCAGGTGCTCCTCGGCATAAGACAACACATCTGGAAACAAAAGAGGAGATATTAATTTATAAAACTAAAACCTAATAATCCCACTTTTCTTTTCTTTTTTGCTTTTTTTTTGTTTGTTTGGTTTTTTCCTTTTTTACGCATCACTTTGCGAGCTTCTTTCGAGGATTGGTATATTACAGATAGACTATCCAGGGACTTGAAAAACACACATATAAACTAAAAGTTCCAAATGTTGCATTACATATATCCAGACTGAAATCGGTTTTGACGACTTGACAGTTTCATCACGCTGATGAAAAGTGAAATTTTTGCTTTCTCATATTGTTTGAAGAGGCAGCGGCAGCTCCTGGTCGACTTTGCGCTTTTGGAGCAGTTGGGACTCCTGTACAGTAGCTCCAGACGCCCACCGAGCAGCCGCTGCCTCTGACAAGCTCCTTCTTCTTAATACAGCTCACAATTTATCAATTTAATATTATTACGCACCTATTAGATGAATCAGTACCGAACGGACCGCTGTTTTTAGCAATAAATCAAGTCAAACTTACCTAAAAGAGGCAGAAGGACATACAGTACTGCGAGGATCATCGTCTTCCTTTCCATGTGAAGCATAAACCCGTGTTGGAACGAAATAAGCGAACTAAAAGCGACTTAACAGTAGTTTAATTCCCAGGGTACTTCCACTGTATTGAAATCCATTGAAAAGACGTAGCGCCCCGCTGTACACAACACATCCAGCTCGACTCATGCGAGAAATAATTCCCCCTCCAAAAAAAAAAAGTGTCCAGTCCCGATCCCGCACAGTTTCTCTCACTCTCAGTAGTCTCTACAAAAAAAGAAAGAAAAAGAAGAAGAAGAAGTGCTTCTGTCTCTCTTTCCTTCCCTCCCGTGCGGGTGGTCTTCTCACCGCGGGGAGACAAAGACGCGGGATCAGAGCAGCGGTGGAAGCGAGACGGGCGAGTGTCCTCTCCAACTCCAGCCAGTGGGATGCTTTGCGTCTGTGCGTCTGAGCGCGCACAGCCAACTGGAGCCCCACTGCTGTCTAGCGCATTCAGCAGGAGGAGAGTGCCAGCCAGCTCCTTCTCCCCCTCAGTACTGAAGTACAGTAATCTTATCATAAATTTACAAGGACGGGCCTTCCTATCACAAAATATCTCCCTTATTATTATATATATTACATCGACAGCGCAGAAAATACACAATTACCTTTAAGATCGCCTAACTTAATGAGCACATTTTGAGGTGTTACTGAGCTGCACACTTAGTACAAATCTCTTTAGGGTTGTTAGTCTTTTTATGGTGTTTACTTTTAATAAACTTTCCAGCTCGCAGACTCACAAAATAAAAAAAAAGGAGAGAAACAAAGGCATAAAAAAAGCGCAATAATCACTTTTCCAGTCAATTAAAACGCGCGCAAACCGCGCTGTATGACCACAGAGGACGTGGTTACATTTAAAATGTTATGAAAATGAAATGATGAGGTGCGTGTGCTGGTTTTTACATGTTACCTGTGCTGACAGAGAGAGGGCAAAGAGCACGACTCAAGTGCGTTTTTATGACATGATTAATAGGCTGTAGCAACACATGAGGCAATTTTTTACATCTGAATCCCCCTCTAACCTGGAGTGCCACTTGAGTGACAGAATGAATGGACACATTTCAGCTGCATATAACCGCCTGTTCATGATATTTCCAGCATGTGTGTGTGTCTGGCTCCTCCCATTCTGCTATAATGTTAATCCCATTTGCATCTGACAAAAAGTGTTATGCAACAGGAGCTGACGACTGTGGGTATAGTAGCATGTTGGGTATTAAATGATGGCACTCTTAAGGCGTTGGAACATAAAACGCAGCCTCTACAAATGTATGTTTTTGATACTTGTCAACTAAAGCAGCCTGACACTGACAGCGCTGCGCTGAAGAGTCCACACAGAAGAGAGTGGACACTGTGTGACTGTCGCCATCTGTTGGTGGTTTTAAAGTAAGGGTCACTGTCAGAAGTAATGATATGACACCATTTATGATATTTTCAAACAATACTGCATGTTTTACACTTAATAGGGGAGACTGGGGACGGTTGCAACCTTTTTTGCATTCCTGTCAGTTACTCAGAAACTATTTGAGAAAGACTAACCAAAGCTATATATATATTAAACAAGTGGTTCCCAAACTTTTTCTGGCATCATTCAAAAGCCAAAAAAAAAGTTCACCCCCTCCCTCCACCCCACATTTATTATCAGTAATTAACAATTATTAGGCAAGCAACTGATAAAATGTTTCAAGCTGAATTTTAGTGAAATAAACATCAGCATGATAGCATGAGCAAGCTCTTGTTTGCTTCTTTTCCCCACATAAATCATATTCATTTAACTTTGTTTCACTCGATATTTCTCCCCGGGTCATCAAGGCGCCCCCTCCCTGCAGTGGCTCTGCATTTTTCATGCAAAAGGCAGCAAATGTGACAATTTCCTGCTTCTCTTCGTTTATTAGCATGCTGGGGTTGTTAGACAAAAAGAGACATTTAAAGACATCACCTTGGACTTCACTGAAAAACGGATGGACATTTGTCACTATATTTTCTGACATTTTATAGACACTGCAGCCCTAGATTAAACAGGACAGTGAACTTAAGTATGTTGTTATTCAATAACTGGTAATAAGTAAAAACAAAATGTATAGGGATAAGTAAAAATATGCTTCGGGCAAATAGATTTCAGAAGCATGTCAGAAACAAAACATTAACAATAAAAAAAATCTATATTGGATGTTGCAACTGGCTCCAACCCTGGGGACAGTTGCCACAGGATCAGGGGATGGTTGCAACATATTAAAAATACATTAAATTCCACTAATTAACAGCACTGCATTCTGAAAATATGTATAGATTTGCAGTAATATTGAGTAGTTTTTTATTTATTCAAGAATATGATAGAAGTAGTTATTGATTTAGTGATATTTATCAAATAATAGTTATAGTGAGTTTTGTTTGTTTATGCGTAGAACATAGGACTATACCTGAGTCAACGTACAGATGTTACAGTGCTATTCAATCTCTCAAGTATGGCAAAAATGGTAAAATTTGCAATACAACAAACTTTTTGCCTCACAATGACTTCTGTATGAAAAAAATCAATAGAAATTGTTTTTTGAGTGAACTATCCCTATCTGTACCAACATATGACAGAACATCATGTGCTAGCTAGTCACACTGACCTTGACACAATGCAAACGTGTCACTAAAGTCAACAAAACAATTATTCAAACTAAGCAAATGTTAGGACAGTTTGACAGAAATTCAGCTTACGAAAAAATACTTTCATACCTCCAAAAAAGTGATAAGAAGTTGTACAAGAATAAGACTAGTTGCAACTGCCCCGTTGCAACTGCCCCAGTCTACCCTATTTTATGTCGGGATGAAAAGAAAATATGAGCGTCACATTTTAAATACTCATGTTTGATGAATTAGCAACCACATGAGTAGAACTCTAACAAGCAGAGCATTATTATAATAACAGGCATGATGCTTCGTGCGACCTGTAACTCTTCCTATAGCTCATTGATTGCCTATAAGGTCTATTCAGAGGCTAATCCACTTGGCTAAATACATGGGACTAGACTATGTCAATGACCCTCTCTGCATTAAAGACTGGGTCGAATCAATCAAGGATGCTGGCGTCCATCACAGTAAATCAACCCCTCTTACACACACGCGCGCGCACACACACACACAGCACACAGAAATAGAGAGAGGGAGCGGGTTCATTCAGAGAGCTGGGATGAAATAGCTTATTTGAACGTCAGTGAATAATCCCTTATTGAAAAGGAAGCTGTGATTAGGTAGGTGCGATGAATCAATCCTGCAAGGTACAGTCACTTTTCAAAATGGCTTTCAATTTTGTTAAATAGATATGCCACTGGCCAATGTCCACAGCTATTTTTACAGAGAACATGACTGGAAAAGAGACAGAAAATGGGTACAAATGAACGACAGGCCAGGCTACTATCTGGGCTAATTGTCTGCTTACAATATGATGACTGTGCTGTTCTAAAGTCTCCAAAGGGAGCCTTGCCAGTCAGGGGAAGGCTCAGCCTGGTGATTTATGAAAAGCCTCAATCAATATGTGATATTAATTTTGCAAATGAATGTCAGAATGATGTAGTCCTCGGGTCATTTAACGTTTCACACTGTAATGTGCTTCATGGCACCGGATCAGGAGCTTTTCTCCGTCCCAGTGGTGAAATGAGGAAATTGGTCAAAGTCAGGAATTGTGTGACGGATGTTACTTACGCAGCGGGTCTCAGTGGATTACTGTAGAGAAAGCTGAGTGTGCCGATACAGCACTTCATAATGTTCAACAGTGGAGTGAGTGGGGACTGATCAATGACAGTGTATACGTGACCATAGTAAGATGAAGCTATCACTGCTGTGAGGTATCAACAGCAGACACAGGGTAGGAATGGTGACTCCAAAAAGACAAAAGTGAATAACGTATATGACAGTTTTAACAAACTGATAGCCAAATTCAGCACGATTTTAACTAGCTGAGATGACAAGTCTTCTTTTTTTTCCTTTGCAGTGGTTCTTTATAAGCTACCTGTTTCCCAAACTGGTCTCTTAACATCTCAATGCTCTCATATTAATAAAACTTACACATAAACAGTCTAAACTGTTTTTTATTTAATATTTCTTCACCTAGAGTGACAATCTTTGCTAGTTAGACTTATATGCCCTTTTGCTACTGTGAGTCTTCACTGCCTATATCCTTTATTATTTTTCAATTAATTTTCATTTTTTATTTAGGTTAGGTTTGTGTACACAGTCATTTTATATCCACTTTATTATTATTATTTTTTTTTTTTTTGCTTTAACCAACCTCATTGTCATGCCATTACAGTCATTATTTGTTATTTCTTAATAAAATATCAAAAAACAACTTAAAAATAAAATACCAGTACTGTTACTCTTTTCATAGTGTATAAAAACAAACTAACCCGTGAGAGTGTTTTTTCCTTTTTTTAATGATTTGTTTTTGTTTATTCTATTGATCAGATTTGGCTCTGCCAATTCCAATAGCCCTGCAAGTGGAACAGGACTGGACTGTTTTGGCACGTGATACATAAACATTTTCCTGCACACTAACACTGGCTTGCTTCTTTGTGTAGGTCTTTTTTTTTTTACCCAAACTCCCAAATTGATCAAATTTCTTTTAACATTACATTTTATAAAACACACAATCAATACACATACTCAGAGCTACTTTACTGTTCAACTGGAGTAGTGCGACGTTCCAGACAACTCGAAGCTCGAAATTTCCAGCCTCATACTAGAGAAAGTAGGCTCCAACAAAATGCCACTCAACAAGTCATCGTTCCCACTTTGTGGCAAATTCATGTGCCCCACTTTAATGAAGCGGCAGCTGTCTGACGCCTCACAACAATGGAAGCACCCCAGGAAGCCTAAAATAATCCACACTATCAAATAGTATAAATACACACATACACATGCCATCATACTGTTCTGCATGTAAATTTATATGAAATATGTCACCATTAAATAAAAGTGCCGTAAAATAACTTCACCTGTCATTTTTCACTCACTGTGTCGTTTAAGCAAGGAGGCTGCACTGCTGGAGGTTCACGTGTGTATCCTCGTCAGAGGAGCTCGGCAGTTTTTCACCGTCGGCCATGTTTTTTGCTTACTTTTGGACGTCATACACCTGGAACCTTTGAGGAAAATACGACCTCCGACGTTCCCTCGAACGCACCATGACTCACGCGGGTCCGAGTTGGACGTCAGTTAGCTGCAGTCTAACCATTACCTTGCCTGATTCTGGTTTATTTATTAAGACAGCTCCCACTCAAAATGAGCTTGGATGAACTCTATCAACAAATCCTTATATCTGAACGACAGTTAACTGAACAAACTCTAAAGTTAAAAGAAGGTAAGTTATGTTTGTAGGGCTACAGACTTTCCAGCTAGCAAAATAAGCTAACAGAGGGTAGCTGCAATGCTACCTCAGCTAGCTAACCCACTGCAGTAGAAAGCTTCCGTTTGTCTTTCTCTCAGTGAAAACAGCCACTATCAGTTGCAGTGAGAGGATCAAGAGCGCTACAGAGAATATGAAAAGACCAGCCAGGAACTTGATGAAAAGGTGATGCTGCATTACAGTGTTTTGTTATTGTTTGTTGCTCATGTGTGAATAGACCTTTTTCAAAGCAGCCATTTTAACATGACACAGCAAGGGTCAACACAGGTGTTACCCAATGATAGTAATTAAGGTTCTGTTCCAGGTCAGTCAGGCTGCTGCTGAATGAGCCTGTTGACTCAGTGAAAGCTTCTACTATACTAAATGGAACAGGATCCTAATTAATATCATTGGCAACACCTGTGTTTCCCACTATTACATGTCAACATGACCGCGTCAGTACTAAACTGCTAAACAGTGCCCTACTGTAGAATACACTTTAACAGACACTGAGGTTTTTAACAGGTTTATGATCCACATTGAGGCCTCGACAGGTTTCAACAGGTTCTACCAGATATGAACAGACCCTCTGTAATTCATGTTGTAGGGTTCTGGCGGGTTAACCAGTTCATTTTAGTGCGAGCCGGCCAGTGTAAATACGTGGTGAATGTGACTGTTGCCTGTTTGACTGTGCTGGTGATTTATAATAGGAACAGCCTGATATTTGCACAGCCTTTGTATTCATTTACATGGTGGCTATATGTTTGGCGTTGGACTGTGTTCATGTGGAGTTCTTGCACAAGAAATAGTGACATCACAAGTTGAAGTACTGTCAATATTATTAATAAAACTTAATTATATTAAAACTAACTTAATTAATTGAAACACGTTAAATTCGATAACTTCAAACAATGTAAAAATGTGTTTTAAAAGTCTTCAAAATCTAAACCTAACAATACCTACTAATAAAATAGGTATACAAATGTGCTATTATAATCATCCTTGTTTTAAAATAGATTTTTTTAAATACTTTATTTATAACCTAAACTTCTTTGCTTCACTTCCTGGTTTAAAAAAGGCAAGGATACTGCTCAAGCACTGGCAAACTTTCTATTTTTTCAAAAAAATTATTGAATAATATTTCTGTCAGATGTGTCTCAACCATAACATCGACAGGCCCTGTAAATCAAAGCTAAAGCATTATGGTTTAAAATGTGTGTTTTGATTAGCATTAAGAGAACTCTGAGCAACTTTCACAAATAAAATGTCTGCTCACTCCGACTGTGCTGTGAAATTAAAAAAATGTAACATTTTGTCCAACTCCGTGAGATTTCCTATGGATTTGACGTTTACGTCTAATGAAAAATGCAATCGCTACGAGGCTGGCCTGTTACAAGGCTTTAATAGCCAAGAGTTTGAACTTTTTTAAAATTCATTTTATATAATTTTTTTATTCTCTGCATAATTAAAGAGTGAAAAATCAAAACCTCATCAAAATATAGTTGTGTCTCAATTGTCAAGAATGAGTGTAACACAAAAGGATACATGAATGAAATAAAGATCATTTGTTGTTTTTTTTAATACTGCCAATTGGAAGGATTAATCAAATAATCGATAATTAAATTGCTAAATTGATCGCCAACTACTTTGATGGGCGCTTAATCGCTTTGAGTGATTCTTGCTTCTTAAATTGGAATATTTTCTGGGTTTTCTTGGGACTTTGGGAAACATCGATTAACATTTTTCACAATTTCATGACATTCTATGGACCAAACAACAAATCGATTCATCAAGAAAATGATAGGCAGATTAATTGATAATACAATTAATTTTTCAGGAGAAACTTGAAAAATAGCAGTACATCGTGTGCTTCATATGTTTGGATTTGGATTCAAGTGACAAGATTGTGACAGGATTAATTAATTGATTAATTAAGAAAATAATCGACAGATTAACCAAAAATGAAACTGATGATTAGTTGCAGCCCTACTGTAAATCTATCTATCTATCTATCTATCTATCTATCTATTATCTATAAAATATAATACAACATTTAATTTCTTGTTAAATGTTAAGAAAAAGACATAAAAAATGAGAACAGTGACTAATATTTGCTTTACCTTGAGGCAGCATATGGTATTAGTAGTGGCACTGATACCGGTCTGTATCAGTGCACTAAAGTGCATATTGGCATATTGATCAGCTGATCAGCTTTATGATTGAAAACACTTAATCTCTCCCATTCATTTCATCAACAGTGCAAATTGCAAGTGCCACTGTAGAAATCAATGGCAATTTCCAGCTTATAACATTAGTGAAACCTTTTAGCATGTGTGAGATATGATGTCAAAGGCAGGCTCGTTGACCCCTCAGAAATATGGCTAACTTCTTCCTGTGCCTGTAAAAGTACACATCTGATCAAAGGAGCAAATTACTGGGTCTGATTTGAAAGGCTGCTGAATACAACAGCAGTGTGTTATATGCCTGAGAACACACAACCTGGATGCCTTTTCTGACCCGGAATATTGAAACGGTTTACATCATGCAGATATGCAGGTTGTGTTTACAGCACGGTGTGTTTACAGCTCTCATGATGTAACGTCTTACAGTTTATGAGAGCTGTCTTAAGATAATTACAGTGTTTAGAAAACTTGGAAGCTGATTGTGCTCGCTGGAAACCTACTGTGCACCCCCACTACCATATAAGAAACAATAAACTCACTTCCTCCTTGACAGCTCCAATAACAGACTGAAAACCGTACTGAAAGCCGTGCCAAAGGCATATTTAAAAAGCATCCTCCATTAATTTACCTTCCTACATAATTTGGCAATTTCCTTTCTTTTGTGGTGTGCCATGTAATCACACAGGATGAAGACAAAGAAAAAAACAAACAAAAAAAGTTTGAAAGTGATTGATATATACAGATACTGTACACTGAAAAGGAAACCTAAACACCATGCTTTTAGAAGCAGTTAAAGAAACCACTTATACAGTGTACAGCACGTAATGATTGTGCCAGCTGCCCGTGGCAGAACTTTGATTTCATCATATTTCTCCTCCTGTGGGTTCACTAACATTTCTCTCACATCTCAGTAATGTATGTCCTTCTCATTATATGCAGCATGTCTGTCGGATTGTGCGTCTTAACTGTCCACTCATCTGTTTGTGCTCCAGGCTCAGCAGTTGTCTGCGATGATGCTGCAGCGTGATCTGGTGATGAAAAGTCGAGACCAGATGTTGAAACAAGTTGAGGAGCTGCTCTGCCAAAATAGCCACCGTAGGGAACGTAAAGTGGGTTGAAGCCTGAATCAATGTTTACATCTCATATCATATCGGAGTGTTCAATATGAATACCTTCTAGTCTAAGACAAGGGTGGCAAATTATTTTTCATCGGGGGCCACATGAGAAATTGATCAGGCTGCTGAGGGCCAGACACAAGTGATACAAGTTCCTAATAATGGCCAAATCTCTAATAATGGAATGGTCAGAAGTGTGTTCTATTTAGGGCACTTCCACTGTTGGTCACCTTTTCTGAATTGCCATGTGAATTGTGGGCTAATATTTTGTTGGCATTGTCCAAAACGTGATGTTGTACAGTGTACCATGCATGTAACATACAGGTTGCAATGATAGTAGTGGCAAAAAAAGAACAACATAAATAACATGGATGTACAGCACTGAAGTGAGCAAAGTTACTGTTTAATATAAATGATACAGTTCATTATCATTACCAGTGAAACAAACACAGAACCCTTTCAAAATAATGGTCTGATGATGGTTTAATGGAAAGCAAAATGCTATTCTTTTTTTTAATTTTATTTTTTGGTATTTCCATGATGGCCTTGCACGCCACATAAAACCTTTCAGTGGGCCACATCCGGACCCCGGGCCACATTTTGCCCACGTCTGGTCTAAGACAAGCCTATTCAGTTACTTTTTTAGAAGGGCCATGTTTGAAGAAAGTAAAGTGCCAAGGAGACGGACATTTACATTTCCTCTGTCTGACCTGTAAAGTTTAATTTAAATGTGCAAAACAATTCCCCTTTTTTATTTTTCTCCACTGTAGTGATTTTAGAGCTTCAACGATTAATCAATTATTAAATTAATCACCAACTAGCTTGATAATTGATTAATTGGTTTGAGTAATTGTTTAAAGAAAGAAAGTATAAATAATTCAGATATCACAGAGGCTAGTATAATACGGTTTTGTTTCAATTCAATTCAGGGGCCTCGATCAATATCAGACGATATCATATGTCCATTTGACACATTCAGTTACATTCATGTTAACTCACAAAAAAACCACAACTAAATTCTGATTCAACAATTTTCTGACTGAACTCTTCCATACATGCCATCGGAATTCCAAAATAAAGGTATATCATAAAGATGACAATATGGATTGATATTTTCTCTTTGCATCGATCATATTGAATCACTGAACATTGAATCAGTGTATCGATCCAGATCAATAATGTGCTGTACCCCGACAAAAGCACAGGAAAAAACAGTGCACCTTCTGTAATCCTAGACTAGAAATAGCTTGTTCTTTTAGTAAACAGTGTTGCATTTCTGTTTTTTTCATTCAGTTTGACTCTCCTAAATCCCTTCTACGTGAACAGCCTGAGGCAAAACTTTTTAAAATAATAATTGTCCCTGTGTTTAACAAGAGACATAATGAATGAGCCTACTACAGCCTACTACAAATGATGATCTCATAATAAACAATGTAACACACCCAAAAATGTAGAATATTAGCGGGTTATGTAAATAAAATAACAATGATACACTGTTCTGTCCAAAGGCATTTATTGATTTCTGACTCGAGGAAAGTGGGACTTGTTCTCCAATACTATATCTCTGAACTGTGTCTTTAACCAAATCACACACATTTAGGCTTTTCTATGTGATCTCCTTTTGATAACTAATTTTTCAAATTTTTCTTTTGATAACAATTTTTTCACTTACGTTTTCTGAGCTTCCCCTGAAACTGTTTGGAGCCCCACTTTGAAATCCTCTTGCCTCTGTATTTCAACAAATGAAAATAGAAGCTATCCTCTTTTACATAACCTTCATGGTCATTCGAGCATAAATTTATGAGTTTGCAAGAATGAATGCGCCATGAAGTCCCTGATCGCACTCACGTGCTTTGCCGTATGAAATGATGTAGATTCCCTGAATACTCTCTGAAGTCCCTGTGTGTGAGTGAGTGAAATCCAGCTCTCAGCATAGTATTTTTTACATGACTATTTTGGTGCAAAGATTTACTTGCACTTGGCTAATTGGTTCTTCTGATCTGGCTTTAGACTACCGCTCAAACTTGGAGCAAATATCAGCTAATAACAATCGGTGGGCAATCAATCGGAGCACCCTCATGGCCTCATAAAGAATGCATCTGACAGAATTAATTTTCTGTCAACCAACAATTAATCAACTGATTGTTTCAGCTCCTGGCCCACTGAAGTCAGAGTAGCTACTCGTTTCTTCAAAGGGCTGTCATAGCAGATCCCATTGTAAAAGTAAGAATGCAGTCTGTGGCAACTCACCCTGTGTGTGTGTTTTTATGTTTTGAAACACACCAGCTTGCAAAAGCACAATGAGCAGTGAAGGAAGTAGAAAATATTGCACAAAAGCGAAATAATACTGTAAGCTCTCGACTTTAAGATAAAGAAGTAATCAAAATTGTATCAAAGCAGTAGTGGAGGTTGTAGCTGTGTGTGTAATATCTTGGTGAGCATTTCTCATGATCTGTCTTTTCATACCAGGCCAAAATAAAGAGAGAAGCTAAAGAAGAAGAGAAAAACTTCCTTCAGGAGATCTCAAGTTTCAACAGTGAATTCAGTCTTTGTGGGAACAGAGAGGTGGTCTCTGAGAGCCAAATGCACACTGAGATCCTGGATCTGGAGAGGGAGGCGGAATCATTATACAAAGGTCAGAAAAAACAAGTTGTGCTGTATAATGCAGATGTGACCCTGACTGTTCATTTCAAATGATCATTTATTTCTTGGTATGTTGCAATGTAGAAGTAGATGAATTATAATGATGGTCCCTGACATGTTGATGACAAGTTAGTGTGATTTCAAGGAGAATCTGGTTTCAGTTTCTAGATGGTGGGTGGGTAAATGTGAAGTGAAGTAAAACTGAGATTAATTACTGAATGAAGTAAAAATGACTAGTTATACAGTTTGATTAGTGGAAGGATGTTGCACATAGAGTAAAAAAAAAGCTGTATGGTTTTGGAAAGAGAACAGTTTATCAAAAAGTATTAAAAAATATTTCAAAAACAAAATTCTTCCCTGTTTGAAAATGTATCCATTTGGAGTCTGTTCCAGAAAGTAGGTTTAACATACTCTAAGTCTAAACCCTGAACTCTGAGCTGATGAACCCAGAGATGGAAAACTCTGAGTTTTCAGCTCCAGAATAGCTGATCAGAGTCAGTTCAGTGAACCCTGACTGTGTTCACTCGTGTATGATGAATGAAAAAAAACTCCCATGCTACGATTCACCTTGGCAACAGGTAAGCCTGAGTCAGAGCAGGGCAAGTGTCAGTAAGTTAACACAATAAAATTTTATTCAATGTTGTCCATTAATTTGTCATTTTACACTTTAAATATATTTGTTCAGCTTTAATCGGATGAGGGCAAAACACAGGAGCCAGCGACTGATGATAAAAAATAAAACTGAAGATTAAAAAACTATATTCATCAAACACATAAAGACATAATTGTAAGATCACAAACTGATCCAGTTATGTTTGGTTATTGCACTTGAAAAGGTGTCAAAGTTAAAATACAGTAGATTTAATTTTTTTTAGATTCTATTTGGATCTTAGCTTAGCAGCATTTGGTGGCTTTATGTTCAGCTACTTTAACAAATGTAGTCATATATTTTAACATTGTCACTGAAATGCTATAAAAACAGCCCGTTAAACAAAAAAATCCCTTTCAAACTTTCACAATCTAGCTCACTCAGAAATATAAAATAATCTCCAATATTAAGATAAAATTATCCTAAAATAGTCCTTTATTAGTCCCACAATGGGGAAATTTGCAGCAAATAATTAATGGCAAACAAGCAATATAAACAAGAGGAATAAAAATGAAAATAAATAGGTTCAATATAAACAAGAGAAATTCTATAAATATAAAAAATAGGAACAATGTAAACAACAGGAAATATAGAAAATGGAGACAAAATATATACAACATAAATTTGAAAAGTTGAATTTACACAATGGCACATAGGAAATATCAATATTGCTCTGCTGAAATGAAAACAGTCAGAGGACAGAAATGGTGCAGTCACTTTGTGTTGGTGTGTGAAGTCTACATACAACATGCTCATTGTACAGTCAGTCATAATTATAAGAATTATGTTCAGTGGGACTAACACATCCTGACTGATAGACTTTATTATTCATTGATCCATAAAAACCTCGTACCAATTTTTAAATTTACACATTATATACCAAAAACACTTTAGTAGAACCTATGCAGAGGTTTTATCCTGCTGTGGGTGACTTAAAATCTTTGTCCAAAGAAATGACTGTCAGAACATAAAAGTGGTCGTTTTAGATAGTCCAGAATAAGTTAAAAAAAATTGAGTCATTTTTAAAGAAAAAAAATGTCAAAATTCTCTAATTTCAGCTTCTCAAATGTGGATGTATTCTTGTTTCTTTGCTCCTCTATGACTGTAAACTGTATACCTTTCGGTTGTGGGCAAAACAAGACATTTGACTACGTCATCTTGGGCCTTGGAAGACATTGATCAACATTTTTTTCGCCATTTTAGACAACTGTTAATTGATTAATCAAGAAAATAATAGACCAGTTAATTGATTCTAAGTGTAATTGTTCGTTACAGCCCTAAAGGAATTCCTCAAACAGATTAATCAATTATCAAAATAGTTGGTGATTAATTTAATAATTGATTTATTGTTGCAGCTCTACAGTGCACCAAGCACCTGCTAAATCTATGCATCTTGTGTCATCTATCATATGCAAGAAGAAAGAAAGGGCAAACTAACTAACCAAACTCAGACACCGCTTAAAATAATAAAAAATGGATACATGTTAAATAAATTGAGTTAAATTTTCTATATAAAAGTCAGATTAGTTCTGGACTTGGTTTGCTTTGCTCACGTACCAGCCTACAGAGTTATAAGTGCGAAGCTGCTGAGGTGTAAAGTCCCTCATTTCATGATGACATTTAAATTCTGTGCAGCTCTAACACTCTAATACTCCTGGCCTCTGCAGCACTAATGAGAGTCTAGTTGTGAACATACCACCATTCATGTGTGTGGTAAAATAATTAGCAATAAAAGGAAAATATCAAAAAGTTAGAGTTTTGACAACGTGTCTCACCAAAGCAAAGTTGAGCTAGTTGGGTAGAACACAGAGTTTTTGAAGACACGGGGAGGAAAGAAATACACAGTGTGAATGTACTCTATTTAATTTAATCATTACATTTAACTGACAAATATTGTGCAGTGATTATTTGTACAGAATTTGCAGTGGAGTTGGTTTATAGAAGAGCAATATATGGTATTTATTAAAGACTTGCAGCTTTTAATGACAAATTATACTTGATGTGGTTTGAACCTTTTTCATTAGTTCCACAAGATCAAGGGTATAGCTCCCATAACCACTGAGGACCAGTGTCTTTACATTATATATCATATCTGGGCTCAAGGGAACCGCATTTTCTGATTGCTTGTACAGTTAAAGGGAATTTCAAAAAATGCCCACATTGCATTTCCTTTCAAAATGAGAAGTTTTCTTTCTTTGAGCAGTATAAAATTCAACATAAAGTCTAGCCCTCCTGGTGATTTTTAGTCAGCCATTTTTGATGCATAAGTAGGATTCATCTTTTCTCCCTCTACAATCAGAGATGGAGCTGATGAGCCGCAGGAACAGTCGCATGAGCTCCATGCAGGAGGAGAAGAGAGCGCTCCAGCTCGAGCTACGGGGCCTGGATAACATCCAGAAAGGTGAAAAGTTTATTTTCTGTTAGATAATGTGATTCTGAAAGAGCTCGTGTAGACCCGCTACACTTCTCATACCACATTGCAGTTGTTTTTGCAACACTCTCAACACACTTTACAGGTACAAGCCCCAGAGCATCAGTTTTCCAGGTTATTTTTAACATCTTCTGCTCGGCAGAAATCAAAGCTAGAGGGAAAGAGTCATCTAGAATTGTAACTGCAGCAAAGTCAGCTAAATTTCGAAAATTTAACTGCACAGTAAAGGTGGTTGTAGCCAACGTTATCTTTAAAAGATTCCAGCGCAGTATGGAAAAGTGTGGAATTTTGAAATGGAAATGTGTAGAAACCCTGTCTTGAGCCCAGATGTTGTATGTTAGTTTCTAGAGTTGGGACAATACACCTATCACCGGATCAGAAATATCGCAATACTTGGGTGCTGATATGATAGTGTATATTGCGATTCAAGAAGTATTGCAAACTGACATAAAGATTTATTGCAATTTTTGTTCGCGTTTTCAACACTAGACCAGGAGAAAAGTTAATTGTATGCTTCTACTACACGCTGCACAAATGTGGGCCTTTAAATTAAGATTGTTGAGTCACACACATGTGAAGTCATGTGTTAGCATCGTGCTAACAGAGTACACGCTACTTAAAAAATCAATTAAGCAGTTACATTCCAGGAATCGTAAAACAAACGATACTTAAGTGAATCCATTTTTTTCCCCTCACCCCTATTAGTTTCTGGCTTTGTGACCACGTGGCAATCAATCAGGGTCTTTGATGTGTCGTGCTGTAATAATTCCCACCATCCGGCAACTGCACAAACAGCAAAAACTGAGGTCACTTTAATGGAAGGCTTTTCAAAAGGTATTTAAGCCTTTAGAATTTGAGTCTGAACAGGGAAATGAGTGCTTGCAAAATAAAGATATAATACAGTATATTAATAATTCATTCACTCACTCATGTGCAACTTGACTTCTCAGCTGGAAGCTATCCAGTACAAATACAGGTTTAGGTGTGTTCAGAACAAAAATAGTAGCATTGTATTTAAAAAATGCAAAGGGCTGCATTATAGTGGATATGTGGCTGTAGGTGCTGGTGGAAAGATGGAATACTAGCCAGGAAATTGAGTAATAGATTCATGAGTTTAAAGGCTTATTAGGGACCAAAACACTGCACAGTGGTTTATAATACTAAGAGACAGTTTTTGACTCAGTGCTAATGTTGGTCTGAACCCTCCTCTAACTGTTAGTCACAGAGCATCTCCTCTGGAGAGGTCGAGGGCCCATAAAGGGAGCATATCCCAAGGTGGTTATGGTGGTGGTGGGGTTACTGCACAATCCAAACTTTATCTCAGCCACCTCAGCAAATGTCTTAACAATGCACCTACACTATGTGTCTTGTCATGTTTGAAAGAATTCATTTTGTGTTTGATTTATTGCTCTTGACTACAGACCTGGATCAGCAGCTGAATGATGCTCAGGCAGTGACAGAGTCTCTGCAAGCGGAGAGGCTGTTTGTCAGTCAGAAGCCTCTCACTGACAGCACCTGTCTGAGGTGAGTGTCATCGACTGTCTGGATGCTGGGGGACATTTATATATTTGGACACACAGACAGAGACTACAGGGCCTGATTTACAACACTTGAAATTACCTTATGTCAAAATATAATCATTTTCAGACAGAGAAGAGAGTCAACAATAAATGCTGCAGGGAAATGAATGCAAATAAAACAAAGGATCAAAAGAAAAAACAAAATAAAATCTGCTTTACCTTGCCTTTTCTGATGGGGAAACCTTGGTTATAGAAGGCAAATATTGCTTTCTCCAAACCAACCAAACTCCAGAGGCAAAACCAGTCATTTTACCTCACAGAACACAGGAGTTGCTGTTCTACTGCTACCTTGATCTCTTACTTTGTTTGTGCTTCTGTGTTTCAAAAGGGTGGTTTGGATATACTAATGTCACTCTATAACACAAACAATCTAACAGATCGAGGCAGCGATAGACCAGCAGCTCCTGTGTTCTGTGAGGTCAAATTACTGGTTTCACCTATGGAATTTAGTTGGTTTGGAGAGAGCGATGTTTGTCTTATGTAATTGTGGTTTCCCATCAGAAAACACTGTCTGACAGCAAAGAAAATTCATATTGATTTTTTTAGGTGACCCCTTTTTAAGTTGCTAAAATACCATTTGTTGCTGACCCTGTCAACAGCAGTTCATTGCTTAGCTTTTGTGCTGGTGCTCCTGTCTGCTTCTTCTAACTGGGGGCATGTCGACCGGCATCTACTCCTGGTAGTATCTCATACAACCCCACGTCAAATAATTCAAACTATCTTTTTAAGAAGCTTCCTGTTATTTTAAATATTCCCCGCTGAGCAGTTGTGATGTGTAATTAGTTGAGTGTTTTTTGTCTTGTAAGGGCTATCAGAACACTTTGTGTACAAAAGTGCAATCACTGTCCTCTCCTCACCAGGCCTCTGTGGTTTTCTATAGTCTAACTGATGAATTCATCTCGGTCGTCACATTAATAGCGGCGGCCACTCCTGTGCTGCTAAATGCACTTAGAAAACGACAAGAAGAGAATCACACTGTTAGAAGCACAATACGGCACAGCGTTGTGAAGGCCCATTAGACGGAAGGTGTTATTTACAAAGAGCAGAACTGATTCATACTGTGAGAAATGCTGAATAGATCAGTAAGTCCAGCTCGCGTCTGTGTCTCTCTCTGTGTGTCCTGCTGGCTGGAGTCCAAATCTGGAAGTGTAAATAACAGAGCATTAAGACCATTTGGCTTAATTAAGGCTTTGATCTGCTGTGTATTTCATTCAGTCAACAAGTGGAAAAAAAAGAAGCTGAGGCTAATGTGATTGATGCAGGGAGGTTTGTAAGGGAAAATGAATGAGAGGCGTGGAGTTAAGCATTTACACTGAATGCTTATCCAGCGACTTACCAACAAATAAATACAATTTGGTTTTAGTTCAATCATACATCATGTTTTAACTGCAAAAACTTAAATTTAATATGTGAAGTACGCATATGGAGCAACCTGAACATCCATACCTACATACCTTTGAGGTGAGATATGTACTAGATATAATATGTATAACCCTAATTCCAAAAAAGTTGGGATTTTAACATGAATAAAAACAGAATGCAGTGATTTGTAAATATCTTTCTACCTATATTCAATTGAATACAGTACAAAGACAAGATAACTGATGTCCAAACAGATTAACTTCCATTATTTTTTTGTAAATATACACTCAAATTTGTATTTGATGCTTGCAACGTGTTCCAAAAAAATTTGGGTCAGGGACATGTTTACCACTGTGTTACATCACTTTTTCTTTTAATAACATTCGGTCAGCATTTGGGAACTGAGGACACCAACTGTCAAAGATTTGAAGGCGAATTTCTTTCTCATTCTTGCTTGATATGCGACTTCAGGTGCTCAACAGTCCGGGGTCTGTTGTCCTATTTTCCACTTCCTAGTTTAATGCGCCACACACTTTTAATGCAAGACAGGTTGAACTGCAGACAGGCCAGTCTAGTAATGGAACCCTTTTACTATGAAGCCACGCTGTTGTAACATATGAAGAATGTGTCTTGGCAGCATATGTCACTCCATCTTGTATGTACCCTTCAGCATCAATGATGCATTCAAAGATGTGCAAGTTACCCAGATGTCAAGGACACACCCCACACTATCACAGAGGCTGGCTTTTGAACTTTGCCTTAGTAACAATCTGAATGGTCCTTTTTTCTCTTAGCCACAAAGTCTGTGATTTACAAAAACCTTGTGAAATGTCGACTTTGGCTTTCTCTTTGCATTGTTGAGTCTTAACTTGCATTTGTAGATTCAGCAACAAACTGTGTCCTGGCAACTGTTTTTCAAAGTGTTACAGAGCCCATGTAGTAATATTCTTGAAATAATCATGCAAGTTTTTAATGGAGGCTGTCAGTCCTCTCAGTCCTCGCTGCCTGTGGCCCTTTGCTGCGTGTCATCCCCTCTCTCTCTGCCCCCTTTCCTGTCTACTCTTCAGCTGTACTATATAATAAAGGGTAAAAGCCCAAAAAATATAACTTAAAAAAAAAAAAAATGTGAACATCTACCAGCCACTGATTTAAAAAATGGTCAAATTCACCAGCCGCTCAATAGTAAATCATTATATTGTGTCTGAAATCTGCCAGCCACTTTCATATTTTACCAGCACTTGGCTGGTGGCCAGTGTTAATTTCCAAGCCTGATGCAGTACCTTATTTTTAAAAACAAGCAAACAAAAAAAATCTCTGTGGGAGCTTACCCCCAGATGCCCTGGTGTGTCTGTGTTTTTCTCACGCCTATTTCTCACCTTTTTGCATGCCTTCCTTTCACAGAGATTAAATGTAGAAGCACATGCACACAATGCTGATTTCCAAGAAATGTAAAAACTGTTACTAAGAACTATACCTGTATATACCTACTTAGATTCAGGCATCTAAAAATAGATCAGTGGACACAGACTGGTACTTGTAAAGACATGTCAGACAAGTGCGTGCACATCACAGTAGAATATGAACTAGTTGTAGAATATGAATTGAGGACCTCCTCTATTGAAACATGTCGGAGAGCACCGGTCCACCTTGTTTCTGCACAAAGAGATTTCCTTTATTTAATTAAAGACTGGAGATCAATAGTGTTCCAGGAAGGAAGGGTCATTGTTATTGCTGATGCTACTACTTTGGTATAATATCTTTTCGACAATGCTATGGATGTGAAGTGATTAACAAACCCCCAAACCTATCTAGAAGATGATTTGAAATTTTTAACATGTATTTATTTTATTATAGCGCACACAAATCACATTCTTTCCACTTGATAATCCTTTACTTTAATCTGTTTGTTTTGCTCACCCTCATCTAATTTTTCTGTCCTTTACTCCCTTTACTCTGCTCCTTCCTTTTTTCTGAGGCCCCCTCCCTCTCCGAGCATTGCTTTAAATCATGCATGTGAGTAGCATGTCCTGTTCATCCATCAGCCTCATTAAACATACTAGGTCCTTCATTACCCGGGGCTTATTAGCCTCAGGAAGTGCTGAGGATGTGGCTTTGGACGAGAGGGGCCTCCTCTCAGTCATTCTTATGATCATCCATTCCGAACTGAGACCATCAATCCTGTCTTCAGCCGCTGCAGCGTCTCTTTAAAACGCATATTTAACTCTCCGCTCATTGATTGTTGGAAATTGAATGCATGTCAATTTGAATGAGTGCTACAGTCATTTAAAAAGTGTTCAGTGTGCAAAACAGGGCGGCTGCTGCTGTAGATTGTTCACTGTCACCACAACAGAAAGATACCTGAAATATTCAGACAATGTGGGATTGATGATTTAGGAGTTGTATGTATTTTTTGATGTGCTGGATTTTCTTCATTGATATATTACTGCTGCATTATTTGTGAAGGCTCATTTGAAGTTGTCATCGCACTGCAGAAATCTAATATTAAACTGCAGAAACCACTGGCATCCAAAGTGCCACCCTGAGCGTCTTAGCTGTTGGAAACATCATTCTACTGTTTGAAATACAGTACGCTCGCCTTAAAAATCTGATTTGTAAGTTCCACAGAGAAGTGTAAAGTTTAAAACACTGCTGTTGCTTTTTCAGACCACGAGAATGCAATTTTAGCTGAGTTGTTTTATTGTTTCATTAACTTCCAATAAAAGAAAGATAGAGGTAGCTATTCACTGATTCATGTGCAGCTCAGTACAGAATCTTCTAACACCTGCCACAACAGTGAAATCACAGCTGAGTCATCAAGCACCATGGACCCAAGTCCAATGCTTTTACCAGAGGCAAACTGAACTGGGTAATACAATTTGATATACGTTTATGAAATTATAGTGTGAAATATTTACTTTGCTACCATAAGAACAGGCTGTTTTAAAACAACGGAAGAAATTGATGTTTTAATCTGTAACACCAACACAGCAGTCTCCTCTGTGGTGTTACCATAAATGTCATGTATCTGCTTAAGGCTGTACCTAATACTTATTTTTTAAATGGTTTTTAAATGGTTTTTGTTTTTATTACTTGATCAGTATAACAATAATTTACCCCAAATAAATACCAAAATCTTAATCCTAAAAAACAGATGCATAAAGCACATTAGAATAATGAAAATAGTGGTATATTTTAGAATTAGTCTGAAGATGCTCTATTTGTCAGATGCTTGTTAAGAAAAAATAGTGGAACTCAAATTCAAAAAGACTGCTGTGACTCATATTAATTTACTCACTACATGAACCCTTTCCAGAAAAATCTGTATTTTTACTTAAGTACTTAACATAAAGCGTAAAATGGTCACGACATGGATTTATTTCATCAGTAGAGTAATATTTAGTGAAGATAATCACTGCCAAATCTATTTTTGCATTAGTGTGGGGCAAGAACATTATTGAAACAGCACACATTGTAAGAGCAATTTGTAATGCTGGATGAAACCATTTTTTCTCTCATACATGGCTGTAAAAGTAAACAGAAAACAGAAAACAGCCGAATAACACATGGAGTAATGTTACGTTAACAGCAAGGGCAATGAAGAAACATTTAGAAAATGGATTTTAAGTGACTACTGCTAACAGAAATGCTGTTGAATAATGATATATTATGCTTGGGTGCTGGAAAAAAGTAAACAGGAGGGTGCAGTTTGGTGCTGTTGCTGCTTCTGCTGTTGCTTGACAAAGAGCTCTGATGCTTTTACTTCAAATGCTCATGCGGAGCGGTTGTACTGCTTTGATAAGACATGTCCAGTTTGCTTATAGAGAAGTATATCGTTGCGTCTCTACTCCGCACTGCGGTCTGTCAGCTGCAGCTTGTTCTGTGGGTGAATCCATGCTTTGACTGGGCGCAGCAATTCATTGCACGATATGCAAATCTAGAAATTTCAGAATCAATGACATTGATTAAGTCAACTAAACACCCCAGCTAGGGGTGGGCGGTATAAACGGTATACGGTAGAAACAATATGAATTTAGCCAATGGTAGAGATTTTGACTATACCGGCCTACCGTGATAGCGCATGTTGATGATGTCATCAAGCTGCGCCTGTTTTGGTTGAAAGCATGGCAGCGGCTGCAAGCATGGAGCTTACACGGGGGGAGGAGGAGGAGGTGCTCGTAAAGAAGACCGGTTTGAGGTAAAGAGGACCTGGTTTGGTTTAAGGAATAGGATGTTGAGCAGAAAAACATAATCTGCAAAATAAGCCAGGCGACAGTAATAGCGAAGAGAGGGAATACAAGTAATTTGTTTTATCACCTCAAAACGAAGCACGTTTTGGAATACGAAGAAAGCCAAAAACTGCGCCCTCCACAAATGCCCAGTCAGTTAAGTGGAAAGAAAAAAGGTGGCCCTACACACCAGCAGACTGCTATTTTACAAGAATTTTCTAAAGGCACTCCGTATGACAAAAAGAATCAGCGGTGGATTGATATTACAAATGCTATTACCGTGTACCTGTGTAAGGACATGGTGCCGTTTCTTCCAGCTGAGAAAAGCGGCTTTCAGAACATGATTAAGACACTCGATCCACGTTATGAGGTACCTAGCCGCAAGCACTTTAGCCAAACTGAAATGCCCAAACTGTATGACAAAGTCCGCGAGCAAGTGGAGAAAGAACTCCGGAGCATAAAACACTATGCAACTACTACGCACTTGTGGTCGAGTCGCACAGTGGAGCCTTACATTAGTCTCACAGTCCACTTCATCAATGAAGAGTGGAAGTTGTGCAGCAGATGCCTACAGACAGCCTATTTCCCCGAGGATCATACGGGTGAACTGATATCTCAGGGATTACAGGAAGCGCTGGAGTCCTGGGGACTTAAAGAAGAGTTACAAGTCTGCATAACCACCGACAATGGCACAAATATCGTGAAAGCAGTGGAAATGAACGGCTGGACAAGACTGCAATGCTTCGGCCACAGGCTCCACCTCGCCATTGGTAGGTTAAATGTTTCTTTTAGTCCTAGTTCAACATTATATTTTAGTGGTTTACGTTTGCTATACAAACATACATACATACGCACACACACACAAAATATATATATATATATATTATATATATATATATATATACATATATTAGTGTGTGTGTGTGTTATTTATTATATCATTATATTATGATATAATTACTAACATATATTAGTAATTAATATATAGTATTACTAAGTATGGTGTGGTGTTTTTTAATCATCAAATAAATTAGTTAATTCAGTCTTATCTAGGATTAGATTATACTGGTATTTGTATATGTTGATGTGTTTGTACAGATGTTTTCTGTGATATTGTGCATATGGAACGGGACTAATAATATCTTCCAATTTTGTCCTTAGAGAGAAGTGTGAAAGACGCCCCGTGTTGAACGTGCAATTGGCATGTGCAAGAAAATAGTGAGTGCCTTTTCTTACACTTGGAAAAGGAACAGAGAAATAGCTAATGCCCAGGCTGAGCTAAACCTGCCTCCTCACCGCCTCATGACTGAAACACCAACAAGATGGGGGTCTCGACAACAGATGATTCAGCGGGTGCTTGAACAGGAGAAAGCCATATCACAGGTCCTGAAAGGACAGGAAAACCAGGCACCTGGTACCAATTTGGCAGGACATTGATGTGTTCGAATCTGTGAACAAGACCCTCAATCCCCTGATGGAGTTCACAGATGCTCTGTCTGGAGAAGAGTGTGTCTTATGTCAAACTGTGCTCCACCTTCTAAACAACACAGTTCTTCCTCCAGCTGATGATGACACAGACCTGATGAAGGACATGAAGAGAGCCATCCTCAAGTATTTAAATGAGAAGTACTCAGACCCTGCAACTGATGCCCTCCTGGATATGGCCTCCTTTGTCGACCCACGCTTCAGATCATCATATATAGCTGATGACCGAAGAGAGTTCATCTTGACAAAAGCAGCGGCAGAAATTCAGGCACTGCTAGAGACGCAAGTTGTGTCTGCCACAGAGTCACCACCATCACACACAAGCACAGGAGCTGCTGGAGAAGCCCAGAGAGAACCCAAGAACAGTAAACGAAGTCTGGGCAGCTTTTTCAAAAAGGCATCCGCTCAGCCTGGCCCAGCTGCCCTCACTGACAGAGAAACGATTGAAATTGAGCTTAAGAGTTACCTGCAGGCACTGGATGTTGAAGGAGAAGCTGACCCACAGGAGTGGTGGAGGCTGCACCAGCCTAATTTTCCCAGGGTGGCAAGCCAAACCAAGAAATACCTTTGCATTCCTGCCACGAGTGCCCCCTCAGAAAGGGCATTGAGCACCAGTGGCAACATTGTAACATGCCACCGATCTGCACTGAAGCCCGAGACTGTGGACAAACTTGTGCTCCTGGCGAACAACCTCTGATGTGCAAGAAAGTTTAAAGGAGCATAAATACTGATGTTCAGTGTTTGTATTTGCACTAGATATTGCAAGTTTGAAATTTGTTGTTCTAATTTAACGGAAAAGAAAGCTGTTGAACTTGAAGGGTTTTTAGTTCAAATATGTGCACCTTTATTTTTGTGCAATATAAATAAGCAATCAGGACAGCAGGAAGAAATGTAATGTTTGTTTTTTTACATTCTGCACTTTATTTTAAACAATTTTGAATTTAGTGTTTTACTGACATTTTACTTGTATTTTTTTTTATTTAAAATATCTTCATCTTTATTATGTTATTTAAGAATTTTGTGTTACATTGTTTGGAAAAAGATCCGTTACACACCTTAAAAATTACTTGAAAGGTTCTGTATTTTTTTAAAATACGTTTTGCACAATAAATGTTCTTAAAATGGCATTCTATACTTTTTTGAAGTGTGTTTATTCTGCTGCAATATATCTGGTGTGTGAGTATGTTCAGAAACAGTCATTTTGTCATATATATACAGAAGAAAAGAATATATCACAATATATATCGTTACCCCATATGCTTCAAATTATACCGCAATATAGATTTTAGGCCATATCGCCCAGCCCTAACCCCAGCCCTACTTTTTAATGTACTGTGGAACTGTCCTATCTTCTTTCTTATGGCATTGTATAATATAATTTACCTCGCAAGGCAGCTGGATTCGCAAGATCGCAAGATCACGTGAAAATCCATCTTGCCAGGCTTCCACCTATCCATTTGTGTTCACACCAAAAGTGATGAAGCCAATGTGGAGGGGTGACTGGCAGCCGCTTGCATGGTTGTAGGTGTGACAACAGCGAGAAACGTCCATGGAAGTGGCTCATGTCAAACAAATTTCTTTATTGAAAGACGGGCAAAGAACGGCACTGAAGGTGTTTTCACTCTTCTCCCGCCCGGCTTCGGCAAGAGTTTGATCTGATTAGTTGAAGTTAGCACGTGTTAGACATGATAGACAGATTGTTCATCCAATCAGCTGCCAAGTGTTTTTTTTTTTAAGTGCCTTCCCTTTTCCAAACAGTTTCCAAAGACGACTTCCCAGATGGTTTTGTGGAACAAACCATCTGATGTGTCAGGTTATGAGATAATTTCCTTGTTTATCAAACAAAGATGAAATAGAGAGATAATAACCTTTACTCTTTTGTGCCTTCTTACATTTTCTGTAAAGAATAATAATGATGCTCTTTGCTGTAACTTCACCAAGGTGTCAAAGAAGTCACAGTCAGTACGTATAGACATATTCTGTTATTTTAGATTATTACAGTTGTAACTGCAATGCAGCAGCACTGGAGTTAATGAGATTGTTGTGGTCTTATTCAAATTCATATTGATAACGATATTCAGATTGGCAGATTTAGTTTTCTCATAAGTAAATTAATATGCACTGCAATGATTCTGTTGTAACTAGACTAAGGTTACACTCTGATTATTGAAGCTCTCTGTTAAACACCTTGAAGGGGCACTTCTCAGTTGTTTTGGTTGATGCATCCCTCTTGCCTCCGTCCCTCCTAATCTTGATTCTTTTCCTGCAGCCACATACCTGAAAGCTACCAGCTTGCCTTTGAGATTTGCTCCAGCTGGATGACTTCAATGTGAGAGAATTGTCTAGACTTGATTTATTGCTGTCAGTTCACTCTGTGGTTAGTAATTTGTCCCTTGGGGGCTTCCGTGTATCTCCACCACTGTGCAGAAAGTCCCTGGGGACAACATTACATTGCAGATACACAAGAACATGGACCTGACAACACCGACTGCAGCTTGTCAGAGCAGGGCTGCAGCTAACTCAGTCTATCAGTCTGAACAGTGTTGATTACCACTGTTAAAGCTGCTCTGCATCCTTTCTTCCTCAGCTGCTGGCTCTAAAAAAAAAAAGACATTGTGAAACCTTTTGCTTTAATGATGCATCGTTGCTCCTCGAACTGCCCAGTTACTTACATCAGATGCTGTAAGTGCCTCAGTCTGGTTCCTGCTGCTGTCTGGAGGCAGCAAGTGTGCCGCAAAGGTTGCATAATGATGTGAAAGATGGAAAGAAGCATGTTGGAAGAAATATCCTAATGTCAAGATTTCATTAAACATCATCAAGTACCTATTTCCTGTTATCTTGTAGTTGCTTGTAGCTTATACCAAATCATTCCAGGTATTAACTCAACTGTCAAACAACTTGTAAATATTAGTTAGATCTTTGAAAGGATGCACAACCCCAGTATTTTGTTTGTGGTGCTGAAAACAAAGTCATATATTTCTGACTTTGAATACCCAAAGAGTCCTGTACCAGGTAGGGTTCCCACGCAAAATGGTGGCATAATGGTAAAAATTAGTTTTGTCTTTTTTTTTTAACATCTAAAAAAGCTAATATTGTCAAGCCCAGTCAGTTGCCAGAATTTTTTTTCTGTGAAAGCCAAGGACTCAACCTTTGACCCCATATCGGCCTGAATAATGGGATGTCTGACAGCGACGTAGTGAATAGCTGCTAGCTAGCACATCAAAATGGATGAAATAAAGGCAAAAATAGCCAGTGGTGAATACCAACTGATGTGTTTTCAGTGGCTTTGCTGCTTGTAAAAAGGATTAAACACAACAGCTGCCAGGGCACAGGTGCTGCACCAATTGACATATACTTTTCCACAAACGCAATCAAGTGCTTGTGTATGTGAGTTTAATCATAGGACATAGGGGTGTAATGATTCACTCGTGCATCCGATGCATCAGACTTTAATGTGTCAGATACCAGTGCATCGGTTCAGACGGCCTGTATCGTTAAAAGCCGAACATGAATTGGAAACAGATCGATGCAGCCTAGCGTATCGATACATCTCATTAGGACGTGCATGTTTCATTTTTGGCATCAGGGAGCCGCCACTGTAACTTTCCTCCATTTTCTCTCTCCTCCTGTCTCTGCCTGCACTGCCCTCGCTGGACGTCTGCTGCCGCGATCACACAAAACGAGCGCTCCCTCCTCCCTCTCCTGCGTCTCCTCTTCATTTACTCAGAAGATCCCTGCGCTGAAAACTGAAGTGACATTGTACCATGCTTGCACCACCAAACTTTCATAACGTACAAGTGTAGAACACGTTTGGGGTTTTCTAAGAAAGATGAGAAACACTGCTGCAAATCATTTATGCAAAACTTGTCGGAAAGCAGAGTACAGAGACACGAGTCTGACCCACAGAGACGTCATGTCACTGTGAGAGCAGGTGAACACGGAGCATCGCTGTTCCCCCACACTAATCAGAACCACAGAACTCTTCATATGAAACAGAGCAGCAGATCCCTTTGACTGCTAAAATACTAATATTTTAAACAGCTTTAAAGTTTGTTCACAGATTCTCATTTAGGCTACAGTATCTCATTTACACATTGACTCATAATAAGATGTCAACACCACTGTAATGTCCCTCCTTCTCTGTCTCTCCTCTTATATATTTTGTAAAACTATCAGGATTTCTCTTTGCAACTGATAACACTACAAATGTAGCATTAGTTGAATCAAAATGTAAAGATTCACACATTGCATTGTCTTGTATTGCATCATATTGTATCGTATAATGACAGAGCTGAATCGTACTGAACTGAATCGTTTGTTCTATTCGTGTCAACAAACATGCTGATGTTTCAGCCTCGTGGCCATCAGAGTAGGGCTCAGCAATATATCGATACTATGTCAATATTGTGATATGAGAATAGAATATTGTCTTACATTGTGGATATTGTGAATGTCATCTTGTCTTGTTCTTTTCCTGGTTTTAAAGGCTTCTTCCCATTACTGATGATTGTTTATCAAAAATCTGATTTGTCCATATTTTGTAAAAGCACCAACAGTCATACCTGTAATACTGTATTTAATAATCAATATAAAAATATTTGATTCAGAGCATAGAGCACAGAGCATGTCATTTATATACAGGGGTTGGCAGGGACATGTCGGGACAAAACATTTATTTAATAACAGCAGTCTATATACATGTCAGTGCTGATTCGATAAAATGCACCTACCGGACAAGAGACAACTGTTGTAAGGTGTTTACAAGGAGTTTTCACACTTCGTTAGGTGATTGCCTTAAAGGGTCACATGTTTAACCAACATCTTTTCTTGACAATATGACAATGCAGTCTCACTCTCAACTCATCCCATGCCGGCGATTTGTCACCGCCCCTCGGCAACTTGTACTGACACAGACGGTAATCAACACACAAGGCTTTTCAAGTGACTTCAGTAATAAACCCATCTGTGGCTGTGTAAGACGCCCCAGGCATTGACGCAGTATAAAGGGGGAGAAAGTCCACACGTGGAGGAAATGGCATGGATGGTTTGAGTCCCGTGTGAAACCAAAACGTTATTAAAAGTTAAAAGGCACAAAACATTATGTGCATCACATGACTTTGACATACATGACATAATGTAGTTATTATAACCCCAAACATGATCTCATCCTAAACCTAAGCAATCAGTTTTAATACCTAAACCTAACCACACTGCGACCCTTGGACAATGACTTGTAACAGGTGAAATGGTAAATTCCACTTCACACTTCAACAGTTCAAACTGAGGTTGCAGGTTCTGTGATATACATTCCGTGTTTACATATTTTGCTTGGCTGTGCTTCATATTCCATGCAAATGTGCAAATGGCTGTTTTATGGTCTGGCATTTGTTGTTTGAGTGCTCTCTTTGTTCGGGATCTGCTTGTCCACAGGGGCATGCAGATGTAGATTACTGATGTTTCGTCAGAGCTGCAATGATTAATCGATTATTAAATTTGAAAATTGATTAATCCGTTTGGGTGATTTTAAGAATTAAATATTCAAAATTCTCTGATTTCTGCTTCTTAACTGTGCATATTTCCTGGTTTCTTTATTCCTCTCTGACAGTAAACGGCATATTTTTGGGTTGTGGGCAAAACAAGACATTTGAGGACGTCGTCCTGGACTCAAGGAAAGATTGATCAACATTTTTCACTGCTTTATGACATTTTATTAGGAAACAGCTATGAATTGATTAATCGAGAAATTAATCGATTAATCGAGTATGAAAATAGTCGTTAGTTGCAGTCCTAGTTGTTTTGCAATTAAAGACTTGATTGATAGGAAACTTCTTACAAGTATGTTGGCATCAGTGGTATTGTTACACTGACTAACTACATTTCCGATATCCTTTCCTTTTAGATGAAGCCAAGTGGGACTAGGTTTAGTGGGTTTAGGTCGTAAATACTTCCTCCTTTGGAAGTTAAACTATTACACTAATCCATATTATTTTCAGTTGTTAAGTTGTATTTGGCATGTAAACATATTTAAACTTGGGAATTTGTGTTTCTTACTTACAACACGTCTCTCTGAACCTTCATATAACTATAAATAACTCTAAACATGAATATCAATGTGGAAAACAGGTTTAAGTTTTGTGAAGTTAATTTGGTTCCAGCTGTTTCTCAGAAATGAAACACAACAGTAACACCAAGTATAGTGATACAAAGCAAAAACATCAATAAATTTAAACTCAATATATAGAACCAAAACTGCTGAAGCTTTTCTGTATGAGTCGCCCCTTTCATTTTCCCTATTTCAGTTACTGACATGGGTTTCATTTGTTTACCAGGCTGAGGAAGGAGCTAGAGATGCACAAAGAAGGAGAGCTCGCGCTTCTGAGAGAGGCGCTCGACTCAGAAATACAGTTCCTGAAGTCAGTAAGTCGCTGTTATGAACAAGGCTTTCATTCAGGCTAATAAAAACAATTTTAGATAGAGAGAGAGTTATTCATATCCTACCACAATCACACAGGATTATCGGCATGTCAACCACAGCTGAAAAATAATAGCTTTTAAAGACAACTAAGGTGTAGCACATTGTTATTCATTCTCAAACTGTTACCATGGGAAAATTCATACTCATCCTCTTTCTGTAGTGGCTTCTTTGTTGGCTTTCATTCAGTGGTTCTGTCTTTTCCCATTTGCAGAAGCTGGACAGGAACCAGGAAAGTGAGCAGCATTAGTTTTGGCACAATGATGATCCAGGAAGGTTTTCCTGGGTTCACTGATGGTCTGTTCTTGTTAAAAAAACATACATGCTGATGGATAAAATAGGGAGGTAAAGAGAAGAAAGAAGACAGGAAGGAACAAATGCAGCGGGATCATAAACTGTGGTTTAATATTTACGTTAAAAGTTACATGAAAACAGCAAATTTCATTCTGTAAGTAACCTGAGTCACTTCAGACTGTCTTTAAGATATGTTAGTGTTGGCAGTTGTATCCTGTTGCTGGAAGAGTTATAACAAAACACTCGGTGCATTATCAAAATTGGATGTTTTAAGTGAAACATTTTTGTTTTCTGTTTTCCTTTCATTTACAAGCCCAAAATGCACAGTTTCTACCTTCAAATAGTTGTTTTAATGATAACTTTCTTTTTACATTGAATCTATTTGCACAAGACAAACAACGAGACTTGAACACATTGAAAGGGAACAGAGTTTTGTGTGTGTTTCATTGCTGGGAAATAAAGAAGGTGTTCAAAAAAGTGATTTAACACTGCCCTCTAGTGTTCAAAGAGTAACATTGCTGTAGTAGGGGCTGGTTTTACTGAGTTGGCATTGAACTGCATGTCCATAGATGTAAAGTAAATTTGTTTCAGTAGTTAAAGGCTAATAACATTTTAATTTCTGGTTCATTTTAATTCATTCACTGACACTGAATTTTGTACAAATAATTAGAAAAAAATTGAATGTGGTTATTTATAAAGTAACTAACTAGTCTTAGTTTTTGAGAAGAACTTATGTATTTTTCTATCACCTACTTTTACTTGTAGTTGAGTAATATTTTAAAAATGTAACTAACTGTGCTTGACTACAGATTTTTAGTATGCTTTTAACTACATGTGAGTATGTTTGCAGAGTGGAGGTTTTTGATGTGAACGAAACGGATGCCAAAGTTGCCATTTGCCACTTTCATCACATTTCTTCAACACTACCAGTACCATCTTAAAATTTATGAGGAACAAAGAGAAACAGGTACTTGCAAAAAAAAAAAAGATAAGAGTGGGCATTATAATAAGCTAATTCCACCATAGGGCAGACTTGATGTTGTCTGCAATTACGTGGGAAAAAAAAAAAAAATGTGTGCATATATCACCATAGGCATCAGCAATCGGCCGTAATGATTCGGCATATTGGATATCTGCAAAGGTCTTATATTGTGCATCCCAAACCATGTATGGTGCTCACATGCCAGAAGCATGGGTATGAATATGCTGTTGCATGTGCCGCAGTGGGAAAGCTTTCCACGACACTTTGGAACCTGGCTCCAGGGACTGAGTTGAGGTCAGGGCTGTGTGCAGGCCAGCCAATTCTTTCCACACCAAACTGGAAAAAAACATTTCTTCATGGACCTGGCATAGGCATGTTTAAACAGGAAAGGGCCTCCTCCAAATTGTAGGCACAAACATGGGACACTTTTGTTCAAAATATAATTCGAAGTTAAGCAAATGAAAAAACAGCCCCAAAACAAAAGGTTGTGGACGGTGTTGTCAGGGACGATTCAGATGCTGAAAAGATTTAAGTTGTGGAAATGAACAGTACTCACTTAATTTGCCACCTAATGGGTGATGTGCAACATTACAGCTGACCACTGTTTATCCCTCAGTCCACAGACAGTTATTTCCGTAATTGATGATTAGACAGTCTGTGGTCCTACACCAGAGGGTCATTCTGCTGGGTCATTTTCTCTCTGATTAGAGTGATTCCTAATAGAATGATGTTGAATGTCAATGGCTACCTAATGAGATCCTGCAATCTCGTTTTGACTTTTTAACCTTGACCTCTGCGAGCTGCGTCAGGATGTGTTAGCGAAAGCTGAGAGCAGACAGAACAGCAGACAAAGCAGTCCATTTGGCAGAGTGGTTAGCCTCATTTTAACTGCTGCTCTGGTCCACGTCTCGCCATCAAGCACATAAATTGTAAGACACTATTAGTAGAATGAAGTCGGGGGGAAAGCAGTGAAGACGGCAATCAGACACTTGCAGATGTATCCAGCCTTTTGTCGATGTAAATGCAGCAAAGCAGCTTTTTATCCCACAGAAAACGATCCAACCTACAATCCAAATTGTTCTTCTTTGAGCACTAATGCTGCCTTTGTATACTACAGTGGCTACTGAAGTGATACAGTTGTGTTTACCATGTTTCGGTTCACTTAATTTTCCATCAGATGCTTGTATTATGCTTTCCACGTTCATAAGTGCGCAAGGGTCAGCTGGGTCCATGTGATTGTAAATTTCATCATCAGACGGTGCTCAAAGCACCAAGAACATTTGAAAAATTCAATTCTAAAAATCATGACCTGGTGATTTTCTGGAAAGACCATTGCTGTTGAATTTTTCAATCTTTTGCTTTGAGCACCACAGGACTAGTGCCATCTAGTTCATTATATTGGAGAGAACAAAGACATCTCTATGCTTGAGATTTCCAAAAGTCTGCAACTCACATTCAACACTGTATAGATGGATAAATAGTGCTACAGGCCGGGGGAAAATCTGTAGTCTTTATGACATATACAATATTAGTCTGGACACGTGTGAACTGCAACTTGACATGGCATACGGCCAAGGGAGTTACTCTAGTTTGCCCCACTAGTGGTAAAGCCCCTGGGAAAGTAAATATTTTGCATCCACCCTATAGCACTTTGGTGCTTTTGGTTTGTGAGGAACCTCATTGAGCTGCTAGCATGGCTACAGCATTACGTAAAAAGTGGGACTACAATGGCTGTAGGTGACAGAAGGTAAATGTAAAACTACCCAAATTTAACTTTGTGTGGACAAATAAACAAACAAGGAAACCATTCAGGTTCAAGAACACTTTTATTTTTGAACCTCTCAGACAGTTTTAAACTTGACAAGCTTCATTTCTTCGTGCAGCTTTGAGGGACTTAAACACCACAACATTCATGACACGGTCGATGAATTTTTCCACACTCATTTCCGCCTCATGGTCATCCACATACAAGACAAGCATACTGTGGCTCTCCTTCTATGCCTTGCTCCTTCAGCTTGGTGGTTAAATCTTCAACGATGCTGCTCTGCAGTTGGCTGCTGCTCTTGGTTGTCAGGCAGTCCTGATCTTTAGGAAAATATGCCGACTGTGCTCCTGAAACCTGAGTTGATGCTTCTGGAAACGGAGAGTAGGAAAGTTCAGCTTCTCAGCTTAACATCTGACATAAAGTGCCACTGTATAAATATATAATGTGAGTTTCCTTGTACAGATGGTTGTAGACATAAAAAAGTAATAAAACAAAACTGCTCTGAAATAATCAGGAGTACATTTTAGGAGGGTTTAGGAGGGCTTTTTAAATGAGTTCCTGCTCTGAAATTAGCAACCAGTGAAAAGTTATTAAATGCAAGTTAGTTGATAAAATACAACCTTACCGTTGCACACAGCCAGCCTGTTCCCTCCTATGTACTGGCTGTTCCATTTATATCCTGTCTGCTCACTGCATTCATCATACAAACGGCTCCTTCTCAGAAAACCGAAGTCGTAACCCTGTGACAGAAGATTCAAATTATATCACTCAAACTACTTTTCCTTTTTGTGCAGAACTATCCAGAAAATGTACCACTTACATGGTTGCATAAAGGTTTGCAGTAGCGCTTGTTGGAAACGGTGACACATGCCAACCCTCCATTTTCGGGAGTTTCGGCATCAGGACATTGCGTCGGCTCAGCACCTTGGCATTCTATCAGTCAATCATTGTTTAATAAATTAGTATTCTAAAACATTTTTAGTGTTACTATTTCTGTTGTTATCTGCAGCCCTTCTATTTATCCCTCAAGCCTAACCCCTACACTTTACAGACTCTTGATGAAGTCCACACACTTTTGATTAAATCTAGAAGTGCATGTTCTTTATTCTCTAAAATTTCAGGCGTATGTGAAAAGCCACTTCAGCAATTACTACCTGCAAGAGTCCATCAGCAGAAATTGGATCACAACATTTAATCTGTAATCAGTGATGAGAGCATCTTCAGATGGAAATAATTATTCTGTTTGCCAGGCAGAGCTCACTTAATTCAGTGGTGTACATAAAGTGCCTTGACAAATTGACAAACTGGTAAATGTTACTGCTCTCCATGAGCACTCTGACTTTCTGAAAGTGATCGCCATAGCTTTGTTATTTACTTATTTACATCATAAGTATAAAATAAAAGAATCACCAGTACAATATCTAATCTTTAATTGAATAAGTAAAAAGTGTCAGGAGTGATAGACTCAATCTGCTCTTCTCAAGTTATTATGGCAGGACAATGCAGCAAACCTAAACATGATTGATTGGAACCAGGCTGAATATGACAGAATTTAGTTATTTTTCATGTTCTGATCAAAATTTTTATCCTGGTCAATTGATTTTCTAGCTTAAAGCGATATTCCAAGGCAGAATAATAGTACACTCAATATGTACTCACCCCTATGCTGATGTGAGGATGGGTGAAGATCTTCAGTTCATAAAACAATCCTGGAGTTTCAGCAGAAAACAGGGTTGCAGCTAATGGCAGTGAATGTGCGACCCAGGATAAAATGTAAAACAAAGAACAAAGACAACACAAAATGTCTCATCCTGCTCGATGTTGGTGAATTCAAGTTCCTGAGCCGCTGACATTAATTTACCACAAAAGACGCCATTTACACCATGTTTTTAGCCGAAATGTCAAGCGTAGCCTCCCAGGTAGGATGTAAACATGGCGTTGATGTATCGCGAGGCTTCATAGATGTATCGTGAGACTTCGTATATCTCGCGCTATTTTCACACGTGCATGCATTAAGAGATATACAAAGTCTCGTGATACATCGACGCCATGTTTACATGCTACCTGGGAGGCTACAGTTGACATTTCGACTAAAAACATGGTGTAAAGGCGTCTTTTGTGGTTAAATTTTAATGTCCCGGCTCGCGGACACTTGGATTACACCACATCGAGCAGGATGGGAGACATTTTGTGTTTGTTTTGTGTTCTTTTTTTTACATTTTATCTGTGGTCACCATTCACTGCCATTATACTGGATGAGGCTGCAACCCTGTTTTCTGCTGAAACTCCAGGATTGTTTTGTGAACTGAAGATCTTCACCCATCCTCACATCAGCATAGGGGTGAGTACATATTGAGTGGATTATCATCTAGGGGTGGAATATCCTTTTAATGCAGTATTGTGACGGAAGGGAAAGTTGGTTTGTGTTCGGCTAATTTCTGGCTATTTTCTGACACCCAGAAATGAATTAAGATCAATTAAATCTCAAATGAAGTAGGAACCACATATAGTGATCACAGTTGGAGTGATCAACTACTTACATGGATCAGAAAGTTTATTAGGGACAGAATCATTCATATATAAATACTGTTTTGCTGGTCTTTTCATACACAACATAAAAATGTAAAACTACAAGAAATCTATTTTTTGTGTACTTTACTTCCATGATACTGTACTTCGTTTCACGTTAAGGCACATTTATGCTCTATGTCAGATATGCATGCTGATATGGACAGAGCCTTCTGTAAATACTGTACGTTCATTTCGTCCGTCCTTTTGCATTTTTTCTGAAAGCTTACAGATACGGACCAGACAGAGCGGTACTTTTGGTAGTCATGGGGGCAGCGTTGCAGTGTGGCCAGTAATTCAAGCAAGACACGACCACATGACGTGAAAAAGAAGTTTTAAAAACCCAATAGTAGTGTAAATGCTGTTCTTCAGAGCCACATGTCGTGATGTATGTAATGGCGCACAGACCACCTCTTTCTACAATGCTGCCTCTGCTTTTGCCCCTTTCTCAAGAGGAACATTACAGCCTCCTTCAGCGTCACCATGTTTGCTAACTCTTTTTCTTCAGGCAACTTCTGACTCTTCTTCAGGGTTGACTCTGAGCAGCACGCTCTAGAAGATGTATTGCTGAAGGATGCATGGAAGTATTTGGGCAGTGACAGTTATATCATTTAAAAAGTACGCGTCCATTTTCATACAGAAAGGGAGCACAAATGAGCTTTAACCCATCTGCTTCAAACTGGCTATTTGAAGCTTCTGCTGCGTGCACCATAGACTTATTATAGAACTGCCTGTCCAATGGCCACTTGCGGTATTGTAGCGAAAATTCCCCACTGGCTCAAAAAGCATTTTCCCCCATAAGCCACAATTGTAATAGATATGTCTGTAAACTGTTGACAGGACACCTTGACCTGCAAACAAGGTCAGTTATGACTCTTTCCATTATGAATTTTTGATCCAGGTTTTATATTTGTGAAACTTTCCTGGAGCTGTAAAAAGCAATTTTAAAAATCTGTGACATCTTCACAAGGTAAAGCCTATGGGCCAAGCGAGGTGGGGGTAAGTGGGGAAACACTACTACACACATTAAGTAGGCTGTATAACCAGGAAGTAAACCCAGAAGCTAGAAAACCTTTTCAGCTTATGCGCCAGGCAAGCAACTCTCATAGGACTGAATGGGCCCCATCTTTGCATTCACTGTCTAGTTCATTAGAATATACCTATGGCACATTATACACCATAGTCTGTTAAAATTAAGAAAAATAGGCCTTTCCACTTCCTGCCTATCCCAGCTGAGGTTATACAGTTGGATATTTAATTTAAATATTATCCCTAAAAATCAAGTGTGAACTCTTAAGAGTCCTGTAAAGTGGTGAGCAATGTCTTCACACTCGAGGTCTTAAACCCACAGATAAAACAACAAGAACACACACAAACAAATGTCTCTGGCTCATCCTCCCACCTTTCAGCTGGTGTTTGTGCAGCCTATCAGTCAGATTCCTCAAAGAGAGCAGCAGAGCAGCTGTCTGCTCCGCACTCTGTGACAGGGTTTCACCACACTCTATCGCCACCTGTTGGTCAAGATCAGACAGTACAGCTGTTTTGTTCCACTGACAACAGAAATTCAGAATATCACACAGTGAACTCTTTGTTAATGTTTCTTTCTCTTTTTTTTTTTTGATTTGTTCAATGAGCATGTGAGATATGTTTAAGTGCATATTGAAGGAGCTTTTTATGGAAGAGCAAACATTAATAGTTTACCTTGAGAGCAGCTGATAGATCGTGAGCGTGTGAGCCGCAATGCTCAGTTTCATCTTGAGCTGCAGAGGAGGACCACACTGCAAACACACACATACACACACACACACATACTGCATATTATATCTAACTTTTGACCTTCTCATGAGTTACTTTATAGCTAGACTCAGAAGGACTTGGCCAAGCTGTACCTAAATGCATCAGGAAATAAAATACCAACATTTTGGCACAAAAACATTGAGAAAAAATAAGAAATACAGGCAGATACAGCCACCACCACACGCTTCTAATGGATTGTAAGTGATTATTGAAAGGTATAATGTTAATGTTTATATGAGTCTATACATTGTTTTTTTAAGGAAAATGTTGCAGGTTATACCTTTAACAGTATACAAATATTCTGTCACGATCTTTTCCATTTTAGATAAACATATAAAACCATGAGATTACCTGCTAGTGTGCAAAGCCAGATAAGCGTTCCCTTTAAAGCCATGACCACTGAATTAGAATTTTTCTGACCCAGAACTGAAGGCAGAACGCTGTGACAGGTGAATTTATTGACTCAGCCTGCGGGGGCAAAGTTTACAGAATTGGCTAATATTGTGTTCTGCAGCCAAGACTGGAGTCACCAGATTTCCAACGTTTCACAAACTTCCACTTCTGTCCTCTGATGTAACGTGAACTTTGACTCTGCAGAGGTAGATGTCTTTAGTTTTTGAGCACAGTCCCATTTTATATTTGTTTGCGCAGTGGTTTTTTTTTTTGTTTTTTTTTTTTTGACACAAAATTACAACATGTTCTGGTTTCTTCTAATAATGAATCATTGTTCTACTGTGCATGTCCCTGCTTTGCACTGATGGGGGAGCTGGCAGTACACACTAAATGATGTTATTAGCCTTTGCACTATTCGTCCTCACACAGACTGTCACTACTACTTCTTAGTTGTGAGCCCATGATGGAGCCAAATGTCAGCATGAAATCTACACACACACACACAACACACACACACATAACAGCCCATCAGACACACTGGGTGACTCAGTGTCAGTCAGTAAGTTGTGCTACGAAGGATGACTGTGTAAATAATTCACCGTGGATGTTATTCATTATGGATGTCTGACAATCTGGGAGCAAATGAATTATTGAAGCTTTTAGGAAGAGTGATTGAGCTCATTAACACAGAGAATTGCCTTTTTATGTTTGATTTGAGGAACAAAGATTAGTCCTCGAAATGGACCTCAAGAGCTGTCATTATCTTCTTAGCGACATGTGCTCTCGCACGCCTCGATACTTTGCCTTTTTTGTCGAGAATTCGTCTCCTGTGATCAAAGAAATATGAGAAAGTAAAGTTTTCTTTAATGTGATAATGATGTTGTCCACAAATCCATGCAGCATGCAAAATTTAGTTGATTACATTTATTTTATGAATTAAAAAGAGAACTTGAGATTAATAAAATAGTTGAAGCTTAAATCCATAACGTTCTGCATGTTACACTGGCTCAGGGGACTGGTTGGCAGAGTTGCTGGGAACTTGAGCTGTTTATTTGAATCAGCCTTTGTTAAATCTGGAAAAACTAATCACAGCTACTTCAGTGTGAAACAACCAGATTATGCCTTCGATAATGCAGATGCATGAAGTGTGAAACCTCTGAATTAAAACATAACTACATGGCCACACGAGATACTCAGTGTGGGTAATTGTTTGATAATGTTACCAATCACCATATGGTTTTGGCTTCCAACTGCAAACACGACTCCCTGCTGTTCCTTGGCTTTCTTTGTCGGTTTGTCCCGGCATGTTAGCTCCCTCTGTCATCTGTACATTTTCATCTCCTTTTAAAAATAAATCTGATCTTACACGGCTATGGTTAAAAGGAAATTCCACTGATTTTAACCATTTAAGTCTGTATAAAGCCTTTTGTGGTTCCAGGAGGAACTGTGTGAAGTCTGATAATATGCTTCAAGTGATGCCAAATTTTCATTTTGTAGCTGTTTAAGAGTGAGTTCACACCTAAACCTAAACTAAACGGACCAGAAATTGTAAACACAAGTAATGTGGTGGAAGTTATTTGATTATTGGTCATACAGTTGGCAGGTAAAAAGACAACATACCCATCCCAATGTCTACCTGGATATCGTACATCATGGAGCACCATAAGGGTCGGGGTATTCTATCAATGTGGATAAAGGAAAAGCCTGGTTTATTTTGATAAGTCTGGCTAATTTAAGTGGGAGATTCATTCCATGACTGTGGCTTATAGGAATCCCTGCTCAATGACTGTGGTAACTCATACCACTGAACTAGCCTGCTCTGTGGCAGGTTAACTATGAAGCTTAATTGAGCTGTGTCAGAGAATCCCTGGCAGGCAGAAACAGAATCTAAAATAGACAGCTCCATCAAGTGTCTTTTCTTGCTCTCATCACTTCTGTCCATGTAGAAACACAAGTTCAGACCGTTTTTTATGTGATCAAGCGTGAATTTACATGTTTAATTTAGTTCAAGTGAACATATTAACTAAAAAAGGTTAAGAAAATCATGTCATACCACTTTTACTGTCTTCAAAGACCATTTATTTGACACAGTGAACCTGTTTATTTAAAAGTTTAACAATTATAAATTAAGACAAAAGTGTTCCAAAATTTTCAAGATGTTATTTATTCAATCACTCGTTTGTTAACTGTGAAGACAAAAAAACATTCACAGCATGTCCAAAGTCCAAACCATGTCCTTCTGCTGTGTTTAAATTTATACTCCTCCAGTTTCTTGGTTTCCTACTTAAGCTTATAATTTTTTTTTACATTTTTGTGCTTCATGTCCAGTTTCTGACTTCCACTGCCAATGAGCAGATGATGCTTGTAAATCAAGTGGACGTCCTATGAATAAGAAAACATTTTAAGGAGCAGCTGATTATGTAGTTGGTAATATCAGTATCAGTACTGAACAGTTACTGACTCATGTCCTGCAGCAGGTTAGACATTTATTAACAAATGCAAATAAAAGAATAAGAAGGCTAGTATGTCTTTAAAAAAAATGATTGTTGTGGCATTTTGTCTTTTTTGCTTCATAATACATCTGAAGACAGGAAAAGGAGGGATGAGAGAGGGAGGGCGACACGTAGGTTGGCCTCAAGTTGGAATCAAACCCATCAGCTGTTGAGGCCTCAGTACATGAAATATATACTCTACCAAGTGAACTAAAGGGGCAGGGCACCATGCACTGGAATCCCATTCTTATCGCTTTTTTTGTGTTTGCAGTTTCTTGCCAAGATACCTCTTTCGAGTTGTTAATTGTGGTAATATTGGCCTTTTTTCTTGATGAACCCTTTATATTCTTTGTATAGTTTGATGTTCAGAGTTTGTTCTGCAGCTGAAAAGAAAGCTGTTCTCATTTTTCTCTTCTTTTTGTGACATCTTATCCTCTTTTCGACAATTGGCTGTTCTGGGCTGCTTATGTTCTCTGTGCACATACACAGTGCAAGCTTGTTTTAGCCTAGCTTGAGTTAGCATTGGCTAGATCAGGCTAAATTGTCTTAGTGGAAGTTGAATTTAATTCAGGCCAGGCTTTTTCACTTAAGTGCAGTTAGTTATAACCCTTGATGGAATATCCCCCTGAAGACCGCGCATATGAACATTGCATAAGTTAGTCTTGTGAGTCCAGGTTTGTCCCCTACTAGTCTACATTTTGGTAGCAAATGTGCTATTTGTTCACCAGTTAACATAACAGGAAGAGAAATTGTTTTTAACCATTGAGAAGACATACAATGGTATGCTTCTGTGATTTGTTCGAATGGTGTTTGGACCAGAAATGAACCGCTCCAGAGTTCAATTGACGGTCATCCAAGACCACCCCTTCAAAGCGGACCAGAGAGTGGTGGTTTGGCCTGGACCAGAGTTCGCATCCAGCATTCACACCAACCAAACCAACTGTACCAAGCAGGTAAATGCTCCAGGGTTCGGATCAACTGGACTAAACCACGTTGGTATAAGCCTGCCCTAAAAGTACTTCATTTATGGAGGCAAATGATTAGATTTTTTTTTATTTATTCAACATCCACATAACACACCTGTCCAAAGAAAAAACAAATGAGCCAAATCATGATAACAAAAAAAGATGCTGTGCCTGTGCTACATTACAGAAAACATGTGACCTGCATTAGAGGTCCACTTTATACCTTTCCCTGAACTTTTGATTGCCCCGCGTGCTCAGAATCAGCAAATAAACTGAGTTGGATATCATCATGTGATCAAAATGTGAAATGTCACATTACAGTATAAGGGATGGTCATATATGAGGCAGAGTTCATAACTCCCATCAGCTATTGAAAGATGGCCTTTGTTGAGCATCTGATGTGGCTGGCCTCCATCTTTCTCCATTCACTGACTCCTGGTGGATGAGTGGAGACTTGCTTTGTTAAGATTAGGGAATGGTCATCTTCATAGTAAAAGAACAAACAAGTCTATGTTATGAAAGTCAGATGCTTTGTACCCCAAACCATCCACCAGAACCCCAACAGTCAAAAAAAATGGACTGTGACAGTTGACAGATTGGATGCAAAGACGTAATAACTCCATCTTCTATGGAGAGCAGGCAGTCCTGCCTAGTAGTGCATGATGGATATGCCGTGGTGAGGCGATGGACCACTGGCCGTTTTGCTCAACTTTATGCAAAAAATCTGTCACTGCGTTGCTTATTTCTCACCTCTAATGTTTTCGGAAGCATATTTTGGTGCACTGTTTAGCTGTAATATGAGCAAGTTTGCAACCAGACCACACATCTTTTCCTGCTTGAAAACAGACAATCACAGCTTCACCCACCAGCCAGAGTGTTTAGTGGTCCGGTGTGTCCAGATGCATCTGTTTCCAGCCTAACAACCGCAGAGAGAGTTTTTATTTTTGGACCACTTGGCCTTGGGAGCGATGGGCGAATTTGTTTTCAGGATAACAGGCTGTCGGACAAATGGTCTTTCAGTCCAATGGGACATTTTTCAGACTGCTGGGGTTTCAAAATAATGGGCCATTGGAACAGTGGACAGTCACCTCCTTCCAGTGTGTACCATCTTCTGCTTTGTAAAATCATGCATAAACTGCGTGGGGTATTTTCTGGAGACGGGCTGTATGTACAAGGCACACACTCCCTCGTCACACAAATACACTGAAACAGTGGTCCTCTCTACACTGATAGCTGCACACATACTTAGACACAGCACACATCAAGACAGAGCCAGACACACCCACATCAGCCCTCTGCGACTGTGTGGTATAAAAGTGATGAATGGCGTGTATGATAGCAACACGCTCTCCTCTCTGTCTAACCTTTCTCAAATACTCATGACATTCTCCCTGCGGCGCTCCTTGTCTACCTCCCTCGCAGGCATTGTGCTGAATTAGCCAGCCGTGGAAAACGGCTACTCTGTTGTCAAATGATTCACATGGCTGAGCTGCAGAAAGCTGAGCAGCCGGAGCTAATTGGTATTCAGGAAGGCGCCGCGCTACCTGTTTCAAGCACTTTTCCTGTTTGGGAGGATCACCGTGCCTCCAGGGAAAGTTTGAACGCAATCGCAGCTGATGAATAGCTAATAACGTCTATTAGCTCATTTTAATTACCCCTCTGCTTTTATCACGAGGCTGATTTATTTTCTTAACACACAGAAGCCGCAGCAGTTGCGGATGTCTTTAAAGGTGCAGCACGCACCCCTGTAAGAGATTTTCTAAGATTAATGTGCAAATGCCTTCGGAAGTAAGGGTTTAACGTGATATTCAACTCTGAGCTCGTAAAGACACAGCCAAACTGATCTTGTCAGTGGATAAAGGCTTTTCTGTCTAAACAAAAATCAAAGTGAAGGGATGGGAGAGACAGGGCAGTTGAAAGTAGGCCTGAAAACTCCAGCTGTGCAGAATCAATCATTTGAAGCACAGCAGGAGGCTCAAAAAAGAGGCTTTCTTCTCCCCGTCTCGTCTAACCTCGTACACTAATTAACAAACTATAATAGTGACAGAAATGTCTGCTGGTGGGATGAGAACGTCCTGTGAAAAGTGTGAATATAATAGTTGACTGACAGCTCCACTCACAGCTCATCTCCCACTCTTTTTTTTTTCTGTCTCTCTATTGTTTAACATACACAAATTAGCCAATGTCAAACAGGCGGCACTTACAGGTAAAAAAGTGGAGGAGACGTTTTTAAAATGAAATCTTCACTCTTTCTCAGTGGATCCCACCGAGCGAGCCGGTGCGGCGGGTTCAAGAAGCCGCTTAGTCACTCAGCGTGCCGATCAGTCAAACGAACACGCAGATTGCTCAACACCTACAGGAACGAGGAGAACATCCACGTACAGAAGCAGCAGCACAGAACACACACCAGATGGAGGAAACTATTAATTTATCAAATATTTATAAGATGCAAATGTGAATAAAAAATGATGGCGCTGTCCCTGAACACCTGTTTCCCTGCCGGCTTACCGAGCTCTTGTTTACCACCTGTCTTCTTACACTCTTTCCCCCCATCCTGAGTTTACAGGTCTCACTGCTTCCTGCTTCTGCAGCTTGTTGGTGAGATTTCATGTGTGTTACATACTTCTTTTACAGTAAACACACCTGTTTATTCTTTACTCTTTCTGTCTGTATTTCTTTTTGCCAGCCACTTACTGCAGTTACCGTGCCGTTTCCCGTCTCATTAAAGTCTGTGTGAAGAAAAAAGGGAGCATTTCCTCTAAACAGATTATACATGTTAGAAAATAGTTCCTGAAAATATGTGAAAACACTGAGAACTATGTATTACTGAATTGCCCGTAACATAGACTTGCTGTATTCTGGACATCATGGTATTCCGGACACTTGACGTCTTCTCACAAATTCTATAAAAAAAATACTTACCAGTTGATTCCACCAAGCAGGCATGTCTGCACCACAGTCCTGATCTGTCCTTTGCATGGTTGCAAGCCCCAAAAGCAGCGTTTCAGCAGCATTTCAGCAGCGGAGTGTTTTGCCCGCCTGATTATGTTTACTTGTTCAGATTTTGTTGATTAGGTCCTCTTTCCTTGCTCTTTGTGCTTCTACCATGGATAAGCAGCCTACATGGTTAAATACTTTCTTTTCTTACTGTCTTTATGATGGTGAGTCTGCACGGAGTCTTTTATTTTGAAAATTAACCAGATTCTCCCTGCCTTTTCTGTGTCTGACCTCCTGCCCTTTCGATCTGCTCTGTGCTAATTGACGGGGCATTCGTCAAAGATAGACTTGGCATATTTGAAGCCACTTCTGGGACACACCGCGGCCCTTCTGGTGGAATCGCAAGCATTGTCTAGAATGGCCACAGATAGGCTCCGGGGCTGCCGGGGTGCAGCCGTAATGCGACGCAGCCGCACCTAGTGGAAATTGCGGGTTAGACTCTGACTGTTAAATTTAATGAGTTTCCAATGTGCACCAATAAACGATCAGAAAAGTGCCAGGGAACGGTCTCCGACAGGACACTGCATGTTTGGGACAGCATAACGGGTGAAGTACCAGTTTTAAAACATGACCAAACACACCAAAACATTGTTAAGGTCTGATAGAATATTTAAGAGTTAATTTTTTGCAAATATTTTGCCTTTTTTTTTTACTGTGAACTATTACAGCAGTCCAGACACTGTGTCCACTGTCTCAGGTTTTTCAAGATTTCGCCTACAGAATTGGACCAAAATGTGTCATGTGACTTCAGTATGCATGTAAGACCCAATCCCTTAGACCAGTGTTTCCCAATCCTGGTCCTCAGGCCCCCCTGCCCTGCATGTTTTAGATGTTTCCCTGCTCCAACACACTTGATTCAGATGATCAGGTTGTTATCAGGTAAGCTGATCATCTGAATCAGGTGTGCTGGAGCAGGGAAACACCTAAAACATGCAGGGCAGGGAGGGCTGAGGACCAGGATTGGGAAACACTGCCTTAGACAGATAAGCCAATCAGGCTCATCTTTCCCACAATGATATGTTCTAGACAGTGAGGGATTAATCAGTTGAATAGCTTGCCAAAATTTGGGACTGGATTGGATGTCCAATCAGTGATCCTCAAAACTAATTTTAAGTATAAACAGGTGTTTGCTTACCTCCTGTTTTCTTACCCGGCTTTCTCTGATATCAAAGGTTGCGACCTAATTGGCTGTTAGTATGCTAATGACTGCCTGTGCATGTAGCTGTTTACTGATTGTTTGACTGCCTTCTGCGAGGAGCTGTTCACCCTTTTGTTTGTCTTCCATTCCAGTCCAGTTTTTAACAAATGATATTCATATGCAACTTTTCTGCACTAGTGATTTACGGTCATTATGGCAGCTTTCCTGGCCAGTGCAGGAAGTAGTGTCATGTTCATATCCAGTAGTATAGCTTCATTGAACTGACAGTACAGATATTGCCATTATACGACTGCTGCTGCTAGTCAGTAGTGTCTGTGTTCATTTGTATTTCAACGTGGGATGAGCTGGTAATCAGTGCCCAACTGGTGACACCTGGACCGAGTGTGGCCAGAGTATAAATCAGGCTGTGGAACTCATTCTCTGTGTCTCTCCTTCTCCCTGCAGGCATCCTGATGGTGATGAGTCAACCAAAGTTTTCCGCAAGTACTTATGCTTTTCATGGACTTCACAACATTCACACACCATTCTCACCCCTCATGCATACCCTACATTGTTGACACTCACATCCCATGCCTTTTTGCTCCTTAGCTGTGTTCACATTTAAGTTTCTTTTGTGAAATAATTTACTCGGTTTAAACTGTTAACATGATGCGTCTATCCTGGTTGCGTTCTTATTTTATTCCTTAAAAACATCAAAAACGCAAATCCAGTTGCATTCTACCTGGCAACTCTTGACGTCCTTCTACTTGGATTAACTTTTTTAGCAACTTAAAAAGGTCCACCTAAAAAAAATCAGTTGATCAGTTGTATTGTATGCTTTATGTAGAACATTTTAACTGGTTTACTTTGCCGTCAGATGGTCTTTTCTGATGGGAAACCCCAGTTAGATAAGCCAAATGGTGGTCTCTCCAAACCAACCAAACTCCATAGGTGAAATCAGGAATTTTCCCTTGCAGAACACAGGAGTTTCTGCTCTACCACTGCCTCAATTGGTGAGGTTGTTTGTGTTATTGTGTGACTTTGGTGAATCCGAGCTATCTTTTTAGAACATAGAAGTCACACAATAACACAAACAAACTAACAGATCAAGGCAGCAGTAGACCAGCAACTCCAGTTTCCTCAAAGTAAAATGACTGATTTTTCCTCTGGAGTTTGGTTGGTTTGGAGAGAGCATTATTTGGCTTATATAACACCGGTTTCCCATCATCTGTCTTGATGGCAGATTAAAGTGGTGGTGGATCTTTTTTTAAATGGCTAACTGTGCTGAGCTGACTGTGTCCACCTCAAAAAATCCAACCCATCCCTTTAATGAGTAGGTAATGAGGGAATAACCAGTAGAAAAAATGACAGTGAATGAAACTTTTCAGAAACATAATGAGGGCTCAGTCAGTAAAAACAAACAAACAGAAACCCTGGTGTCGGCACTGTGCTGCAGATTTAAAGCAGGAACTCATAGAACATAAAAGAAAGTCTGTTGTATCATCCAGAGAGGATCTGTGTAATGGGGGATACGCTCTGTAGCTTCACGACAGAAGGGCACACAGAAAGAGCAAGAGTTCATTGTTCATGTCTTTAAAGGGTTACACTGCTGCCAGAAGCTGACAGGAGGCCAAAAACCTGGTGCCAGTTTCTTTTCTGTCCTTTCTTTCAAGAACAGAAAGCAGCAGCATGAGAGCGTTTTAAATGGCGCAAGAGGGGGCTTTGCCAGCAATCGATAGTGTTTTACTAAATATCACAGAACTTTGTCTTTTAATAACTTGTTTGTTGTTGTTTTTACCTTTTGTTGGAAACACATGCTAACTTTTTTTTTTGTTTTTTTGCTGCGCTGGATAAACACATTTCAAACAAAATAACAAAGAATGAATTTGTGATTTAAGAAAGAGCCATTAAAATACTCATGCTTGATGAAAAAGCTTTTTAAAGTGGCCAGCCAAAGTGGACGTTTGGGTTCTCAGCACCTGGGGAAAATGTGTTTTTTGTTCTTTTTTCCTTCTGAGTTGTTGTCAACTGGATTTTACATGATTTCTTATGAAAGGTTGATGACAAAAGCAGGCTGGCCAAGTGGTCTCCTGCTGGGGCACTGCCCGTTTTTCCAATGTGGCGGATCTCAACCCCAGGTTCAATCAAGAGGGAAATGACCCATAAATTGTCAGTGTTACAGAGCCCAATATCACAAATCACAAATTATTCTAAAGGGGCTTTACAACACACAACACCCACTATTCTCAGTAGGGGTGGCGAAAATTTGATTTGGATCTGATACCAAGTAATACAGGGCCAGAATCACAGATATCAATACAGATACCAATATCTTTTATAAGATACTTTATCAAAGTCTGTGTAAAGCACCAATAAACATGTTCTGAGTTTGCCACACCATAGAAACATGTTACTAATCACACAACCAAATTTGAATGATTAAAAAAAGTGAAGTGTATAAAATAAGGCCCCAAAACCATGAAGAAAGGTACACTTTAGCTGCTGTATCTGATGCGGTCAGAAAGCTGTTTGTAAAATGTGATTAATGCTTTGAAAGTGTCACAGTTTGGTTAAGTTTTATGCACAAAAAAATAAAACATAAGTATGGAAATCATGTGGCAAAAGTCATCTATCACTGAATGGACTACAACACAAAAGTCATGTGACAAATGCAAACCACATGTCACTGAAAGGACTCAAAAGATGTGACAAAAGTCTAAAGCGGATGTCTCGATGCCACCTGGAACAAGCGCCCAATGGCAGGCTTATATACACAGTGGGCACCCACTGAGTCAAAGTAGAGGCAAAGCTAAAACACACCAGACAGGAGAAAAGAAACAAGCGCACAAAGGGAGTAAGAGACAAGGACAACATACACACAAGGGAGAGAGACAAGAGGAGAGGCTGAATCTCCTGGTGGACAAAGATCCAGATCAAAAACATCTGGAAGGAGCCACCATCAGCTATCGGAGAGAGAGAAGTCCCAGTGTGGCAGATGAGCGGGCCAAGAACAGAGCCCTGAGGTATTCCATGTTTCACACCAGAAAATGTTTGATGTAGCATTATTAAAGAAAACACACTGTGTTCCTTCAGATAAGTAGGGCTTTAACCATGTGAGAGCCTGAGAACTGATTTTTCAGTCAATCTGGGAGTACTCAGTGCCACCAAACATCTGTGAATCTGTAAAAACATTGCAAAGAAGCGTAAAAAAGGCAACTGGCAACCTTTTGCTTGAGCTGTGTTTTCTTGCTCTCTCGCTCAGCCATTCGCTGTTTCCCAGAGACACTGATGCTGCTAATGGGCCCTAGGATGGTAAAAGGCTTTTCAGATTAGCGCTCCAAAAGCAGCTTTAGGATTCTTCCCAGTCCCAGCTGTGGGACCCTCCCTTGTTGGGGAGTTTGGCTCAACAAAACATTTCCGGAAAGAAAACTCAACTTTGTATAAAGACAACTTTGATAGCTGAATTGAAATGTTGTGTTTCACATGTGATGTGTGCTTCAGAGGTGGGAAGTCACTAAAGACAAATACTTTGTCACTGTGCTTACATAGATCATTTAGGTATCTGTAGTTCACAGCTTTTTACTTTTACTCCCTACATTTTAACACAACTATCTGTACTTTCTACGCGTCACACTGTAAAAACAGGCTTGTTACTTTAGTTTTGATGCATTTGAGATGACAATTTTTATTTTGCATCATTGCATACCCCCTTCCCAAAGACCAATTTCAGCCTGAATGGATGGGACACACAGAAATGACAATTCCTTGGTGTATCCATCACATCAGTACATATCACGGATATAACAAGACAAAAAAAGACATAACAAGATGAAAAATGACATAGCATGACAAAAACTGATGAAAAATTATGTAAAAAGGGAAAGATGTAACAAGACAAAAACAATTGAAGACGTAACAACCTGAAAAATTACCAAAAATTATATCACAAGAGGAAATTTAATAAGAATTTAATGAGACAAAAACTGACAAAAAAATTACCAAAACGAAAAAGAAACAACAAGAAGAAAAATGACACAAGATTAAAAAGACTTAACAAGCCAAAAACTGATGCAACAAATGAAACAAGACAATAAATGATGTAACAAGACCAAAAATGATGAAATGAGATGAAAACCATTGAAAAATTACCTAAAAAGATGAAAAAGACATAACAAGAAAAAAATGATGTAACAAAAAGAAAATGACATAACAAAACAAAAAAAACAATAAATCAAGACTAAAAACATCACAACAAAAAAAGTCGGAATAAACAACAACAATAAACAAAATGATGTAATAATAAGAAAACCAACAAAAGACAAAGACAAAAAATTACAAAAGATGAAAATGACAACAAAACGAAAAATTATATAACAAGACAAAAAGATTTAAGATAAAAAAAATCACATAACAAGACAAAACACAGGGAAACAAGACTAAAAAGGCGTAACAAGACATAAAAGCTGTGCTAATACTAAACATTGGTAATTGAACGAAAAACAAAAAAGACGAAACAAGACGAAAAAGACATGACAAGAAGAAAAACAATGTAGAGACGTGACAAAACATAACATACTCGGCCGCAGAGAAAGGACTAGAAATGTCCTTCAGAGGGTGATTTCAAAGCCTATATGTTTTCACTATTGAGTAAATAAGTTGAATCAGTACTTCTACTTCAGTACTTCTACTTTTACCAGAGTCTTTATTTAATCAGGGATCTGTACTTCTATTTGAGTGAAGAATGTGTGTAGTTTGCCACCTCTGGTGTGCTTGCATTTAAAAAATGTGTGGGTAATGAGTTGTGTTGGTGTATGCATTTATGTGTGTTGATTTCCATATGAGACAGTGTGCGAGTCTGTCTGTGTGTGAGTTATTGGTTTAATTTTCCCCTTTATGTGACTGTAAATGAACGCTATTTGAATAAAGCTACTGAGGCTCATAAAAGTGCCTGTGTTGAGATAGTGGATCTAGTTAAGTCCCTTCTCACATTTGGAGCAGAACGAGCTGATGGGCAGCGACAGCGACGGCAGCGGAAAAGAGAATTCCTCCACCCCTCTCCATCAGTTTCGATATCTGTGAAGTCTGATTCACACCGTTGATATATTTTCGGGGCTTTTGCTGTGACATCACGCTTAAAACTGACCTGAAAGATCCAAAAGAGGAACACTGTATGAAGTCGAAGCATAAAACGTGGGTGGAGGCCCAGTCAACCACACTCATCCACATTTCTACTGCAGCCAGCCCTGCAGCAAATTTATTCCTATTACTCATTTGATTTCTTTTCAGACTATTTTGGGGGGAAAAAAATCTAAAAACGGGGCTCATTTGAAAACGATACATCTATTTTGGAAAGACTTCACTGTCTGACATTCATAAGCCATTCTTCCCTTAAACACAGGTGATTATAAAACCAGAAATTGCACCAATTTGTGAGGAAATCATTTACAGCAGCATTTATCATGTAGGATTTAAGCACTGATTTATTCATATAGCCTCATTTTGGATTAAAATGTTCAAATTTTCATGGCAGACAACAAAAAGCATCAGGTTTACTGCACGCATAAATCGTTGTGTTGTGATGTTATGGTTGGAGTAAAATTCTCCATCAGATATGACTGCAGTCTGCAGGGATGAGCATGCTCAGAGCAATCAGAGCATTTCAATTGCAAAAGAGGAATGATAATAAGGTCACAAGACCTCCCATATAGAAACGAGGACACGGGTGTTTACATCGAGATCAGCCGAACAATAAATTTGCATCTTTTAGAATATAACATGAATAAATAACATGGGAGTGTTTCTTGTGTGCTTCACTTCACCCATATGATTCCCACGTTTCAGCCTCACTGCTTCTACAACACTCATTACAACCTCATACTCCTAACATGATACAAAGTTTAAGCTATGAGCCACTGGTGCCTCCATGTTTGAAAACAAGATGCAAAAGTGACAAAACATGATGAAGTACCCTCTAAAGTGCCCTTCTAGTGCACAAAATGTGGTAAGTGCCCCCTAAGATGCCCTTGTAATGGACAAATGTGGCAAGTGCCCCTCTAAAGTGGCCTTCTAGTGGACAACGTGTGGTAAAGCGCCCCTTAAAGTGCTCCACCAGTGGACAAATCATTATAAAGTGCCCTCTAAAGTGCCTTTCCATTGGGCAAAACATGATGAACTGCCCTCTAAAATGCCCTTCTAGTGGACAAAATGTGGTACAGTGCCCTCTAAAGTGCCATTCTAGTAGACAAAACATAATGAATTGCCCTTTAAGGTGCCCTTCTACTTGACAAATCATAGTAGTGCCCTCTAAGGAGCCCTTTTAGTGGACAAAACCTGGTAAATGCCCTCTAATGTGCCGTTCTAGTGGACAAATCGTGGTAAAGTGCCCTCTGGGGTGCCCATCTATTGGACAACATATGGTAAGTGCCCTCTAAAGTGCCATTCTAGTGGACCAAATATGATGAACTGCCCTCTAAAATGCCTTTCTAGTGGACAAATCATGGTACGGTGGCCTCTAAAGTGCCCTTCTAGTAGACAAAACAGGATGAACTGCCCTCTAAAATGCCCTTCTAGTGGACAAAATGTGGTACAGTGCCCTCTAATGTGCCATTCTAGTAGACAAAACACGATGAATTGCCCTTTAAGGTGCCCTTCTTCTTGACAAATCATAGTAGTGCCCTCTAAGGAGCCCTTTTAGTGGACAAAACCTGGTAAATGCCCTCTAATGTACCGTTCTAGTGGACAAACCGTGGTAAAGTGCCCTCTGGGGTGCCCAAATATTGGACAACATGTGGCAAGTGCCCTCTAAAGTGCCCTTCTAGTGGACCAAATATGATGAACTGCCCTCTAAAGTGCTCTTCTAGTAGACAAAACATGATGAACTGTCCTTAAAGGTGCCCTTCTAGTGGACAAATCATAGTAAAGTGCCCTCTTAAGTGCCCTTCTAGTGCACAAAAAACATGATAAAGTGCCCTCTAAGGTGCCCCTTTAGTGGACAGAACCTGGTAAGTGCTCATTAAAGTGCCCTTCCAGTGGACAAATCATGGCAAAGTGCCCTCTAGGGTGCCCATCCATAGGGCAGAACATGGTAAAGTGCCCTAAAGTGCTCTCTCAGGTGCCAATTTAGTGGACAAAATGTGAAAAAGTACCCCTTTAAAGCATCCTTCCACTGGAGAAAAGCCATTGCAGTGCCATATAGGGTGCCCTACATGCTAGAAAATGATTTGGCTTCGTCATGCCTTAAAATTGTTATATAGTTTCTTATGTGTTTTTATTACAGAGTTGAAGTACTTGATGTACAGTAAAAAATTTAAATCTAAACCAAGCACTGGGACTAGTTCACCTTAGATGGATCATGACTGAGTACAGGTGGTGCCCTTTTTTATTGTATTGCCCCCGCCCCTCAGACAGCCTCAGAGTCCACCACTGAGTATAAAGTAAAGTTTCTGTATTTTGGCGTTCATGATATCAACTTAATAAAGATATTTTTCCCCAGTAATAACTGCTTGACAAATTTCCAGAACATATTCCTCCTGATCAAATATACTTGCTTAATCTCACCCTGCTTTAAACTCGGTTGTAATGATGATGATTTTTAGAGTTAAGATGAAACAAGTCTGTGAGGATTTGGGGCTGTTATCTCCAAACGTACAGAAGCTGTTAGATTCTTTGAGAGGAAGCAACACACTGGGGTTGGTTAGATTATCTGAATATTGAGGAACAGTATGAATAACTTCTTTAGTGACTTAAAGAAATGTGGTATAAGAAAGAAATACAAACATTCCCTACAATCCCTGTTTCTAACACCAAGGCCATACTGTCTACCTGAGCAGCACGTGTACATCACTGAACCTCCTGCTTTTCGTTATGGTGCACATATTAACAGGTTTGAACAGCCACACAGCTTGCTTGAACAGTGCAACCCACACGTGGTACTTTATCTCTTCATCTTCATCTGTGGCTACACCACCTTGCAATCTCTTGGCCATCCTCATGAAAAACGCCCATGTAGTTTGTCTGTATAACAGCTGATTATAACCCATACTTTTTTTAAATGTTGATTGTTAAGCAGCAACCTCTTGTGGATGTAGTACAATTTTAACAATATAAAGTGTAAGCTTGGATGCGCTGGTCAGAAGCACTGGAGTGGGGTTTGTGTCCTGTGTGAAACCAAAAGTCAAGTCAAAGTTTTAAGCTACTTAAAGGTGCTATTGATAACACTGATAACATTCAGCCACTAGAGGTTGCACTCTCCCTGCCCTTGCATTCCATTCCACTCCAGTGGTTTCCGGTCCGTTGAATAAAACAAAAACACAAACAAAACATTCATTTTTCAAAAATTCTTTAAACAATTTTATACGAAAATGAAAAGTTTTTTCTATGGAAAAGTATTTTTTGTTTGTTTATTTATCATACAACATGCTTAGTTTAACCCAAACCATGATCTTTTACAAAACTTGACAAGTAGTTTTTTTTCTAAACCTAACCAAACTGTGACTGTTTCACAACGTTAACCACTTCTTTAACGTCACATGACTTATGTAACAAAAGATTCTTATCTTTACCTAAACCATGATCTTTTCCTAAACCTCACCAAGTAGTTTTGACTTAAAGGTGTAAACTGGGGCTGTTTTACAACGTTCATCACATGTTTATTGTTGTTACCTTAAAGGACTAGTGTGTAAGATTTAGTGGCAAAAACCTTGTGTCATTCTTCTTTTTCAAAGTGTATAGTAGAACCTCATGCAGAACATGAAAGACCGTATCTACAGCCAGTGTTTGGTTTGTCCATTTTGGGCTCCTGTAGAAACATAATGATGCAACATCACGACCTTTATAGAAGAGGACCTGCACCCTCTACTGATACAAGTGGGTCATTCTGAGGAGACCAAAGCACAACAATTCTTATTTTCAGTTGACTATGCCTGTTGCTGGTCCTGTCCAACAGTCGTAGGTCATTTTGGGAGTCACTGCCAATCAACCTGTTCTGTTGCGTAGGTATGAGGATGCGTTGTGTTGCTCTGGACTTCCTTGAACATCCACCCCTGCAGCCCTCTCCTCAGCCTACTCCTTCACCCAGCCATCCAGACCTACTGGAAGATGGGGTGGTACTGAATGAAGTTTTTCTCTCTACCTTCTTCCACACTTCACTCCTTCCACCACTGAATTTCACATCGTGTCTGTTACTTATCGGGTGAAGTTAAAAATTGTTGTGTTCTACTGCTCGCCATGTCCTCTTGGGATGTTCTTGGAGAAAATAGACATCCTTGTATCCTAACCTCCATGAGCAATCTTCTTCGTGATTTCCACATCCAGACAGAAAAGTTAACATCTGACTTATTACTTTTACCTTGCTGTAACCCCTATCCATGTCTCTGTTCTTCTTTATATTTCACTCTCTCCCCATTTCTCAAACTCTCAAACCTCTCTCCTCTACACATACTGGCTCAAACTTTGTTCCCTGTCTTTCTCCTCTCACCTCTTCTGTCCTACGGACATTCTTGCTTTGTCCGCTTATCTGGATTCTCTCTGTCCTCTCACCTCTCGGCAGCCTCGGCCGACCCCTCCAGCTCTGTGGTTGTCTGACTCAGTATGCTGACATAACCTCCCTACAGGCAGCTGAAAGAAAATGATGGAAATCCAAGCACCCTCAGGACCTCCTCGCCTATCAATCACCCCTCTCCACTTTTCTCCGCCTCCTTATCTGCAGCTAAAAGTTCTTTCTTTCAACCCAAAATTCAATCTTCCTTTTTACAACCCCAAAAAAACTCTTTTCTATCTTCTCTACCCTCCTTGATCCCCCCCCCCTCCACCTCCCTTCTACGACTTTGTTAACTACTTCTCAAAAAGATAGATGACAGAGCTCCTCCACCCACCTGTCAACACCACCTGTCCTATATACAGTTCTTCATCTTCTACTTAATAATCTTTTTCACCCTTCTCTCCCAATGGGGGCTAACCTTGGATACCTCCCATGGTGTAAACACCTGCCCTTTTGACCCTATCTCCTCTCACCTTCTTCAGTCCATTTCTCCTTCCTTTTCCCGCCCACCTCATCAATACTCTTCAAACACTCTTATAGAAGCTAGAGTGACCCCTCTTCTAAAGAAACCCACACTCCACACTTCTGATATAAAGAAATACAGACCTGTCTCTTTCTGAAACACTTGAGTGTGCTGTCTCAGCTCAATTTTCTGCATATCTCTACTAGAACAACCCTCTAGATCCCCACAAATCTGGATTCAAGGCAGGCTACTCAACTGAGACTGGCCTCCTTGTTGTCACAGAAGAACTCTAAGTTGCTAAAGCAGCCTTCCTCTCCTCCGTCATCATCCTGCTGGACATTTCAGCAGGGTTTGAAATGGTGAACCATCTCCTTTCCACCCTCCAAGAACTGGGAGTCTCAGGCTCTGCAATCTTCTTGTTCACATCTTACCTCAGGGACCACACTTAGAGGATAACTTAGAGAGATTCTGTGCCTGTGCCCCCTCAGGGTTCTGTTCTGGGTCCCCTCCTCTTTTTCTCTTATTCAATCATACGGCCTTTCCAACCACAGCTACGCAGATGACACTCAATTATTTCTGTCTTTCCCTCCTTCTGAAACCCAGGTGGCAACAGGAATTTCATGTCTGGCTAGCATCTTTCAGTGGCTGTCTGTACAACACCTGAAACTCAACCTTGACAAGACTGAGCTTCTCTTCCTTACAGGGAAGTCATCACCCATCCATGACCTCTCCATTAACACTGAGAACTCTGTGGTGTCCCCAGCTCGGACTGCAAGGAACCTGGCTGTGACACTGGATGACCAGCTGTCCTTAACATTGCTGCAACAACTGCTCCTGTAGATTCATGCTCCAAAACATCAGGACGGTGGCACAGGTTCTGGTCTAGATTTCTGCATGTACCCATGTTACAGCAGTCTGGCGGGTTTTCAGCTTATTTAAGCTCAACACTACAGCACTCCTCCACACCCTGCATTGGCTGCTAGTGGCTGATTGAATCCAATTCCATGTCTCTGATACTTGCCTACCTTGCTGTGAATAGCTCAAGCCAAGTTACTTCCAGAATCTAGTCAAACCACACACCCCAGGCCATCCACTTTGCTCTTTTACTGCCAAATAGCTTGCTAGACCCTTGCTGCAAAGAGAACCCTCATACCTCTCAGCAAAATCCAAATTATTTTCTAGCACAGTGGTGAAATGATCTACCCATTTAGGACATTTTCTGTAATTTCCATTGCAAAATGAAGGCTCATCTGTTCAGGCTGCACCTTGGCCCATGAAATAAACTCTATCTCTTAAGTTTTCTAAATGTGACACTTGAAGCAGTTCAGCTTATTTGATAAAGTTGATGCATTTGCAAGATTCTTGCAATTTTGGGTTGCATCCATACGGTTGTATTCACTTGGTTCAAGTAACTTTGGATAAATGCATCAGCCAATAACTGTAACCTAATGTAAATATTGTCCCTCTAGTGAATATACTAACAAGCTAACAGACAGTGATAGTTAGCAAGCTGTTGTGGAGTTCCTCTGCCTCCCAGTGGCCAAAAATATTATTGAAGTTTTAAAGAAAGTTGAAATGTTACCCTCTGAAGAAGCAATGTAGTATTGCACTGTACTTGTCTGCGCTAAACTGACCAATCAAACGTAGGATTTCTTGTGATTCTGGCATTTTAAATGTAATGTCAACATGTGATTAAAAAGATGATCAGTTTATTAGCACAGATCCTTTGCTTTTTTCCATTTCAGTGATTTCATGAAGTGTTTCTTGGGTCACCAGCTATTTTTACCTTCTCGCCCTCTAACTTTCCTCTACCAGAGCAGCTGCATTAGCATATGAGTCAGAGCACCAGAGGGCGACACATGATCCGACGTTTAGTCTCCATGCAAAATCTGCAGAGCATCGAAAGACGGCTGACTTACACGTCAGGTGTTATTTACCTCAAAACCTGCTCTGTGTGAGTGTGCAGCTGGATATGTGGGTGTCGGGTGAAGCGTGTGTGTCTGCGTTTAACACCACAGGCCCTAAGCAGATGCTTCACTAAACACATCAGAGAGAGCTGCTCCTTCCTTTATTATTTTTAAATGTCACTGTTGTCGTTGTACTTCTCCATACTCAACCCTGTCCATTGTAAATGCCACAGTCTGAGCCCAGTGTCTGTTTTCTGTTATTCTTTTCACTGTTTGTGATTTCAACACACAAATCGATACTTACAAAATTCAGACAGGGAAAGTAAATAAGAGCCTCTGTGCCTGAGCAGGTACTGTTAAGGTGCAGTTGTCAGAAACTGCATGAAAATTTTCCACTAAGCAGACATAAAAACTGTGAATGAACTGAGCAGTTCCCCGCTGTGTATCCGTGTGAGTGTGACATGTGCTGTGGTTAAAACAGGCATTCTTCCTCACATAGCCTCCTGTGTGGAAAAAGGTGAAAAAATAACTTAATTAAACTTTTTGCACATATTGGACCACATGCAAGAAACCATTTAAGAACAATTTTTCTCTCATTCTCTGTGGTATCCATGATTTGTTCTTATTTTGTTAGTACCCATTGATTTCTGGGATTCACCACTGTCTTCTCATAAGAGATAAGAGAGAAACATTTCATTTTCACAGTCCACTAATTGTTTGTCCAACGCCGGTAACCACATGTTTAAGTATATATAATTATTATTTATTACAACAGTAATTATTTTTTATTTGTTATAATTTATATACAGGCAGTTACAGTCTTCCCACAGCTTTTTCTTGCTTCATAAATTTGCTGCCTATAGCTATTTTATATTATCTTAAATTCAATAGTTTGGGGGTTTTAGACTGTTGATTGGACAAAAGAAGTCATTTGAAGATGTCTGTGGAGCCCATAAACCATCATAATGTAATAAAAATTTATCAGTTAGCAAGTCAAAAATCTAACTCATTTTGTCATGTTTTAAACAATATAAAATCCTCTGCAAGAAGTAATAAATAATATCTGATTTGTTTTCCAAACTAAGTTCAGATACAATGTTAAAATAGCTTACATATAGCTCTACACCTTGCCTTCATTTAGTATTCAAGGATCGTGAATATGCCAATTGACTCCGCCCTCTCCACACACCTCATCCGCTACCTCGATCCCTAAGTAGCTGCATGTGGGTTGACCTTTGGTTTGCTAGTTAATCACAATAACTAGCCACATCCAGCTTCTCCTGTGGGCAGGACATCGCTGCTAATGATATGTATAGCACCACCCCCTCGATTAACAGGATTGGTTCCATAGGTTTATGACATCATATACTCAGCCTGTCTGAATCCGTGTTTTAGAGACTGCCCTTGCTCTTTACACTTTAAAAGAGAGAAATGCTCAAACATAGCATTTACTGCTTATTTTACTTCTGATATGTCTTATAACATGTGAAAAACACCACATGGACATGTTAACAAGGCATAAAAATTAGGGCCCGACCGATATGGATTTTTTGGGGCCAATGCCGATTATTAGGGAAGAAAATTTCTGATAACCGATTAATCGGCCGATTAAATTTTTACATTAATTTTTTTTTTAACAAATGGCTGCTTTTGAGCCTTTCAGACATTTCTTTCTTACTAAGATGTAAATTGAAGGCAGAAAATTAATTGCAAATACTTTTATTGTTTTGAGGCAAGCAGCATATAACACAAACCTTACCATCCTTAACATTACCATTAGGTTTTTTTTTTTAAATAAAGTGCAAAACGGTAAAGCTTACCTACAGTAACGTACAAATGTTTTACTCAACATCTCTGGTAAACAAACAATAAAAAAACAACTGCAAAAGAATGAGGTATTTTGTGTGGGGTGGAGTCCCTCTTAATACTCCTACTAAATAAATAAATAAATAATAATAATAATAAAATAAAATAAAATAAAATAAAAACAGATTAGTAAGATGTAAATATGCATTGGTTTAAAAAAAAGGGTTGCACCCCTGAACTGGGCTCTACAAACACTGGTGCGCATATCATGCCACGTAGCAACTCCTTGTTAATAGCCCACTGCACATTGTAGCGACCCCGCAATAATGTTCTTCTTATGATGTTTAAGTTCTGTGATTTCTGACTGACTGTGAATGTGTATGGTACGGGCAGGTAGGCTGTGTGGTTGGATAAGAAACTGAGGGGGCGGGGTGAGAGTGAGGAAAACAGGGTCCTGTTTTGTGTGTGTGTGTGTGTGTGTTGTTGTAGTTACGTCGGGTCGGACGCTACAAAATCAATAAAAACGTGTGCTTAACATAGACGTCGGAACCCCGTGTGGGGGGCTTTACTGACACGGCTAATGTGTGTAGCTAGGCTAATAGCTGATGGCTTATTCTCACTTTAGCTTGCATACGTAGGTAGTGCTTACACGCAACATAAACAGATAACTCGGCATGACCAAGACCACAGCGAGGCACATCGTGACGGGGAACTTATTGACTTATTGTTTATTTCACAAACTAGTTATATTTACCTTTGATGCAGACCGCTTGGCTCTGCATGTGCGTTCCAGCCGCTGCCGGCTCCAGGTCACTCTGCTGTGAGGTGGTTAGTGGAGTGTGTCATGAAGTCAGTGCGCCCTCTACCGGTCGGATAAATAATATTGGGGAATCTTTGGGAAAATCAAGTCTTTTTCCCTGCAGTTATAATCGGCCATAATCTGCGAATTTTGGCCGATTACCGATTATTCTCAAATGGGCTATAATCGGCCGATTTAATCGGCCGACCGATAAATCGGTCGGGCCCTAATAAAAAGTGCTTTTCAATGGAGGGGGTCTCAATAAATATTGCAGTCAGTTAGATATTTTAAATAAAAGTGTAAAAATAATTATAGAGTTTTTAAGGATCCTTTCAGTTGGCTACAACTGAATGGAACAACATACGGTCAAACTAAATTTACTTAATTGTAAATCTTATTTTTTTAACTCCTTTATTCTTTCACTTCAGTTACTTTGTGTCTGTTCTGCTGACACAGCATCTCATATGTGCTTGTCTCTACTTTTTTCTTTCTTCTATCCGGTTTGTTTGCATACAGCACAACACTTGACCTTATATAGTGTTTAAAGGCTGTTGCATATGCTAATAAGAAACAATTGGCTACACCCCCAGTTTATGATCAAGTGGGGTTCATCATTTAGCTCACCAGTGTAAGAGCAGATTTGGGCGTTTAAGAATGTTTAGTCCATCAGGAGTTGACTTCTGCTATTTTTTCTCATAGCAGAATATTCTGAAAAAATAAAATTTCAGAGATTGTTGCTGCACGAGGCCCAGTGTTGTTCTCTGGTTATCATACACCAGATTTTTTGGACAGACGTAGCCCTTTATGTTTAGTTTCCATGCACATATTCACAGGTCTTCTGCCAATCACAGCATGTACTATGCATGGCAATCTGTTTGTGTACTACAGGGCGTGTTGTGTAGCAGTTGTTACAACCTCTGCAGGGTAAATGTGTCGAATGAGTAAGTCAGCAGCATGTGAGCTCAAACACAGATGATTGCACCACCTGAAGCTTTGTGACGAATTGATTGATTGTTTGTCTCCAAGCAACAGCAGCTGCTGCCGAGTTCAAGGTGTGCACCGAATCCTGTCATGGAAACATGTGACCTTCACTCTGCTCAGAAACTATCTGGTTTAAAAATGCCATGAAGCACACTTTATATGACTTATGAAACAAACAAAACCAAAAATACATCCTCAGACGTGGAGATAATGGATTACCATTTAGATTCAAGTCCTAACTTTGTTTTAAGTGCTCCCTTTTTCACAATAAAAAGAAATTTTATTGTACGATTCTTATTGTTTTTATATGTTTTAGCAATTCTTGTTACAGAGTTCCTACTTTTGATGTTGTTATGTAGTCAGCAACTTAAATGATGTACAAACCAATTAGTTTAAGCATACACCAATATACTGTATAATCAAATATGCTAACAACTATTTTAAAGGTAAACAGGTTGACTGGTAACAGGTGACAGTATCATGATTGGGGGTTAAAGGGACATTCTCGAAAGGCTCAGACGTTCACACGAGGTTCACCATTTCGTGTAAAACTGCGTGGGCAATTTGTCCAACAGTTTAAGAACAATGTTTCTCAACACAAAACTGCAAGGAATTGAGGGATTTTACCATCTACAATCCATAATATCATTAAAAGATTCAGAGAATCCAGGGAAATCTCTGCATGTAAGGGGCAAGGCTGAAAACCAACATTGAATGCTTGTGACCTTTGACCCCCCAGCTAGTACTGCATAAAAAAATCATATCATTGTAAAAAAAAAAAAAAAAAAAAAGGATACTACACGAGCTTGAGAACGCTTTAGAAGCCTGTTATCAGTAAACAAAGTTTGTTGTTGCATCTACAAATGTAAGTTAAGACATGGACGTTGTGACCTCCAGGCTAAAGAGGAAAAGGACCATCCACATTGTTACCAGCGCTAACATCTGTGATGGTATGGGGGTTGTGTTCGTGCCCATGACATGGCTTACTGTCACATCTGTGAAGGCCCCATTAATGCTGAAAGGCACATACAGGTTTTGGAGCAACATGTGCTGCCATCCAGATCTCCTGGTCAAAGACATCCCTCTTATTTCAGCAAGACAATGCCAAGACACATTCTGCACATGTTATAACGGTGTGGCTTCATAAGAAAGTTTGGGTACCACACTGGCCAGCCAGCAGTCCAGACCTGTCTCCCACTGAAAAAGTGTGGTGCATTACGAAGCCTGGCTAAAAACTCAAAAAACGGTGCACACATCCAAAGGCGATAAATAAGTACTGAGTGCTGGACAAAAAAGCAGATACAAAAGTATAAAATTAAGTCGGCACACCAGAAACTGCTCCTTGTAGCGTTTTAATTGTATCACCACGTGTGACATTTCAACCTCCAGCCCCTCATCAGAGCTTGAGGAATGTAAGTGCACAGGCTTAAGTGCCGTGCCACTGAAAACTAGACTTTCAGAGCACAGATCCAGCATTCACAGCCATGACACCAGAAGCCCAGTGGCAGTGCACTTCACACAAGCTTCACATAATGTTTCTACTCTTGGATATTGTGGCATTGAACTGGTTACACAGCCCTGTTGTGCAGGGGATGTACATTCTCGGTTACTTAAAAGAGAAGCATTTTGGCTCTATACCTTGGACACTCTGGCTCCAAACAGGTTAAATGAAGGATTTGTGGCCGTTTTTGTAAAGAATGTGTTGTGCTTACATGGGGCTTTTTGCCTTATACTTTTGGATGTCTCACTGCTCTTCCTGCTTGCTTTTTAGTTCACTATTGAGCTTGGGATGATTGTAAATGTTTTTGTGTTATATCTGTACTGTATTTTATCTTTACTATGAAAACCCATGATGTATGATGTATGATCTTGTCAAGTGACCACCACTGGATGTACTTATAGAGGTGCGTCTCCTCGTTTTCTTCATGTCTGATCAAGGGCTGGGAGCCGAAACGTCACATGTGGTGAAATGCTTTAAGGAGCAGTTTCAGTTATGTGGACTTAATTTTATACTTTTGCAATATGAAGCCCAAAATACAACAGCAGAGATCCCAGACTGTTGAGCACCTGAAGTCGTTTATCAACCCCAAATGGGGAAGAATTTCACTTTTAAAACACAACAGTTTACAGTTCTCAAACGCTTACTCAGAGTTATGTAACACAGTGGTGCCACTGTCCTAACTTTTTTTGGAGCGTTCTGCAGGCATCAAATTCAGAATGAGTGTATATATACTAAAAACAAAGTTTATCAGTTTGAACATTAAATATCGTGTTTGTACTGTATTCAGTTGAATATAGGTGTTGAAAAGTGGAATTGGGAATTGGGGTTTTAGGAATTAAGTTTTGATTTATTCATACAGCCTCGTTTTCGATCATAAATGTTTAAATTTTCATGGTAGACAGCAAAAAACATCAGGTTTAACAAACACGAGGCTTCAATTGCTTGAAAAGAATGATAATAAGGTCACAAGACCTCCCATATAGAAACGAGGACACGAGTATTTAGATCAGCGTTAGCAATAAACTGCATATTTTAGCACAGAACATGAATAAATAATATGGAAGTGATTATTGTGCACACTTCATCCCCAAGGAAGTAATACTATGGAACAGCCTATGCTTTAAATGATATATCAACCATAAAGCAATCCAATTATATATAGTTGTCTATTGTCAGATATCTCTTACTACTGAATGGATTGCCATAGTTATGTTCTCCAGATGATTAAACCATAATGACTTGGGTGATCCCCTGACTTTTCATCTATAGCACCACCAGAAGGTTGAAATGATTGGTGTCAGATTGGTGTGAAATTACTGGATGGATTGCCATGGTATTTCGTGCACAAAATGTGATGATGAATAGCAGTAATTTTGATCATCCTTTGTTTCATCTTCATCAAGTCAAATTTTCAGATCATCTAATACTTTCTTCTGTGCATCAAAACCTGCAAAACTAGTGACATTCCCTCATTTGTAAAATGTGTTTAGCTCTAATTAGCATTGTTAGCATGCTAACACACACATACAAACTGAAACTGTGGACATGGAAAATATTAAGCCTGCCGAACATCAGCATGTCTTGCACGTGAGCATGATAGCATGTCAATGTTAGCACATAGCTGAAAGTAAAGGCATGTTCACTACCTTTTTTTATTTGGAAATGGATTTAACACTTTTTTTTTTTGCATGTTTTTTGCATGTATCTGCATGTGTTCAGAAGAGGCATTTAAATGCCGCAGTAAGTGTGCATTCAAAAAACCTCTCGACACATACATGTTTATCACATCTGTACATATGTGCATCAGCGTTCACCTAACATCCTACAAATCCATGCATACTTACACTAGTCTGCTAGTAGTTAGCTGTTTAACTTTCTTACATATTGTCACTGTCCTGGAAAAAAAAATATATAATATTTTTGCTAAAACTTAAGGGGGAATGCTCCTTTATGAGTTGAGACACGTCTTCTATTTCTTAAGCCAAACAAACCATTTACAAAGCCATTGTATCATCTGAAAAATGCATTGCCACAAAGCTGAAAACATGGCAGTTTTTCTTAGCTTCTGAAAAGTTGACAGTTTGGAAATAAGTATTTTTTACTGGACAGCAACCTTATACTCTTCTCAAACTCTTATAAGCTACTTATATTTCTTTTATTCTCATCAGTTAAAGGAGGCGAGCTTGAAACTTTAGTGGAGTCATCAAAAATCTTGGTAAACTATGCCAGATTTACCCCAAAATGATGCATAAACTGTGTGTGGCAGTGCCTGCATCTGCAAAGACCCCGGCTTCCGCCAGTTCCTTTTTATTTTCTCATTATTTTCTTCTGCTCAGGACACTTTACCAACACAAAACGTCAGTATGTCACATCCTGGGAATGAGACTCAACAATCAGCCATCTCTCTGGTGCTTTTACAAACAGCAACTGACAAATCCTACGTAGTCTACCTTTAAAGATAATCATAGCTACTTTGCAAAGAGTAGCTTGACAGATTTCATACCTTTTTGATTTAAGAGCACATTTCAAATGGCCTGTAACATATTCAACTTTAATGTTAATGTTTTATGACTCCGAAAATGTTGACCCTACCGCCTGCTATTTCTATTTATATGTTGATTTTATTGTCTTTGCTTGCTGTCTTGCTTTGTTGTTATCTCATGATGTGTTCTATTTTATTTATACAGCCCAATATCGCAAAACACAAACTGGTCCTCAAGGGGGTTTACAATCTGTACAGCATACAACACCCTCTATCCCTAGACCCTTGATTCAGATAAAGAAAATCTCCCCCCAAAAACTTAACAGAGAACAAAAAATGGAAGAAACCTCAGGAAGAGCAACAGTCCAAGAAGGTCAAACGTGCAGTAGAGGTTGTGAGTATAGAAAAGACCAAAATTGCAGTATTAGGATGACAAGTCATAGATAGATTGTAAACATATGGATCTGGGGGGACATATTCCCAGAGGAAAGCTCCACTGTTTGTGAGTCCAACAGCCTCACAGAGCCGCAGGCATAGCTGTAGGCTCTTATGATTTTTTATATTCCACCAAAATGGAACATTTTCCCCAAGATATCTTTTGAAAGGATATGCCACTCTAACTGTTATCACAGTTCAAATTTGATCCATGACTAAACCATGGTGGCAACTTTAGAGTAAGGTTTTTTGGTTATGGTTAGGATCATTTATTTTGGTTTAATTTAAATCATATCTTGCTCATTCTTACAGACATTTCAAGGTCCAAGTGACTGTTTCAATAAATCATTTGAATTGTACTACATTAAGGTTTTGTATTTTTGACTATAAATGTGCCCCTGTGAGAAAAGAAGGACTTGAAAAAGTGTAATGGTTCAAAACAGAAGTTTTTGGGACAGTTTTAGGATGATTTTTATGGCTTCATATGCTTTATTGGACTTTATAGAGTAGCGGTGAGATGAGCATGAGAGGCTTGATGACATGACTCATAAATCATGAGCTGGTGTCAGAGTCATTTACCACTTTATGGGACTACATGCTTCTTAGGCTGCTGTGCTGTGTGGGGCACTTTTATCACTTCATGGGACAGGGTTGTGAAGGAGTCTTTCCCTGTGCATTTATTTAGCATGAAAGTGAAAGTTAACAATTATTCAAAATTATTATTTTTACTTCGTCAGACTCGGAAGCGAGGAGCAGTTTGAATTATTTATTTGTTCAAAGGTAGTGATACATATGGAAGGTGTTTAAATTTCACTTTCACAAAACTGACAAACGGTTCAACATTGTTACAACAACATATTATTGTGTGTCTGGGTTGGGAGGGTGGCAAGCGCCCTTTCTAGTGCCCTTCCATTTGATATAGCATGGTGAAGTGCCCTCTTGAGTGCCCTTCAACTAGAGAAAACAAGGTAAAGTGCCCTTCCTGAGGACAAAATGTTGGAAAGTGCTCTCTAACGTGCCCTTCCAGTAGAGAAAACAAAAAAAAGTTCCCCTTCAAGTGCCCTTCCAGTTGACAAAGCGTGGTGAAGTGCACCCTATGGTGCCCTTCATGTAGAAACAGATGTAGTAAAGTGCCCTTTTGAGAGTGCTTCCAGCAGACAAAGTATGGTGAAGTGCTCTAAAGAGTGCCCTTCAAGTATTGAAAACATGGTAAAGTGCCCTTCCAGTGGATAAAATGAGGTAAAGTGCCCTCTAGAGTGCCCTTCCAGTAGAGAAAATATAATGAAGAATGTCCGTCCAAAAATGTGACCAAAAAACATATGTCAGCGCTCTGGTGTCCCACCACATACAGCTGGTGCCCTTTTTATTTTTTATTTTTTCGCCCTTGCCCCTCAGACAGCCTGAGTCTGCCACTGGTGTGCAGTTGTCCATCATTTTTTAAAAATATCTCAAGTCAAAGTGCCATTGTCTCTTTGGATTTACCATAACTTATGCCTCAAGGTGTTCTCATCGGTCCTCAGTTATGTTTAGCTCTAATGATAGCTGGACATAAATAATGTCTCTTCAAATTGTTCACAATTAAGAGTGGACCGTTAACAGCTTTAAGGTTATTGCAGTTAAATGATGCAGCAAGTTGTGATGGGTGCTGGTAAATAGCTGCTTCTCCGTTATGTTTCACTTCAGAGCTGCCTGTTTTATTGCACCATTTAGTTCTGCACCGTTCTCCCCACTGACGACTCCTTCTGTGGCAGAGGAGCTCCGAGACTCTGGCAGGTTCAGGTCTGTAACTGTCACATGTTTGGATAGCTGATATTCAGCTCAGTATTAATGGGCTCATGGAGTGTGCTGCATTAAAACACCTGAGCAAAAAATGTCTTAAGGTTAGAGTCTTTGCATGTACTTTTGGGCTGGAAAAATGTCATAAATGCAATACAGGTATAAACTGGAAATTTTGTTTAATGCGAAATGTCTTTGGGGGCACAACTAGGCAGTACAAACAGGGAATAACTTTCATTAACACAATTATATTTTGTATTACAAGTTTAGTAAAGTTTGAAGTAGTTAAATAATTAAATAGGCAAAGGAGGCACTATCTCATTAAATATGGACTAATTATTTCCAGAACAGAAAACCATGTTTCAAATTTTTTTCTTTTTTCTTTTTTTTTTTTTTTTGACATATTAGAGTCAAAGACTTCTACAGAGGAACTTTGGATATCTCTTTTTATCCCTCCAGAAATCAGAAAACACTGCCAATAGTCATAAAAAATACATCATCACCATGTTTTTAGGAATAAAGTATAAAACGGGCTATGCAATGGTGTATGAACAAACCCCTCAGTAAAAACCTTCAGACTATAGACAGGAATTAAGCTCAAAAGTTTGGTGGAGATTTCTGTCTGAGAGTATGAGAAAAAAATGATAATAATTTTAAGAAAACAGCCTTGTACTGTGAATATTCCATACATTTTGCATGAGGTGAACAGGGTAAAAAATGTTAACTAACAGATGCCACGATAAAACTTCCCCTGTTAATTACTTTCATTAAGAATTTATTTTTTTTTTTTTAGTTTTCTGAAATTTTATGCTTATATAAAAACATGGCACTATCTAATAATAATGTTTGGTAAGTTAAAAAAGAAACGCAAATACACAAAGTATAGTTAAATAAACACCTGATCTTGTATTTTGGATGGATTCTTTCCACGTTTGGAGACAAAATGGACCAGTTCATGAAAAAAGGATGTTTTTGCCAGTAGTGTCTCACCCTCAACCTAAATGCAGAAAGATCCATCATGTTAGCAAACCAACTGAGAAATTTACAACTGACATTACAATGTTCGCTAACATTAGCTACCGTAAGCTACTAGTCATACCAGATCAAATGAGTCTGTAACTGCAAAACTTTTGAATCCACTTTGCATTGAATAATATGTTACTTCTTCCTTCAAAAGTTACAAAGTCTCTCTTTAAGGTCAGCTGATATTGTACGCGTGATGACAATTCAACAGTTTTATGAAAAACGTGACGTTAGGATGCATCAGAAGAATATTCCTTTACTGGCCTCCATCGTATACCATCCAAGCACAAGCTTTTTGTTGAGCTACAGCTGAACTGCCGTCACGATTTTCGGTCCCGGGGGAAAGAAGAGGAGCTTGCATGATTGCACTTGTGAAATGTGTTAATTGGTTTCTTCAACCAACATTATAAACTCAGTAACAAGAAACTTACACCTCCCTGTGAGCTCCATTGTTTTCCATAACTGTACATGTGGCACTGTAAGGCTGTTTATCCATCTAGATTATTTTAGAGTGAGTTACAGAGTTTTGGAGGTATCAGCCGCAGAGATGTTTGCTTTCTCTTGCTTACTTGGTAAAGTCAAATCTACCGTAGAAAGAAAATAGTTCCTACATGAAACTGCTCACAACGGGGTCTGTGGATTATCTTGTGTAACCTGGTCATGATCTCTGGAAAGAGACCCTGCTGATGAGGTTTTCAAATGTATTTTTGGTGCTTTGAGCACCACGAGCTGAGTGCCATCTAGTTCTATTATATTTGAGAGAAGGCAGACTTCTCTACAGCCAGTGTTTCCAAAACTTTGCAGCTCATGGATAGATAAATAGCCCTGCAGGTAAGAGGAAAATGAGCATTTGTGGAGTTCTGGATTTTGGTTGGGGCTCAGATCAGTGGGGTTATATTCAATAGTTTGAAGAGTGCAGCAAATCTGTTTATTCACCTCAATATTAGACTATGCAGATAAAGTGTTACCTGTTTACCTTTTTACCTAATTGAACCACTTTAAATGGACAATAATAGACTTTTTTTATTTACATTTTGATTCTTGGGACTTTGTTTTCAGTGCAGTTGTGGAAGGCATTCAGACTGTCACTTCAAATTGCCCGTATTCTAGATGAGAAGAGAATGGAGGAATTTCTGTTTAACTGGAAATAAACAGCATGGAGTCGTATCATTGAATCATGTTGCAGATCCAGTGGTTATTCTGCGATTGGCCCTCAGGTGGACCATCTGTCCAGACAGACAGGCAGATGGCCAGATGGCCTAACATATTTACTGGCCCCCGGGCCCCACCGACAGACAGACCGAGAGGAAAACTGAGGCTTCCACACCAGCCTCCTGCAAAATAAATACACACAAACAGACTCCCTCTGTCACAGATGTGCACACAAAAAAAAACCCCTGCACACACAGAATGGAATTTGATTCTCTGACCACACAGGCATTAATATCTTCTGAGAGAAATAGTTGAAAAGAGACAGCGGCAGGGAGAAACTTACAACAAACACAGCTGGAGCCGTTTGTGTGTTATACAAATTTATCTGTGTCTGTAGACTAGCTATATTGCAAACTTTTTTTTTTTTTTAAAAAATGCCTGTAAATGACTGAATATCACAATAGGTGGCAACATAAAAGTCCTGTGGGGACAAAGTAGCATCTGCTATAAACACTATGATTCTTGCACTGGACAGTTATTGTCAGTTTTTCTGTAGTCTTTATTTCCCTATTGAATAAACCATAAATATATAACCAGGTCATGAATGTTTATTGTTTTCAACTGAGAAATTTCATTCGTTTTTTTTTCAAAAATCAGTGTCCCCTCTTGCACTGCAAAAAAAAAAAAAAAAAAAAAAGAGTGACTTAAAATTTCAAGGCAAGACACTCCGGTGGATTTTTTGGAGTTTTAGCCCAACTCAAACTCTCAAGTTTAAAATAAACTTAAAAAGGTTTTGCTGTCTTATAATCTTTAGTTTAGATTATTTACTTTTCTTCTTTAGATAAACTTGAATCTTTGAGTTTTAGAAATTAAAGAAACAAAAAAAAAAAAAAAAAAAAAAAAAATTGGTCACAGTGAGCTGCGAACCTGATTTTTCTTTCTTTCTTTTTTTTAGTGCCTGAAAAATTAAATCGTTTTTATTGAAAATATTAACATTTAACACTTAACATTTACTTTCACTTCAATGAATTTACTCAGATTTTTTTTTTAAATACTGTGTTTTGATTTTCTAAAATTCACTGCTTTAAGTTCATTTAAAGAAGAAAAGTAAATTATCTCAACAAATGATATGTTGTGATTTGTTTTTTTGTTTTTTGTTTTTTTGGTTATTTATTTCCTGTTTTATTTTGTAGTCCTGGTCCTCCCTCATGTGTCTTGACTTTACTTCCTGTCTTTGTCCTTTTCCCGTGTTTTTTAATAACCATTTGTTCCCCCTGTGTCTGATTAGTTACTGTCTATTTAGTCCTTTTGTTTCTTTCTTTCTGTGTTAGTTTGTCGTCGCCTTTGCGCGTCATCCTCTGTACCCCTGACCTTGCTTTCATGTGTTGGACTTTGGATTCACTTTCATGGACCATGTTCCTCATTTTGCCTTGTGTGGATTTGTTTGTTTTTTGGACTCTGGTTTGACCTGACTGCCTTTACGTTAGCTTTTTGTCCATTTGTTCATCACACCTTACAAGTCTTCTTATACCTGTTCGACCCATCCTGCCCTGTTTGTCTCAGATCTCTCGTTCCACCCACCTTTGTACCTTTCCTTCATCCTCTCCCCTTCTCCTTTCATCCTTTCTGGTACAGTCTGGCTCATGCCTCTCCCTTTCTCAGTCTGGCCAAAATGAACTGGACCAAGCAGGCAAACACACTTCTGGTCCCTTTGATCAAACCAAATAGCTCAGGTCTGAAGCTTAGCTGCATTAAGCCTTACTCAAAGTTGTCACCAACCATAATGAAAAAGTAGGCAGGAATACAACTTGGTTTAGTATGAATGTAATTTAGTACCCAAAGCCCTAATCCAACCCTTCGGTACCCTTGAAGAATGTATTTGAACCTTTCTGGTGGGAGACGTTGTGAAACATTGAGCCAACTTGAAATGGATGAATCATCTAGCCAGAGCTGTGAGATTGATAACCGTGCGTAGCGCCATAGAAGATGAAGGATTCTCCTATATGTTTAATTCAGGTGAAGCGGTGCGTAGGCCTAAAATAAATTGTAGAGGATTAAGCTCAATAGGACTATATATTATGGCTGATTCTTCATAACCAGTTTTAATCCAAAATTTATGAATTTCCAGATAGAGCGTGCTTACACACTATACTTGCACCTTGTACGTACAACAGAACAGTCATTGTCATATGTGTTCCTGCAGTATCATGTAGTTTAAATCTTATACTCAGTTTCCAGGGATTTGTAAAAGCTACAAATTATTTTGCCATTTAAAATAATAATAATAATCTCCCCACTGCCACCTGAACAGTGAAGCCATTAGACACACAGCACCACACCACAACACATGACCCAGACGCCCTCTCTACCCATTCTGCACACTGCTTCCATCTGGTCGTAGATACACATCCCTCTGCCACAGCACAGCACTCAGCAAAACATGCCGGTAACAGCCATGTGTGTGGGTGCTGTGTTAGCTATTTGCGCATAAATGGCAATTATGTCTGTCATGTTATGTTGTGCTGTATAATGTATCAAGGTTTCAAGGTCTGTTATTGTTACACAACACAGGGTTGCACAGCGGAAAAAGAGTAGTAGTTTCTTCATGCTGCAGACAGATACAGTATATGTAGAGATAATTATGAAAGTTAGAGTAGACACAAAATATAATAAAACAGTAAAAACATTGTCCATCAACTTTGTGTTTTAAGTCCTCCTCCCCTCGTCCTGCAGGAGTCTTGCATGTTGCATCCTGTCAGCTTAGAACTGGTCCTCCCGTCAAGTGTGACAGCTTGATCCAGGATGGAGGGCAGCAGGTGTCTGTAAGATGCGGGCACAACAGTCTCTGATTTCCTGTTGCTTGTTCCTCCATCTGTCTCATGATAAAAAGTCCATGACACGATATTTATCGCATTTTTAAAAAAACTAAGAAAAATGATCATTTGAAAAAATGCTCTCCTTTAAAATAAATCTGACATGTACAGCATTTTTTTTGCTTTCAAGTTAATGTGGGTGTGCCTTCTACCTTTATTTAAATGTGTGTTCCGGTCAAATCTGACCGGTTTACAAGTTTCCTCTCTGAAAAAGTGCAGTAAATTTCATCCGTTTGTCATGAGGTTCCATGACTCTGTTCACACGTGGCACTTGAACACATAAAATAAATCTGAAATATTTTTATAAAAATTTGTGTGTTTTATGGAACTTGTATACACCCATGGTGTTCCCGGTCAAAAATGACCGGTCATTGGAAATGAATGAGTAAGACTACAATTAGTGTATAAAACAGAGTTCAAGCACATATTTACTCTCCTTTCTCACACCTCAACACACAGGTGTCTTTGAGCAGACACACACATGTGTGTGCGCATGCACACACAGACACACACACACACAGACACACACACACACACACACACTCACTCACACTCACACTCACACACACACATCTTATGCCCCTTTTTGGCTTCCATGGCAACCCCCACAGGAACCTGTTGGCAATATAGTTTTTACCCCACGGGAACCACACCTGCTGACAATCAAAACTGCAACAGTTAACGTCACTTTCTCGCAGCTCTGGTATATAAAGATTTTCTGAGGCCCTGCTCACAGTTCAGTCTGTGGCAGCATGAAGGCCAAGAGATATACTGCAGGTGAAGCTGTGGACCTCATATTTGACCATGACAGTGATCAGGAGGAGAGAAGCCAGGAACACTAGGATGACACTATGGCACTGTCTTTTCAGAGCGCCAATAGAAAATTGTAAATGTGTTCATACAGTGTAGGTTCAGGCATTACTTTTGTAGTATAGTTTAGTTTACCCTGTGTATATCTGGGCTTTTGTTTTCAATAAATAAATCATACCAGGTAATTTTGACCGGGAACACAAAAGTTGTTATTTTGTGCCACAGTTTAGAAAATTTAACTGGTTTCAAAAAAGTGATTTTGGAAAACATTTCAGTGAAGTACTCTGTGATAAATAGTACAATAGGTTTCATCTTAGTATTTGTTACAGTCAAAATAATATGTATTTGATGTTTTTTTCCCTAAAAAACAAGTGGTATGAGCTCAGGTAAATGAGGCCTGCAGGACATACACAGCAAATACAAGTTCAAAACTTGTAATGCTTACAAGAGCTGAAGTTGATTAAAAGGTCTAATACTATATATACTACTATATATATTGGGTGATAATATATGTATTATTGTGGATTTATAATGGAATAAAATGATCCCGGTCAAAAGTGACCGGGAACACTATGAGTGTTAGCCGAAACGAACACAACAGGAGGGTTAATTATTGTATAGGGAGAGATGGGAGAGGTTGTAGAGTGATGGATGCTGCAAAGAATCAGGTGCCCCAAGCAGTTGGGGGTTCATTGCCTCACTCAAGGTGAACTCACAGTCACCCACACTCATATTCTCTTTTTTGTTTGTCGCTTTTTGCTCCAAAGCCAAGTCCTTATAGACTGAACGACTGCCGCTGCCATGCACTAATTCTTAATGCATTAGAATAATGCAGAGAGAGGCAGTCCTTTTATAAAATAAAAATAATAAAATAAATGAAATATTGTGGTAGCTATCATCACAGTTTGGTACGATATTAAGAAGTTTTGTTTATTGCGATACTGTGATTTTAAGTGTATTCTTACATCTCGACCTATCTACTACAGATGCACGCGATTAGTCGACTACATGATTAAACATCACCACCCTCGCTAGTCGTCACCAGAAATACTGGTCGGTTAAACTATTTATCTGTATTTTATTCATGCACAATGCCAGTGAACTGGGGCCTCCACAGTGTTATGCAGCCACCCACCACTAGTGGGGGCTGCAGCCACATCAGACGGCAGCCCCTCTCATCCAGCGTGTATGCCCCAATGGCCTCGGACATTTTTACCAGCAAAGTCGGACAGATGACAGCTCGTAAATCCAGTGCAGTTTGGCAGTCTTTTGACAAAGAAAATAGAAATAAGGTTGAATGTAGGCTACATGTAGCAACATGTGACCACATGCGACTGGCAGCTAACGTCAGCTTCAGGTAAATGTTATTTGCCCGCAGACTCTGTGAACCTTTTCAGTCTGAAAAGGTGAAGCATTCAGTGAGTTGCTGTCATGTTTTGTAGCTTAATGAGTAATATCTTTATTGCATGGCGCCACATTTCACCAGCTTTTAAAATACGATTTGGTGATTGGAGACTGTGATTAACGGCTTCAAATGCCTCTTAATACACACAATATTTTTTCGGAGAGTGTTTAACATTGTAAGTTCATAACTTGTGCTCAATTTTAACTGCGTTCTAAGTGTTTTCTTACTCCTAGACTAGTCAACTAGTCTGAATTAAATTTAGCATTTAATCAACAGGGAAATTAGTCACCAGGAAGATCCCTACCACCTACCTAACTTTTTTCCTAATTAGGCAGACCTGAGGAATGAAGACTGCTCTGGTCCATGACCTTCTTTAACTGTTTTATAAACCAATTAATTTTTTACCTTCCTTATGTGGCCATGTTGAAAATATGCAATATGTAATGATTGCAGAGCAGAAAACTAGAAAACTACCCAACACACACATACACACACACACACACACACACACACACAACACACACACTACCCCATTCTTTGTTGAATATTGCCATCATTCAGACCACACCACATGTGACAGACCTTTTCATCTGGAATAATCTTGGAGTCAATACACTTCATCTGATATCACTTGTGCAGTTTGTGCTCCACCAACAGTTCTGGACAACAACAACAAAATAGTCCGAGGAGCAGTTCAGAGAGTTGAAGTCTGCAATTACTTTAAATTGAGCTGCAGTTTCATCCAACACGGGAATCAGTGACATCCTAGGAGGGTAGAAAAACACGGGCATGGTTTGGAAAATGTTTTGGGTGATTTAAAGTAGACATATTCAGTTTTTTTTTAATTGCTAAGCCTCAGTCAATACTGAAGCCACTTTTTCCAAAACTCCTCACACAGTACCAACATACATGATGGCCAAAAAGGTAAACTCACTGGAACCACCAAGACACCTCATACACGTCTCAAAATAAGCTTGTTCAACCATAAAACTGGCGACAGTTCTCACAGTATTGTCACTGACAACACACTGACCTAAAAAACACTAATATCAGGGAGCGTTCCATAAATGATGAACTTTTATCTTTGAAGTTTCAATGATTTTTTTATTGACTTTACTACTTACACTTGAACAACATGCAGCTTTCTGCTTCAATAGGCTTTACTGTAATTTTTCTCTGTCTTTGCATATGGTAAAGAATAAAAATAAGAAATTTCATAACTGCAGTAATAATTACCAAAAAATCATAATAAACATAATTAGCCTTACTGTACAGTACTGTGTACCATCCTCTTTTATCTTTTTGGGTAACAAGACTAAAAACAGGAAAATCTTTGTAGTCTTTCAGCTGAAATTGCAATCAGTTGTGTTTGGAAGGATAATCATTTCTTTTTTTATTGTAAATGAAGATTTAGATGAAGATAGATAAAGAAGATAAAGATTTTCTATATATTTCAATATGGTCACTGCAGTTCATTCTATTTTCAATGTGTTTTGAAAACAGTGTGTCAGCTTTGAAAAAATGATCTGCTGGTGTTTTGTAACTGGTGGAGTATGAATGAGAAAATACAGTAGTTCATTGATTTTGGAAAAATCTGGTCACTGAATGCAGTTTGTGTGAAAGAAATGAAAAATGATTCACAGTTTGGTCCAAATCGACTTCTGTCTCACCGACTGTGTGAGGACCGTTGACAGTGTGACTTCACTTTAGACTGATGCATGTTAGCAAATCAAAAACACTTGAAGGACATATTACACCAGCTAAGTCCTATATTTTTTTTTCAATACTTTAATCAGGTATATTATTATTCAGTGTGCAATATCAATATTTCACTCAGGTGAATTCTTAATTCCACTGTGCCAAACTATGTGCTATATGAATATTCTCTCCGGGCAATAGTGTAAATTCAACTACTGAGTCTCCTTATATCGTATACTGTTTCTCTTTTTATATTTCCCCTGTTTATAGTGCTCCTATTTTTCATTTTTATATTCCTTTGTTATAAATTGTTCATATTTGTCAAAAAAATGATTTATCAACGTAGTAGCAAATGACCACAGAGTCTCAGAATCTCAGTTTAAGTAGTTTTACTTGCAGCAAGGAGTCATACAAAGTACAGAGCAATACAAAGTAAGACTAAAGCATGTAAGATTTAACACTCTTTATATATGCTTAAGGCCATGCCTTAGTCGTGCATCAATTCCTCTATTCCATATGTGCATGCATGCACAGCCTAGTGACTGTGTAGGTGTTTCCCCTTTCTGGTTCCAGAGGCTGGTTTCATGACGGTTGGTTTCCTGTGCAGCCTCTGTCAGTCAGGTCACTAGGTCAAACGTCGGCATGAGGAGAGCAACAGTTTAACATGAATTTTTCTATCAATATTTTTATATTTCCTCTAGCTTATATTTTTATGTTTTATTTTTGCTATCAGCTTTGCTGCTATAATGCCGAAAATTTCTCAGCTCACCCTTGTGCCAATTGAGAGTCGGGTTTATTTTGTTAGTCTACAAAACACTGCTGGAGTTTCACAGGAAAAGTGTTGCAGTATCCCCCACACAATGCAAGTGAATGGTGACCAGTTTTCAAACATAAAAAATAACTGGGAAATAACCCATAAAATGCATCCATACTGCTCATGTTTGCACACCGTCACACCACACACTCCCAGTTCGTGCTTGTGCACGTACATGTGGCTCCAAGCTAAGGATGGAGGCATTTTATGTTTTTACTCTGTTGTTTTTTTGACTTTTGAAAATAGGTCACCATTCACTTCCACTGTTTGGGAGATTTCCTGTGAAACTCCAGCGGTGTTTTTGGCACTAAAAAACTAAACCCGATCTTAAATCAGCATTAGGGGGAGTAGATAATCACTGATCTTTTATTTTTGGGTGAACTATTATTTTAAAAACACTAATGTAATATCAGAAAACCTACATTTTCCAGGCAAAAATGCATAAATAAACATTTCTGACCATTTTTACTGCCATTTTCACAGCACCTTACATATTATCTTGATGTTATTTCCCCTTATCAGCAAAACAACATAGATATTTTAGCCCACTTCATAAATGAGAGAAACTAAGTACATTTAGACTGAATTAACAGGCTCTTGTTTTTTCCACTCATCGGTAAAACAATGTATTTTGTAATAGATGTACTGCAGGTATAAATCTTAAATTTCCTCCATAGTATTTTACTTATTTTACTTATTTGGGGACCCAAAGAAAACCTCCTGTGAACCCACCCTGGCCCACTAGAAAGAAAGGCATTTCAACAGTCAGAAAAGCAAGAACAAGAGAACAGTTTGATATTATTCTGCCTAAGTTGTTATGATATTGAACCGTAGCATCTCTCCCTAAACCCGCTGCTCAATCCAGCCTCTCTCAGTTGTCTGACCTGTGCTCAGTCCACTTCGGTGTCTTTTACAGCTTCTGAGCTGCAGTTCTACTTATCTCCCAAGTCATTTTCCTTTCAGTGATTTTGTAATCAGCTCCTCATCACGACTTTCTCCAGCCCAGTCTTAATAGGTTTCCCTGTGGCTAATATCAGCTCCTTTACTCTGTATGCCATTAGCCTCTTTAATGAAAGCATGACCCCTATCTGTGGCCCTGCCTCTGTCTCCCTCTCGGCCCATCCAAAGCTCTAGACATCACAACGGCAAGGTGATGGAAAGTGTCACTTCTCGTCCTTATTCAATTTGATATTAGCTGTTATGGCTCCTCGGAGGCTAGCGCAATGCCGGTGCTGGAAATAGTGAAAGAAAGCAGGAACAATCAGGGTTTGTTTTGCTGCTTTGTTTCTCCGCAGCTTGTGTTTGTGATATTTTCTTGGAGTTTCTTCCACACGGTGGGATCGTAGCACCAGCTAAACACAACATGCAGAGGAGGCCCGCGGATCTCAGCAGCTGTCGCTTCACTGGTGAAGTGGGTGTATGACAGGAGGGACAACAAGGAAATCTGGAAATCAGAAAACGCTTTCCACTTAAAATGTGTCTTAGAAAGCGTCAGTAAAACAGGCATTTCAGGGTGTGACAATGCTGGAAAGGTCTAGTTTTTTAGAATTTAGAATATTTGGCTTTGTGCACCATTTAGCTCACAAACTGCAGAATACACAAAAGGCTTATTTATTAAGATACACATACAGATATGGACAGTCTTCTGTTCTTTCTGTTATTCAGACCCAGCTAAATTCCAGAAGGTAGCGCATATCCTGCCCTCACGTGTAACCTCCAGTCAGTGCGTAATAAAAAATCACATGGAAATGTGCACAGCTTTTAACGTTTAACATTTTGCTGCAGCAGGTCACCCTTTCGAAAATGGGAACACCGGATCTGGGGAATCCATGAATAATCCAGAATTTGATGTCTCACAGTACATACTGTTCCTCAGTTTACCCTCCAACTTTTCACCCCTAATGCAGCTACTGGAGCACTTCTTGCCATCGACTCCAAGAAAGCAACTGGAGAGGACACTGTACACCCTTTTTTTCTGCAGCTCTCTGCCTGGATGATTTCAGAATGTATAACACATATTTTTAATTTAACAATTTTATCAACTTTGGGAGATTCTGAAAACTTAAATGCTTCGAAATCTTAATGTTTTTACTAGTGCTGTCAAAAATATCGCGTTATTAACGCGTTAACGCAAATCAATTTTAACGGCGTCATTTCTTTTATCGCGAGATTAACGTTCATTGTGACCAAGTGAACTTGTAGTTTTTATAAACTGTGGCCACTGCTAGCAACGTTAGAAAAACTACAGGATCCGGTTGTAACCCGAAAACAAAACAATAGGCACGCCCCACGCATGTGTTTGGTCTTGCCTGCTCACTCGCTGTAAAAGAGTAGGCTACCTGTTTGTGTGAAACGCTGAAATGGATTCGAAAAAAATTCTGAATGGAAAGTTTAGTTTCAAAAAGTTGCCAGATGGATCGGTTGACAAGACCAAAGTTATCTGTGTGTATTGTCGGTGTGAACTGAGTTATCACCGTAGCACATCCAGTCTGAAATACCACTTGATGGCTAAACACACGGCTAATGCAAAATTCTCCGCCTCCTCCTCGTCAAAACCAGGCGACAATGGATGGCTTTCGACAGAGGCATATGGATACCGCAACTAAGAACAAGCTAACTGCAGCCATAGCCAAATGGGTGGCTACTGCATGTAGGCCCGTTAACATTGTGGAGGACGAGGGTCTAACTGAGATCATTCGCATCGCATCCAACGACTGGACCTACGAAGCTCCTTCGAGAGCCACCATTACAAGTCGCATAGAGAATTTGTACGAAACGGAGAAGTGTAAGGTACAGCAGGCGTTGGAGCAGACAAACACAGTCGCGCTCACTGGAGATTACTGGACGTCCCTCAGTAATGATAACTACCTCGGGGTCACAGCCCATTATTTCGACCCACAGTGGGAACTTCAGTCGCATGCTTTGACTGTTATGAAGACAGAAGAGAGGCACTTCGGCGACGCTGTTGCAGCGCATTTCATGCAAGTAGCCAGAGAGTGGAACATTGAACACAAAGTTGTCTCACTGACCACGGATAGTGCACGCAACATGATTGCTGCGGCCAGACAGCTCCCTTTTGAACACTTGCCGTGCATCGCACACAGTGTGCACCGAGCAGTCACGGTTTCTTTACACAACAGCCCCTTTGACAGCGCATTGGCAAAATGCAGAAAAGTTGTTGGACATTTCAAGCACAGCCCAGCAAATGCCGTGGAGCTAGAGCAGCAACAGATCGCACACCATCAGAAGAAAGAGTCGCTCACACAGGAAGTGTCAACAAGATGGAATAGTACCCTAGAAATGATCAAGCGTGTCCAGCGGAATGCTGGACCTCTGAGAGATGCACTGGCCCTACACTCAACCAACGTCACCATGCCAACAGCTACCGAGCTGGAGAAAATGAAGAAGCTCGAAGCTGCGTTGGAGCAGTGCAGGTAATTCATTGTTTATCCATGTCGTGTGCATATCTGTTTCTTTAATAATCAAAGTAGATATGTTTCAGAACAGTAATGTTAATGTGTGTGTCTATGTGTGTGTGTGTGTGAGAGAGAGAGAGAGAGAGAGAGAGAGAGAGAGAGAGACATCCCTCTTCTCTCCCCATATACTACTGTAACTACTGATACCAGTGTAGGCTATCTGTGTGTGTGAGTGAGGGAACTCTATGTGACTTACAACACTGAAGAGCTTCTTTATATTATTGCAGGCATGTGTCTGAACTTCTGGGTGGAGAGAACTATGTATCTTGCTCAGTGGTGCTGCCAGCATTGTGTCATCTGTCCCGAGTGATGGAGGTCACTGAGGACGACCCAGCTTACATGATCAAGTTCAAGGAAACCTTCACAGCAGACTTGGAAGATCGCAAGGAGAAGACCAACATCACATGGCTGAGAGTTGCAACAGCACTTGACCCAAGGTCAGATTGCTGTGCTTCATTATTTCACTCATCCTCGTTCTCAGTATTGTGTTTCTCTCTAGTCTGTTTGTTTTGGGTTGCTTCTTTTTACTTCCTTTTTTACTTTTTGATTTTAAATTTGGCATCGTAGAGATAGGGGTACCATCACAATTTTGTTATACCTGTACTTGCATAATGACAAAGTTTCATTTCATATGATTTCATTTCCAGGTTTAAGGACCTCAAGTGTCTGAGCAAACCTGACAGGGCTCAGGTGTGGGATTCGGTCCACGCCTTGCTCCAGGAGATGGAGAAGGAGAAGCCTGTGCAGCCGGATAACAAAGTCACGCCTGAGCCGGCTACGAAGAAACCAGCTCTCATGCTTGCACAAGAGTCTTCGTCTGGTGAAGAGGAGGACAGTATTGAGCAATGTTTGGAGCGCTACAAGGCAGAGCCTCTTATTGGCATAGAGGACCCTCCCCAGGAATGGTGGTGCACACATGAAGCGTCACACAGTGAGATGGCCCGTCTTGCACGCAAGTACTTAGCGACACCTGCCACATCAGTACCTTCTGAAAGGTTGTTTTCACTGTCTGGACATGTTGTTCAGAAAAAGCGAGCCTCCCTGTTGTCTGAAAATGTCAACAGGCTTGTCTGTTTGAGTAACTGGCTCAAAGAAAAGAAGTAGTAGCCTTGCATACCTTTTAGGTAACCGTTAATGTTCATTCTTTCTGGAGAGAAATAAGAGGCTGGGTTGATAAGCCTCTGGTGAATAAGTAGAAGAGCAGTATAGTCTGACTGCTGGTATGTTCAAAGGAAACTTAAGAAAGGAAAGTTTAAGCCATGGTTTAACTGCACTATAGGCTGAGTCCTAGTTTACAATGATGTGCACTTTGTAACTTTATTTTGTATCACCCTGTTTTGATCCCTTAGAAAGGGTTGTCGAAGGGGCTTTTTTGTAACCAAGTATTTATTTTTTTGTCATTTGTTTATTGACAGTGTTAAATTGTGTGAGATTTTGCTTCAAATGTGAATGACTGCTCAAAGTGAGAATGTTAGTGTGAAATATTAACACTACACGTTTTCAATAAAAAACATTTGCACAAAGCAAGCCTATCCACTTTTCCATGTTGATAAGAGTATTAAAATGATAATTCAAGGGACATTTATAAGAGATAAAAATGTGCGATTAATGTACGATTAATCACGAGTTAACTATGACATTCATGAGATTAATCGCGATTAAATATTTTAATCGATTGACAGCACTAGTTTTTACATATAAATGCTTTAACTGGTGATTATCTTAACCAATCATTGTTGAGTTTTTATTATGTTTCTGTTTTTCCTGTTTTGTTTACATTGTATTTCTGTTTTTGCTGCCTAATGTAATCTCGGTGTTACTGAAAATGAGGGCCACCCCTCAATGTATCCCTGAGATGTAAAAAAAGGTTGAATGAATGAATGACTGAGGGCTCTCCAACCCATGATTTGAATCTTCAGGGAGCAGCCATATTTCTAAGCTTTTTGCTTGTCATTTAAAACTGTTTTGTTTTTTGTTTTGTTTTGTTGTTGTTGTTGTTTTTTTTTGGTTAGCATTTGGGAGTTTTAGACATGCAGGAAATGACAAAGTCAGATGACCTTTGATGTCATGGTAACAAGAATCAAGTCACCTTCATCATCATAATCATGCGACCTTTGTCATCATGTCATCAGTTTTGTTAGGTTTCAGCACCAGAAGTTCACAGGACAAGAAGTACATAGACACAAAAAGCCACCTCCATATTTTATTTAGTTTCATTGTTATTTCATTTCATTTCATTATAGCAGCATAAAATGCAAATTATTGTTCAAAAGTTACAATGTCCTGCTTATTAAAACACGTTTTTTATGTTTATTTACCAAAATAGTAATTGTGCTCCCAGACCCTGAACTAACTAACAAGAAATAAGTACACTGCATCAGCACTTTTATGTTTAACTTTTAATTTTAAGGGTGGAATACAGAATAATTTGTCCCTCTAGCATTAAACTTGCGTAAATCTCTTGCATACACTAATATTCATCACTTTTCACTTATTCATTTATTCTTTGCCCCTGCACCTAAAAGAAAACTGGCACGGCAGATTTTACAAAATGCATGCCCCTTTCCTTTTTAAACGGGAATTCTCCAGAGTGAGTCTGGTTTGGTGTAGCTGCAGCTGTCTGGGTGGAAACAGTAGACTTTTAGAGTCGTATGGAGCTTGTACATGTTGTACAGTGTCAGCAACAGGTTGTGATTATAAGACAGGAAAGATGTGAAAATTTATGAACACAGGAAAATTTTCATCTTGGGAGGAAATAGAGAGAGGACAATGAAAAACAGGAGACTTCTGGGAAAATCGGCAGGGTTGGCAAGTATGGACACAGTACAGGAAGCTCCCCTTAAAGGGATAGTTCACCCAAAAATGAAAATTCAGTCATTATCTACTCACCCTCATGCTGATTGAGGGTTGGGTTTATTTTCTTAGTCTGCAAACCACTGCTGGAGTTTCACAGCGCTGCGGAATCTCCCAAACAATGTAAATGAATGGTGACCACTTTTCAAACATTGTTTCCGAAGGTCCCGACATTCAATTTGCACACTGTCACACAACACACACCCAGTTCAGACAGTGTGCACGTGAACGTGGCTCAAAGCTAAAGATCCACAGTGAAGATTCAGGATAAAAACATGGTGTAAATAACATTTCTTTAGTCAACTTGGCATGTCAGGGCTTGAAGAGACTTGGATTACACCAGATGAGCAGTGTGGAGGATTTTATGTTTTTATTCTTTTTTTTAATGAGGTTTCAAAACTAATCATCATTTACTTCCATTGCTTAGGAAATTCTGCAATGCTGTTTTCCTGTGAAACTCCAGCAGTGTTTTGTGGACTGAAAAACTAAACCTGACCTACAATCAGCATGAGGGTGAGTAGATAATGACTGAATTTTCATTTTTGGGTGAACTATCTCTTTAAGTGAGCATTTCTGTCAGGTGTAAACAAGGGCACATCGTGCATGCAGCACTACGGGGTTGGACAGAAACGTGTCACAATGTAAAGTACCGCAACGTCAGTAAATTTTGTGGATAAGCAAACACTAAATGGGTAATAAGTGGGCACAAGAGCTGCTGGGAAAGTTGGCTGTTTATTCTCACTCTATATGTTCAGTGTAGCTTGAGCTGTTGTATGTACATTTAGCAGCTAATTTTCCATGTAAATGTACAGCAGCCAGCTTTGCTGTAATGCGCAGGGACCCCAGTGTGTACTACTTTAAGTATGTGCTTGAATTACTGTAGCAGGGAGCAGCAGTAATGTGACATTACAATACGTCAGTATTTGTTTCACACGGGACACAGACAGCTGTCTCAGGGGGTAAAGTCCAGTGGTCTCCCCACCTTGATTGTGGACTTTGTCACCTGACATTTTTTATTTACGTGTTATTTGCACGTAAAATCACGCACCCCATCTGCTCAATCAGTATAGACTAAATAGTCTGAAATGACCAGGCTGACATGAACAAATGTGCTGAACCACAAAGCCTTCAGGTGGTCTCTTTTCAGTGTTCTTTAGCACACAGGAAACAGTCTGGCGTGTATGGAAAGTGTTGAGCTCAGTGAGGTGTCTATGGGAGCTGGTATCACCTGCAGCTGAGTCGAGCTCCGCTTTGTCACACAGTTCAAAGAGAGTTTGGGATACTGGTGAATGTTGCAATGGTGTATAAAAGCTGTGTAAGACCTTTTGACAGCGTTGTACTGAAGAGTCCGAGGCTGTGATTACTTCCTGAAGCAGTGCAGACCAAATTCAAACCAAACTCAAAAAAGTATCAGGAGAAAAGATAGGTCAGGTAAGTGTTTTTTATCAACATGGAGAGTAAATCTGGAGAAGTACAAGGGCTGCATTTATAAAATGGACTGATCTTAAATATGACTTAAGTAGAAAACCAAGTATAAGTGGTTATTTATAAAGTCTTACTTTTAGGGCTGCACCTGACGATTATTTTTTAAACAATTAATCAATGGATTATTTTTTCGATTAATCGATCAGTCTATTGATTGATTTATCAATTAGTCTAACAATTATTTTTTAATTAAACAATTAATTTGCCTGAAATACATATCAAAAACTTGTCTCATTAATAATTCAATATTTTATTCAATCATAATCCTGAAAAATAGACACATAAAGCACATTAGAGTAATGATAATAGTAGCATATTTTAAAATTTGCCCAATTTCCATCCTATTTAATAGACGCCGGATCAGAAAATACTGGACCTCAAATCAAAAGGACCTGTGATGCATTTTAATTTAATAACTAATTACTGTCAGCCATTTACTGAACTGAAAAATCAGTATTTTAACTTAAAACTTAAAGTGGTTAAGATATGGAGTTATTTCATCACTGGAGTCATATGCAGGCAAGATAATCACTGGCGGTGTATTTTTGCATCAGTGTGGGCCAAAGAAAATACTTTTTGTTGTAGTTCTGGCGACTGAAATGAATTAGAGACAGTCTCTATCATTATTTTTAAGCATTTGTGACTCATATGTTGCTGATAAAGTGAACAGAAAGTACAAAATGGCAAAATAACACCGTCAGATGACGCATGGTGTGATGTTAACAGCACGGCGGTGATGAAGAAACTTCTAGAAAATCTATTTAAAGTGACTTTTACTAACAGAAACATGTTCCATGTGTTGATCATCCTCATATATGGTGTTTGGGTGCTGACAGATGGTAAACATGCTGCTGCAGGAGGAGGACAGGTCGCTCAGTGCTTCACTTCCAGGGCTCATGTTGAGCAGTTTGTCCCACTGTGATAAATCATGTCCAGTTTGTGGAGCTAAAGAGAGACAAACTGTTGCACCTCTGATTAAAATAATCCCACTCTTTAGATGATTGCGATGAGGCTTTCTGGAGCTTGTTCTGCGGGTGAATCCATGCTCTGACCGGGCGCAGCAGTTCGTAACAACGTGTTGATGCATGATATGCAAATCGACATATTTTCGTAATTGATGACATCAATTACGTTGACGAATCGCCTCAGCCCTGCTTATTTTGACGTGGAAATGATCTTACCTCTAAGCAAAGTTTAGACTGACATAAGTGATTTTCCTGCTGGTTATGTCGGGGTATTGCAGTTTGGGAACAAACGTACCCAAGTCTGTGGTGACCTTTGCATCAGCTTTATGAACAATGCGATAGAAAGTATTATGATGCAAGATGTGACAAATTAATAGCGACACAATCCCCACGATTTAATCCACTGAATAATACATGTTGCCTGGCTTCAGTCTCCTCTAACATCGCTGTGATCTCGTCTTCCAAACAGTTCAGTTTTCTCTTTGGGTCCATGGCTATTCACAAACAAAAATGTGAGTAAAATTAGTTTTTCAGTTTGAAAATTGGTCACCGCTCACTTAAATTGTTTGGGACATTATGCAGCGCTGTTTTCCTGTTAAACTCCAGCCGTGTTTTGTGGACTAAAAAACTAAACCCTACTGTCAGCTGGCATGAGGGTGAGTAGATAATGACCGAATTTTAATTTTTGCGTGAACTATCCCTTTAAGACTAAGTTCAAGCACAAAACCAAGAGCATTTTTTTTAGAAATGAGGCCCCGGGTCTGTATTATACTGCACATGGCTCTGATGCAATTATAACTGTACCATTATTATACAAGGTTGTTGTCTCTTTGGTGGAAAAACCCTGTTACTTGTTTCATTACTGGTGGTAACACTGAGAAGCCAGATGACGGTGTAAAAGCACAGCTGTGTCAACAGTGTCACAGTCACACACATGGGCTTCTTCCTCAGCTATTGACACAAAGTCATCTGTACAGAAATGAGAGCTGGCAGCTTCAAAGACCAGTTCAGATAGAACTAGTTAGATAGTTAATCAAATATCTGGACACGTGGATGAGAATAGTCAGATTCCTGGAATTCTAGCTGGCATGTGAATGTACTTTTCATTAAAAATGGATCACGGTTGGTTTTATTCTCTAAATTCCTATTCAGTCTGGGCTCTGGTCCTGTGAAGTCTGTAAAACCATTTATTTGCTTGAAACCTGTCCTCCCAGCTGTGTCATTACTTCCTTGTTCCTTTGGAGCTGTAATCGTGAAGACTTCAATAATTAATGACAAACTATTCTTCTAAGTGCTGCTCTGGAGCTGCGGCTCCAACCACGCAACTTTATTACAGACGTGTCCAAACCGCCATTTAAAGGAACAGCGGTTATTCCAACAAATGTTACGATTTAAGTAAAAAGCACGTTAGGGACTTGCTTATGGGAAAGCGGTTATCCCGTGATGTTTAGGCTAATCCTTCCTCTGCAATGAAGAATCTGAGACAGTCACTTTGCACAATGGCTCTAACTCCGGATCCCCGTCTGTGATAATAATATAAGTACGCCATTTTCCAGTGAATCCATTGTGGGGAGCGGGACCAGAAGAACATTTTTGTGTGGTTTTAAATTGCCAACATTATGTGGACTGGAGGATAATAGCATTAGTGTGGACACAAACTAAACCAGTGGTTCTTAAACTGTGAGGGTGGCCCCCTTAGGTGGGTGCAGAGCCTATGCAGGGCGCCTCACAGGCTGGAGAAAAAGGTGGAGCGGTGCATTTCATGAATTTCTTTTGTCTGCAGTGCACTGCACTATCATCTGTCCTCTCTTTCTCTTTCCCAAAATGTTTCTACCCTCCTGTTTCCCCTTCATTTACTGAGGGATTTGTGTCAGTTGGCTCCTCTTGATGCCTCATCCAAACGTCTCTGATCCTGGTCCGCCTCAGTCAGTGTTTGCTGTGTCTTTGTTCATAACTGTCCTCACACGATGTGCTGTCTGCAATTTACTGCTGTTATCCTACGGCCCTTTCACAGATACCTCATTTGATCTGGACCTTGAAAATTACAGGTGTGAAACTTCCCCGCGCTGCGGTCAGGATCAAATGGCTGAACCTTGGTCCAACCAAAAGAGGTGGTCATGATCCGAGTCAAATTAAACCATGGTTCTTTTTTTTTTTTTATGGTTTGGAGTTTCAGACCAATTAGAATAAGTTCTGGCAGGCTATGTCAGAACCGGAAAAAAGAAAAACAATGCAATCAAACAAAATGAGCCGTGGCCTCACATAGAGAGAGAAGGAAACAAAACATTTCAATGACATTTGGCCCAATGACTTAATAAAGAGTCAACTGAAAAAAAAAAATTCTGACATATTTCAGTTATTTTCCAACAGGATCAAAGAGAGAGGAGTAAAATTAAACTGACAACACACCAATGTCAGACGCACGGCCACCTACAAACCAATCAATTGCAAGTATAAGAAGAAGTAGCTCATGTACGTTATGCAGACAGGATGTAGGTATGTCATGTATAGGTCTGTACTGCGATTGCATAATTGCAAATGATTTGGACTTTCAGGTGTGAAAGGACACTTAAAGTCAGTCATGTTTCCAGGGGTCTGCAGCCTGCAGCTCCGGAGCTGCATGCAACTCTTTTGCCCCTGTCCAGTGGCTCTCTGTAGTGTTGACAAAAAATTATATGGACATGAATAATATATTTTAATATTTTTTGAACACTTTAATTTTCATTTATCATTGTTGTAGGTCTAAAGTGATTCTTAGAATTTCCAGTTGTAAAAATGTGTGGACTAGACACTGAATTAATTTTTTTTTTTTTTATATATATAATATATTTTGTCTAAAATGTGCATTATAGCACATGGTTTGGCACCTTTTCCTCTGAATTTTGCTGGTAGCTAGTCTTGAGTCTCCCTAGGCGAGCTATGGATGCTAAATCCAATAAAAGGAAAGTGCCAGAGGAAAATGGAGAATTTAATAGATGTGGCTTCGGACATTTTTTTTTTTTTTTGCCACAATTGGCTCTTTTGAGAGAAAAGATTGCAGATACCTGGTGTAAGCAATAAGGATTAGCGGGTACACCATTATCTGTATCAGTATCTGTTTAATAAGCTAAATTATCCATATTCATATCCATACTGAATGTTCTGAATGAGAGTTTGGCGTCTATGCTCCGACCTCAATACTTTTGTTTGTTTGTTTTGTTTGTTTGATTATGTTTACACAGAGATACTGAGTACTAATGAACACATATCTTGAACCCTCTGTCGGAGCCTGCAGGTGGATGCTGGGGTGGTGGTGGGGCTGAATGAACAGGCAGTGACACTGATGCAAAGCAGCAATGGCCTTGAGAGGCAGAGGGAGACATTTTAGCAGTTTAGATAGACCGCCAGATTGGAGGGTGCGTTTGGTATGTTCTACATAGAGTGAGGCGTGTTATGTGTGATTGGGGTGCAGCTTGAGTTAACTTCCTGAACTAGCTCACAGGCATCGTTACATTTATAAGAAAACTACAGAAAATACTCAGATCAGTGTTTTAGACCACAATGGTGAGAGTAAACTTGAATGAATATACTTCAGTGAATTAATTATTTATTTCAAGCTGAAAACAGCCATCTGATGCAAGTATCATGTAAGGGATAATGTAGAGCGAGCCGGTCAATATAGAGAAATAAACCCCGACAAGGTGATGCAGGACCCCAACGCAAGCTCTACATTATCCCGCTTATTACACGGCTACTCACTAAAGAAATCAAAAGTTTGACATAAAATCTTGATCTAAATATGATTTTATTGATTTACAAAAGTTTTCATTGCTTCCGCTTGAAAAAATAGTCCGCTGCTTGAAAAAATAGTCAGTTCGTTTCTACGGTTAGAACTGTAACTGTAAGCAACGGTAACTCCGAAGTGAAGATTAGCTTATTTAGTATTGTAATTCACCTCAAACTGAACATTTCCATTGATAGTGAAGTGAGACAAGGTCAATGGGACGTCCTTGGGGATACTGATGCTGACGTCTCTGTCCTCATTCATGTCCATATTTTCTCCTTGCTGTGGCCCTGCAGCTGACACACCTGGAAACAGTTTTTTTACTGCTACAACTGCTATCAGTATTATCTCATCACTAACGCTTTAGGAGAGGCACTCATCCGATCTGCTGCTGCTGCCTGTATTAGAGGACAGGATCTTGCTCCACTTTTCCCGATCTGTATTGGTCGGAGCCCAGTAGCTCCTCGGACTGCTCTCACATCTGTGTGCCCAGTCACAGACATAATCCTCTCTACTTTTTTAAAATTGATATTGGAAAAATATTCCATTTTTTTTCCGATGGAGCAACAGAAAATTAACGATTTCCTGCCGCAGGTGTAAACGTCTTTCTGCGGATTGATATGACAGGACGTGATCCGCCAGAGTCGATTAGAAGCGTCCATAGCAACGGTCTGCTATACTGAAATAACAGACCTTAGAATGTTGTAATTGACCAATCAGGATCGAGCGTTTGACAATGCCATGTAATAAAGTGTTTATAATGATTGCTGATTTGCAGCACCCGTCCCGAAAAGGGCTTTTATGAAAATAAGAGATTGGAACAGTGAGATATAAAGAGGAGTGGAAAGTCAGACATTCTGCATGTCTGTACACCACCCCGAAATCCACATCCTGACAATATCCTCCATAGACAACAATCATCTGGTATCAGATGTAATTCTTGAGGTGTGGGATCATCCCACATGATTTCTGGACAGACAGGGCTGAGAAGCCATGCATGTGTGCACACCTGACCATCCTCGAAGAGAGGACTAGGAAGGACAGAGGTGTCAAATGTTGCACAGATAGTAAAGCCAAGCAAATTTGAGTGATTTGGGGCGAAATAAATAAACGTGACTTGATTCATGAGGGAACAATAAACAAGATTTTTCTATCGAGGCAAAGAAGACTCAGGTTACAGGATTTATTCATGCACCAAAATGGCATGTAAAGTAGGAGATGGAGAGGTTTCTGACAGGGAAGAAAAACTAACGATGCTCATCAATCAAACACATCAGTCAAATGGAAAATATGGAGAAGAACGTCTCACTTTTCACTGTCAGGAGTTCATGCAGTTCATGTTCTGTGATTTTATTTCTGCAAAATGCAGCTTGGCTCAATGTTGTGTTTGTTAATAGTGTTTGATAAAAATGGTAACACTCTATTTGAAGGGGGTGAATATCAGAGTGTCATTACACCCCTGCAAACCTCACATCATCATTTTTAGATTTTTTTAAGTGAAAATGAAAAGCAAAAATTACCATTCCAACTAAAATCAAGACTCATATTACAGCTTTTTTGCATAACTTTCCCATATTCTCTTTAGTAACACTTTATTTGAAGAGGTGTGCATAAGACCGCCATTACACTGTCATAACGATATCATGAAATTGCTCATGAACATGAAGCAGTCTATGTTTATGACTGTTGTCATTAGGTGTCATTTGGTCAATTATGATATCGTCAATGCAAAGTTGACATTGTTTGAGATGTCTTTGTTATCGCAACTTGACATTAACCAAGACAAAAATATCTTTATGTCACCTTGACATTATCAAATTTAAAGAAACTGCTTAGCTTTATTTATTAACTTTACATTGTACAGTCATAAACTGTTGGTTTTGACACCAGCTGTCATGAGACCATTATAAGTTTGTCATGAATACTTTCCTTGACCTAAAGTAAAGTGGTACATTTTGGTCTTGTTATAAAGATGTATTAAATGTTATAAGGCCGGTTTGATGAAAGAGAACAGTACCAAGGTGATTTAGCTTACAGAGTAGCTAATGGACAGACAATGGTTACTAGTGTCATGATCACAGAGAATCAGGTACCTATTATGGCTGATTTAGCTTAGCTAGAGTTACCTGCTAATTAGCGACAGTACAGATGGTGAGGTTAGCTAGTTCTCTTGTCACTAAAATAGGCTAATCTGTTATCTGTAGCTGACATTAGCCACATAGCTAAGTTAGCTGTGCACTAATTAGCTGACTCAGCTGGGTGCCAGGAGCCAAACTCATCAAGAAAACCACCTCAGTAAAGTGTTCCCTGTCGTCAACTGGCCACAGTCGAGACATTAGTGGCTTAATCAATGTCAAGCTTGTTCAAACAATGTCAAGCTTGCAATAAAGATGATATAACTGACCTTAACACTTGAAGGAGCAATATGTAGCATTTGCGTGTGCAAAAATGAGTACAACAGTCGAGTTAGTTAGTTTTTTTTTTTTTTTTTGAGTTATTACAGTAAACATATTACAGATTTCTCCTTTAATGACAAAACTCATAAACATTCATGGCTCCCTCATGTTCATAACGGGTGTCATAATATGGTTGACACTGACAGTGTAATGACAGTCTTATGCACGTCCTTTCAAATAAAGTGTTACCACAAAAAATATGACTTGTTTAGGAGGCATAATTTCCATGCAGTTAGCAGACATTGGATTCTTTACTTGGTCGGATTGTGTTTTATCAGAGCAGAAAAGCAGGATCACAAGAGGAGAAACAGGACAATGATGATAAAGGCTGGAACTGACACAGCATGTGGTCTTTATCTCTCTCTGTCTCATAGAAACACAACTGCACATGCTCTCCCATCCTCCTGCTCTCTCCCACCTTTACCACCCACCCACATCAGACACACAAACGCACCATCCTCTACTCCTGCCTTCCATCTTTTTGCACTTTCTCTCCCTCCCACCCACCTCTCCTCTGCGGGTGCTGATACAGTGCACTAATCACCAGCTCAATAAATCAATGGCCCAGCCAATAACCATTACTTCAAATTAGAGCTGCTTGCTCCTGTGAGGGAAAGCAGCTGACACCTTCATAAAGGCGCCTTTCATTAGTGGCTATCGACCTGGCCGAGCCAGCACAGAACCTGCAGGACAACACACGCAGCGGGGAGGCGGGAGCAGCAGGAGGGAGGGAGGGAAAGAGAGAAGAAAGAGACAGACTGCTAGAGAAAGAAAACCCAAAGTTGTTTCCAGTAAATAAATCTTGGCTGCGGATAAATTCCCTCTGCCAGAATTTATCCTCCTTGAACAGATGGGATTGGGTTCACTGCGTCGGAGAGAGGCAGAATTACTGTACGTGTGTGTGTGTGTGTGCGTGTGTGTGCTTGTTCTGAGGCAGAAAAGGGATTGGAGGATGCATAAAATGGCAGCCTCTCTCTGTCTCTCTTTCTTCCGTCTCTTTCGCTCCCTCTCGATCTGTCAGAGGCACAAAAACTGGTGCATCAATGTGGGTCACATGTAAATCAGCGCGGCGGGTCGAGCTGCCGTTGCCTCCCCGGTGGGATCCCCCAGCTGAGCAGCATCTCAGCTTGCTTATTGTAAGGCAGCCAGTCGCACTGTTGGTTTGTAGATCACTTATGTAAGGGCAGTCTTCTGTTTTTTTGTTTTTTTTTTTTCTCCCCTCTGGCTGGTGTTCACTCGCTGACCCACAGATGGCAGTGTGGGATAGCCGGTTTGAGCTGTGGTCATCTCTCATCTCTCTGGTCTGTTGGTTGAGACAGAAAACAGGCAGGTTCAGGTCAACATACAGCCTGTGGAGAACACCACAGACATTAAAAAGAGCTTTAAGTTAAAAAAAAAAAAAAAAAGCACCCACGGATCCTGGTGGAGCAACACAAAGCTGCAACATATTTACCCTCAAGTCCCACCATTCTAATGAAGCATTCTAATGCTTCTGCTGACTGTCACGCCGGAGAGGGTTCATTTGTTTTTACCTCTGCTCAGCTTTAGTGGGTGGTGGGTTAATGACCGCCCTGCGATCGTGTTCAGATACAATGATGCAAGACAGACCTCACCAGGACAAGAGCGCCGACTGTTTATTCACGCGCTTGTGTAGTGGTGCTGCTGAATCTCAGATAGGGGAGAGTGGGGTGATTTGAGCCTGCGGGGAAGCTGAGCCACCCCTTGTTTCCAGGCAACTACAGACAAAATTGGTCATGTGACTACAAATTTTTGGACAGTCATCTATTTTACTCACTCTGGGATGGAGAGAGGATGGATTATGTGGTAAGGAGTAAGATTCTTGTGAACAATTACAGACAAATTTGGAAAAATCTCACACGTGTTAACGCTTTCAGAAGTTTAAATATCAGGCTACGACATTAGTCTTGCATAGCCAGACCTTCTCCACATCGGTCAGTGCTGGAGAAAGGCCTGGCTCCATGCATACACATTTCTGCTATTGGGTTAAAAAAATGCCTTACCTTGTTGGCATTCGTTTGAACCAATCACAAACGTCTTGGGCAGCGCAAAGCCCAGGATGCAGCGACGGTACTGCTGCAAAATAGTGTTGCAGCTTGTTTTGATGAAACATTTGCACATTGGGAGGTGTGCTCTGGCATTAAAATGACTACATCACTGCAAAAGAAGAGCTAACAGCTGTTAGCTTGTTTACGTTCATACTATTAGTGTCCCAGGAGCTAATTTGCCGTTTTCAGTGTGAAGGTTGCAACTAGGAGGTTGTTCTCTTGTTTCCCAGGGACTTTGAAAACATGGATAGCGGACGCCGTGATGCCGCTTGAGGCAAGTGACCGATGGCAGGACTTACACCTGCAGTGTGCATCTGGTGAGTCAGACTAGCATGATATTAGCTCAAGACTACCGCTGGATGATACAGGTTTGTTGAAATGGTGGGGGCGGGGTAATTTGAGCAAAAGTCCTAGAGCAGTGTTTCTCAAACTTTTTATACCACGTATCAGGTCACTCAGAGACGCGCAAGAGGGTAATCTTAGTGTGCATTTATAAAATTTAATAGTTGTTTTCTCAGCAAATGCCCACCATCACTTTGCAGCTAGCATAACGAGAAGCACACATGTGGCTCAACTTACCCCACATTGGGGGCAACTTTAGCCAAGAGACCACTTTTTTAAAATTTTTTTAGGAAAGTAATTTTGAAAACTGTTTATTTTAGATCCAAATAATTATTCTCATGAATGAACCACATCCTGAAATAAATGTACACACTTTAGTTGGAGACATCACTGTCATGTCTTCACTTTGAATATGTTTCAAGTAATAACTGGTTCAACACACCCCACTCTCCCCTACTCAGGATACAAATGGTTTGACTGACTCTGGTGATGCCTCTTTACATCTGATCTCCTACCAACAGACATTTGTTGTCCTTTAACTACAATCACAATCAAACCTTTAATTGAAATATACAACTTTTTTGCTTTAAAGGGTCAGGTCACCCCAAATATTTTCCCTGTGGCCTGTAGTACCATTTATTCATCTAGATAAATGTGAGCTGCTGAGTTTTTTGAGATATTGGCCTAGAGATGTCTGCCTTCTCTCTAATATAATGGACAAAATGGCTCTCAGCTTGTAGTGCTCACAGCGCCAAAAAATACATTTGAAAAATTCAGTGTTAGTTTCTCTTTCCAAAAATCACAACCCAGTTACTCCAGATAATCCACAGACCTCATTGTGAGCAGTTTCATGCAGGAACTACTTTCTTTCTACTATAGTCTTGCTAGTAGAAAGAAAGTAGTTCCAGTAGATTCTACAACAGATATCTCCAAAACTTGGCAACTCGCTCCAAAAGACTGGCTGGAAAAAGTTTGTTGAGCTTCATCTGCCAAAAATAGTGGAGCCACTGCATTCTTCCAGGTGCAGGAGAAAATGATTTGAAGGATACAGTGAGAAGATGTTTGTGAAGTGTATGAAGAGCAACATTTGTCTCAAAGACAAAGAAACTGCTTCCTAATTCAGTGGTTTTCAAACTAGGGTCCAGGGACCAAGAGGGGTGCTTGATTGTGTTTGTGGGGTCCCCAGCAAAAAGAGGAATAGAATATTTTAACTTTTATCACATTTTTCTGAAGTTGGAACAAGGAAAAAAATTGGGTCAGCCATCTTGATTTTAATTCATAGTAAGCCTGGTTTGAACATTGATTAACTATAAAGACTATCTTCAGACCTAAAATAAATAAAGAAATAAAATGTATAATGTTCCTTATAACAAAATCCTTTAAAATTTGGGGTTTGTTGTCTAAGGTGCATCTATTGTGTGAGTCCTTGACTTGAAAAAGTTTAGGGAACCCCTGTCCTAATGTTCTGTTCATTACGGTTGAGCGTGTTTATGTCATGCTTTTTACCTATCTCCACAGTCAAGATTTATCAACTAAGCAGAGTTTTGAATGAATTAAAGTATTACTTTTATCATAAAAAATATGTTTGCTAAAATGACAAGTGATACAATTTGTTTTAAGGAGCTTTCACACTGCTGCACAGCCCTCTGCCTGCAAGAGCATTCCCCCAAAAGGCAAGGCGTTTTTAAAAGTGGCTGCTGCCACTGCGGTCCAAGGCTTCAGTGAACGTCACGGCACTGGTACAACCCACCCAAAAGTCCACAACACGTGTTGGCGTACTAGCGTGCAAATTGCTGTATGAACATGTGTACGGTAAAATTAGAGAGAAGAAACATGGCCCCGTCATGTAAATAATTCCCCAAGAAGGTAGGCTTCAATCATTGGCTCCACAAGCAGAATGTATTGTTTTTCCTGATATGTGGCTGGCTCCCTGTTGTACAGCTCCCTGTGTTCAAACGCCAGCATTATGAGCTCCTCCATGTTTGCTTCTGTCTGAACTGTGATGCCTGCTATTTCTGCAAAGCCCATCCTCTTGCATTTGATTGGCCAGAGCCAGGCAGTTACGCCAGAAAGTTCAGCACGGCGATGGAGCAAAATCTCTGTGTGTTCACGTATGTGGCAAACACTTCTTACCCATAATGCTGTAATTGAAAGATGTTTATGTTGTTATATTATTATATTGTTTTCAATATTCATCAAGACACAGAATGAAGTAGAAATGCAGAGGTAATGAAAATGTATCATTACCATTTGTCAGTGATGCCTTGTAATGTTCCTTTTGTGGAAAAGTTTGACCCAAACCTCTGTCTCACAGGAGGATAGGGCTGCACAAAAAGGTCAGAGAGACAACAAGAACTGAAGAACTGTCTCCTGGGATACCTGCGTAACTAATTACATGAAAACTAGGCCCTTCCACTATGTAAAGTTCACTGCAGAGCTTGTTAAAAGTTCAACACACAAATCAATCAGATAACAGAAGCTTCACCCTGCTGCTGAAAACATGCTGCTTAGATCTGATGATGCTTCTCATCATCGCCAACCCTCCACCTGTTTTGGTTCAGCTTTACTATCAAAGACACTATCTGGACGTAAAACCTTTGAAACCCAGACACTGAACAGCAGGATATGTGTAAATGCTACTCAAAGTGAGTTTAAGTTAATTCAAACTTTAGTCTCACTGTATTACAAAATGAATCTCTGCCGTCCTCCTAACACAGAAATATTACATCAAATTTCACACTTAATTATATCTGAGGCAGAGGGAAATGTACTTTGCTAAATGAGCCTCTTAAGAAACAAAATACTGCAAATGAGACAATTTAAAGGTGATTTAAAGATTTTGGATGATGACCTGCATAATATCCCACAGTTTCCTCTCAGATTAGGCTGTATGTTCAGGTAAATGTGGTTTATTTTGTCTATAAGTTGTTGGGTCTGACTGATATAGGATAATGTATGATTTTCCCATATTAATCAGTACCATCTTCTCAGTCTGTTATCACCAGCGAGCATACTGTTTCGTATACTGGGGCTGATAGCTAATCAGGAGCAGGTGTATACAGTAGGGAGGATAATGACCAGGTGATGGGGAAACACACTGAGGACAACTGGTGGACAGGTGAGGAACTGCAGGGCCAAAGTCTATAAAACAGCAAACCACACAGACACAGCCTGATGATAGTTTTTGATATTCAAACTCTTCATTAATAATTTCTAAGTATGTTTTGTTTTTTGTCTTCTGCTGCCTAGTAATCAGAGGGAAAATTTGTCACTTTTCATGTTGATGTCCAGTCAGTGTTGATAGTAAATGTAGTCACTTGAAGCAATAAATTCCTCGGTGCTGCTGTGCTGAGCAAGAAAGCTGAGTTCTCCGGCTTCTGGACCTGTGCCAGCAATGCCTACATGTACCAAGATGCATTGCGAATGACCTTCTGACACCCATGCCCATGTTGCTGTATATTACCACCCTAGCCTATAGCTACTTTGCTGGCCAAAACATAGCATTAGGTGACAAAAATACTCATCTAGAACATCCCCTGCCTATCTGGAGACAGAGACTAGAAATCTAAGCTGAAGCAGCACCAATGACATCACTGTGTCAACAGCTGTGCAAAGAACAACAGATTGTGTGGTAGGATAACTTTTTCTTTTTATAGCAGGAGGAATTTATTCCTTTAATTGACTAGATTTACCACGGACACTATCTGGATATTCTTTTTTTTTTTTAGTATTTAATTTTAAAGAGAAACATCAAAGATTTGGAAACAAGTTTTTATGGGCTTTAAAGTAGTAAAATGGTTCAATAGTTACTTCTTGATGAACAAAAATCTCTTCATGAACATTTATAAGCAGGATCTTTGGCTACAGTGCAGGTTTCCAGATATATGATCACTTAGCACAGATTTCGGTTTCGGTTCCACAGTACCAAACATGGCAACCTCACCATGACAGCAAGACTCTGGGAAACTGCAAGTCACTGCTCCCAGCTATTGTTCGCCAAGAAATACTAGCAGAACAACTTCCCTTAAATCCACAAATTGTCATCTTTACATTTCTGTTTGTGACCAGGTTAACCAAACTTGATGCAAGTTACTGAGGCTCTCCTTAATACCATTATGGTTTCAAAGTTTCAGTGCAAACCAAAAACAAACCATGGTCCATAACCCTAACCCTAACCCTGATGCGGACCAAAAGGAGCAAGACCTGATAGATACTGATGAGCACATTCAAAAAAGAAAAAGTCCAGAGTGCTTGGAAGTTCAAACAAGTGTAACGAGGGTGCTGTTTGAAACGTGGTATAATTGATCTGTATAAGTCATGTAGTATATAAATATGCAAATCATTTAGTTACATGCATGTATGTATGTAGGTATGCATGTATGTGAAGTGAGGGTTTTTTCCCTGATTAAAATTCTAACGAGAGGTGGGGACAGGAGGGGAGACATCAAAAACTGTCTATTCCATCCCCGCCTCCAAAGTCTGAAATATACACTTGAGGAGCGAGCGAGTAGTTGAGCAGTTGTGGGTGCGCAGGAAGGGGTGGGCTCGGGCTTGCCACCACCCCTCGCCTTTCATTTGTGCACAGGGAGCAGAGATGCTTCCTTTTGCAACAATGGTTTTGTGCTCGTGAATACTGTTCTGTGCGCACACATCACGTGCACGTGGCTCGTTTTTACGTGTGCAGGTGAGCAGCTCCATTTCTAGCTCTTAATCAGTCTTTTGGCTTCTTTTTCGTTGCAGCCGATGGGCCTTCTCCTTCCTCTCTTCAAAAAAGCAGCATGCAAAATCCGGTTTGGACATTGATTTTGACATTGATTGGACATTACCATGGTAACGGTAGAAGCTTCAAAGTTTTTGACGCATTTGGGTCAGCCCTAGAAGTTGGCTGTCAGTCCTTTCCAGTGGCCGTGGGTTCAATTCCAACCTGCGTCCCTTTGCTGCCTGTCTTACCCTCACACTCTCTCCCTCCTGCCCTGTCTCTTTACAGCTCTACTATTATAACACAAGCAAAAGGGCTGAAAAAATACTTCAAGACAAAATGTTGAACTACTCTCTTATATTACACTGTAAAAACAAAAAACTTTTTGAGAGCTCAACTCAAGTTTTGAAAAAGTTTTTCCAACTACTGATATTTTATTGAGATAATTAACTTTTAGATAAACTTAAAGCTTTGAATTTTAGAAACTCAAAACATTTAATCTAAAAAAGAAATATTGAGAAAATTCACTGAAGTGAAGGTAAATGTTAAAATTTCAATATTTTCAATGTTAAAAAAAAAAAAGACAAATCAGGTTCGCAGCTAACTGTGACCAATGATTAAATTCTCATTTTTTTAGCTTCTACAACTAAAAGATTCAAGTTTATCTAAAGACAAAAAAGTAAATGATCTCAACTAAAGATCATAGGTCAGCAAAACTTTTTAAGGTTTATTGCAAAAACTTAGGAATTTGAGTTGGGGAAAAACTCAAAAATGTATTGCAGTGCATTGCCTTGAAATTATAAGTCATCTCAACCAGTTTTTACAGTGCAGGACGACATCATACCTACTGTCCAAAGCAGGTTAAAGGAGACGAGCAACATGTGTTGACCCTTTCGCACTGACTGCAAACAGTCTGCTTTGTCCTCACATTTTTTTTTTTTTTTTTTTTTTGAAGGGTATACGGCATAAACTAATTTCGCTATCTCTCTTCTTTTCCTCTCCTCCTCCTCCTGTTTTTTTTTCTCTCTTCAGTCTGGTGCAAACCATTCATCTTTATTTGAGCTGCTAAATTATAATGTTAAACATAACTCAAGTCTCTGTAATGGAGAGGACGACCCAGTTCCCCACTGATTGGCAGTCTACCAGTAACTTCAGCTCATCACATCTTCCCACCAACTGGCTTCCCTGTCCCCCGCCTGTCTCACAGCTAATTTTATTGATGGCGCCATCTTACACAAGACAGGAAAGTGAGTCAGTTCGATTTTCCGCAGCTATCTTGTGTAATTCTTACACCTTTCTGTCCTCTCGGAGCAGTCAAAGCTAGCAGTTAGTATATCATAATTAAAGGGAAATTGGTGATAGTCGAACGAGGATTGAAAAAGGCAATCAAAGGCGCTGTCAGATGAACTACCTGAACCTGGCTCAATCGATGAAAACACCGGGGATTCGTTATTGTGAGGAGAAACGCTGCTATTCAAAGGAAAATAATTTCATAACGCTCTCCTTTTCTCAACATAGGTGGCTGCTCTGGATGAGTAATTTCAGCTAAAAGATATAAGGGCGCAGGGAAAGAAAGGCACAAGTGGAGGTGAGAGGAAGGTGGATGAGGGAGAGAGAGGTGCTGGAAGACAGTATATCTACAAAATGAAGGCACTTAAAGACTATTTTTATCGTCCAGCTTCCTATGGTACCTGCACTTACAGGTGTCTTTGTCTCCTCTGCTTAACTTTACATTTACTGCAATAACAAGCCAATCAAAAACCACATTTCACTTTTGCAGGAATTCGATGGTGTTATTTTCACACATTTGCCTCTCGCTCACAGCCCTGTCTGTAGGCCTTTTAGGGGGTTATCTAAAACCATCTTGGTGTGTAACTCCAAGAACATATAAGACTCCAGCTGCTGCTGGATTAAAACTAACTCTGTGGTCTTATCCTCCTCAATGAAGAAAACCGAGTACAATTAAGAATTTTTAAGCATTTGACTACACTGCGAAAAATGAATATCAAGAAAGTAAAAAAAAAAGCAAAGTCTTATTTTTTTGTCTAAAAAACAAAATAATCTTGTCAAGCAAGTTTTGCATTAAAAGTAACAAAGAAATAAGACTTTTTCTTGCTTTCTTAAAAAAAATTCCTTCTTTTTTTTGGATTGGCATTATCAGTTCAGTCAGACTCAGACAACCGACCTCATCCACTCCTCACAGATTATGTTTACATAGAGACATTGAGGAGTGTAGGAACACAGCCCTTGCTCACCAAGCCAGGACAGGCCTTGAACAAGAGATCTCCAATACTGAAGTATTTATGACTTTTAAGTAAACAACAACCTGAACAGATACAAATTCTTTCAGAGAACTTTTGGCGCCATTCCCTTAAAAGGCGTTAAGAGAAGAACCCGCCAGGACGCTCACCCCTCCCCAGGGTGTCCTGATTCACATCACACTGACACGGGAAGCCGTTAGTCAAGACACTTACGAACCTTTGATATTCTACAACTTATCCCTAAACAACCCCTTCACGGCTACTAAGCCCTGCTAAGAAGTAAGCTTCTTTGTGTTAAAGACACTGAAGTTGTTCTAAGGACCAGTATTCCTTCTCCAGAACAACACTTTCTCCTTCTTTCTCTATCTTCTTACATTTACATCTTCTAGCTGATATAACAACCAAAGAATCCCCTTTTGCTCTGCTCCATCCTGCTCTCCCCTTCTCTCCTGATAAGATGCCAAATGGGGTTGTAAATCTCAAATTCCTTTGTAAGGACTGATTTTGTGTGTTAACAAACTCAAAACTTCTCCTGAAAGTGAAAATGAACATTTAATCAAAGTCTGTGTACTGTATCCTTTTCCAGAACTCATTTCTGAATAATTTGATACAACTCTCATTTCTGTATGTTATAGTTTAAGCTAGTTACAATTTCATGCATTTAATCACAAAATGTTACATGGAGTCACATTGCCATCCTTTGGCGACAGTTAACAAAGTTCTTGCAGGAATCTTATAAGTATCATTTGAAGTTGAATGTGGTTAAATTGATTAATCAACATGTTTTTCCACAGTATGTTATCTTCACTTTTTGCATGTCTTGTGTTACAGAAACTTAGGATAGTTTGTAGCGTTTCATAAGAAACGTTTATCGACTCTGTTAAATGTAACATGATAATCCTGTTTAATATGTTTTGATGAAAACCGATTTTTGAACATAATGAGAAAAGTATGTGTCTATCGCGCATAATATTTAAAACCTTACAAACCACGTTAAATTCGTTTAATTCGCTCCCGAATAAAAATAATCAAAGTCTAAAGTGAAGAGGCCCGCCTGCCAGAAACACGCCCACTCAAATGCATTTGATAAGAGTATCGATCTCGGCGCCTCTCTTCACTTCGTTTCTTCACTTCGTCGTTTCACTTCATTCGTTTTCTCTTCATCTGTTCACTTCATTCTTCACTTCGTCGTTTTCTCTTCATTTCTTCATCGTCTTCGCTTCATCGCTTCCTCTCCTATCCTTCACAGTTTCTTCACACTTAGTAACTTTTTAAGTATTTTCCTTTTACGAACTCCAGTTGCGTTTTTCAGCACATGCTTTTCCATTGAATTTGAATTTTGCTTTTCAGCTATTCTTATATGTTTTGCATTCATTCTTCAAGTGATTATCTCAATTACCTTGTTTTTACGTTTGCGTATTTTTACTCGAGTAACTTTTTCTTCACAAGATTTTTATTTTAACCTCATCCCGAGTTTTGACGATTTTTAAAAGTTGCATTCAGGAACGCCTCGGTTTTTCCTGAATTCTGCCTTTTTGCAACGCTTCAGACAACATTTTTCTTTTACGCGTTGATAATAATTTAGAAAGCAAGATCGAACGGCCAACGAGATTGTTTTCAACTTTATTATAAGCGAGTAACTACAGTCATCAGACGGAGCTACTATCCGACCTATAACGCCTCTATCACCAAGAACCACCTGGTCCAGAGCTGCCAGAGACTCACTGAAGTTGCTCTCAGTGTTGGTTTCTTTTTGCCGAACTAAAGACTCTGTAGCCACGGTAACGGACGTTTGAGGACCGTCTAGAACCATCGCCAAGGCCGCCACTCCACGCCACTGCGTCCCCGCTAGCATCGTCTCGTTGGGAGGCTGTGTCCAAGGTCTGCTGGTGCCGCCACGAGGTTCGGGTCCGCCGAGCACGTCCGAGCCTGATCCACGCTGCAGAGAAAGTAGGCAAAACTCACCCACCAACCGCAGCCGTTGTGATAAGAGTTGATGTCGGATAGAAGGCTTATCTGATTTAATTTTAATTCTAATCTATGTTTGCTAAATAAGCGGTTTTACACATAGTCCACATCTACGTGTTTTAACCTCTATTTACAAACACATACTCTCTCATTATCGTCAACTACAGTACCATTGAATTACCTACATTAAGGTCCATATATATTATTGTATTTCGTGTATTCATCTACCTCCATTGATTATTCATATATTCATATGTTAACTCATTAATCTCTAATAAATCCTCATTTATCGCCAAGTCGTTGTCTGTGGATATCTCTTCTGATACAGGAATTAAGATCAATGTACGGAAGAATTCATAACCCAGATGAGATTGATTCATAACTAACAAGTGTACTGATCAATTAATAACTGACTTGCGTAGTTATTATTATATTACAGTAATTTCCTCTAATTTTGAGGTGGTGCCCCCTATTGTTAATAAATGTTATTGTAGGAACATTTATTTCGAGGTATTAATATCATATTCCCCTACAGGAGTGATGAACACATATCTTGGACCCCTGTCAAAGCCTGCAGGTGGATGCTGGGGTGGTGGGGCTGAATGAGCAGGCAGTGACGCTGAGGCAGGATAGCAATGGTATTGAGAAGCAGAGGGAGAGATGGGAGGTTTTAGTGGTTTAAATAGACCGCCAGTTCAACTCAGTTTGACTTGGCCTGTCAGCCCAGCCCGGTAGGGGTTTGCATTTCCATTACAACAGGGCTACCCACTTGAAGGTGTGTCTTTTGCATGAAGACAAGCTCGAGGAGGCTCGAGTCAAGTGGCTGTAAAGTGGTGGATAAACCATTCATATATGTCTCTATGATAAACACAGTTTCCTAAAATTCTTCACAATAAAAGTCTTGGGTTGTTTAGTTATTTAAACGCTTTTATTATGAAGCAGCACAAACAGGAAATGTTTTCATTCGGGGGTTTCATCAGCAGTAATTTAACACAACTTCGACACAACTGAAAGCAAATATGAAACAGTAAAATAATGCAGATACCTGACAGTACAAACCGTGACACAGGAGAGAAACTTCATTTCAAAACATAAAGACTCTGTTAGAAGCTGCAAAAGTACTGAGAGCTGAACATTAAGAGACTTTAAGAAACGGCTTTCTTTCTGCTCTCCTGCACACACAAGCTCAGTAACACAACTCACTTGTTCAAGTGGGAGAAAAGGAGGATCATCATGGGTTGGCCATGGCCGGTGAGATGTCACCGCAGCCTGCTTGGAGGAGAGTTGGGCTCCCTTTGGCCCAACTCCAGTGAAGGTTCATCTTTGGCGCGGCTCAGTGCAACCAAAAGCGCCGGTAGAAAAGGCCCATATGTTCAGCAACTACAGTATATGGCACCAAATTTCAGTTTGCTCACACATTCACCCCTTCCCTGGACGATGGACACAATGTTGTCAGTATTTTTCATTAATGTTCCTTAACTGTTTTAATATAAAAAAAATACTAAAAATAAGAATGCTTCTGGTGCCTTAATTTAAGACAAAGTCACTTGTTTTCATCATTGTTTTTGAATAAATCATGCCAAGTTTTTTTTTTGTAATTATTAATCTCAGTTTAATATATTGACTCTTGAGGTCAGCTCAGTCAAGAAACCAAAATATTCAGTTTCAAGAAAATGTGTCTTAATTTAAGCTTTTTTTGCTGTCAGTCTTAAATTAAGATAGAAATTCTTAAAGTCAGCTTAATGAAGAGACCATAATTCTCATTTTAAAGAATAACTTCGGTATTTTTCAACCTGGGCCCTATTTCCCCATGTGTATGTGTGTGTATGATTGATAGGTACAACTCGTTTTAAAATTGGTTCAGTATTGAGGGAGGAAAACGGCTGTCCCACTCGTTGTCCTCTGTTTTCTTCCGGCAACAAGCAAAGATCCCGCAAGATTTCATCACACACAGCCCAGAGGAAGTGAACGGTAAGAGAGACGCTTTGCATGCTGTTAACAGAGATTACACTGGCGATCTGAGCCGGACTGTGGCGAAAAAAAGCACTTTTAATGCACAAACTTTTACGGGACATATTTGCCCTAATATCTACTGTTATAACCTTCCTCACTACTGAACCAATTTTAAAACGATTCGTACCTATCAATCATACACACACATACACATGGGGAAATAGAGCCCAGGTTGAAAAATACCAAAGTTATCCTTCAAGTAAGCATTTCTTAAATAAATGATTTTTTTTTTTCTAGTTTTAAGGACTATTATGGTCTTTAAGTGGTTAAGATATTCCTTTATTCGTCCCATAACAGGGAAATTTGCTAGATTTAGAAGCTACTTTTAAGAATTCTAGCCAAGCAAAATTTGCTTACCCAAATGACATTTGATTATATATAACAAAATCTGCCTTCTTTCTAGTATGGCTGTTTTTGCAGTGTGTGAATTGTTCTACTACACCTGTGTATGTGAAAACATTTAAATTAATCATCATTTTAATTTTTAATGAATACAGTGTCTAACATTGTAAATATTGCTCAATGTATCTGCCAGCCACAAAAGGAATACATAATGGAAACATACAGTGCAGATCCTGGGAGGGCACAATCACTCCACCCCAACTTTTGATAATCATGAAGTTGCTCCCCCCAATAAATTATGTCTAAATACACAACAACAAAACCATTTAAAATTCATATGTAAACACAATTTTTTATGTACTGTGTATCCGGCTCAGTGGTAGGACCTGCATATATCACTTTCCTGTTATAAGAGAACAGGGCTGGTCAATGCAGGTACGTCTGTGGCAAACACTTCATGTTGGGTTAGTCGTTACTGAGTAAATGACATGTGCCGATCAGAAAAGAGTCTGAGTGATGGTGTAACTTAAGGTTTTGCTAGGAAAAAATATGGACCTACCATAAAACACCAGCTTTTAGAGTGGAGTTTGGTTTAACAGTCATCCACTTGAATAAGTGCCAGGCCAGAGAGTAGAGCTGAGTTGAGCTAACCTACCTACTATTAATGAAACCTGTAAATAGCATCAAGTAAAAAAGACAGTATGCTTAAAAACCTGTTTTCTACTTATAAAAGTTATGATGAGATCTGTGCCTGTGCACACAAATACATAAAAATGGCCACCAGCTGCTATAACTGCATAGTCTACCCTCGGTTTTTGTTGCCTAAACATACAGAGACAGAAACAGAAGTGAGGGGAATATGAAAGGAAGTGGATTTTTAAAAGAAAAACAAGCTAAATTTAATTTTGCCATTGGCATACTTCAGTTGTACTTTGTATTTTGTGCTCATTGTGCAAATGTTAGCACATAGTTGTTATGTATGTGCGCCTATGTATTAAATCAAAGCTATAATATGTAACATTTCCGCATTAAATTGTCTAATTGTCTAATATATTTTGTTGAGTTGTGTACTTACATTACCCCAAATGTTTCCAACAATGTTCAAACACAGAGAAATGTATAATTTATACAAGGCGACTGTGCATTGCCTGCTAATTTTTGGGGGCTTATATTAATTTCCTGGAGACTTACACAAACCCTACACATGATCACAACTTTCCTTATCGTGGTCTGACTCACCAAATGTGAACTGTCGGTATAAGCCTGCCATTGGCTGCCTGTTTTAGGCAGAATTTGCATTTTCAAAGACCCTCTTGCTGCGAGAAACAATAACAACCTCCTGGCTAACAACCCACATGTTAAAATTGCAGGTTAGCACCTGGGTCGCTAATGGCACGAACGTAGACAAGCTAGCAGCTGTTACCTTTTCTTTTGCAGGTATTTAGACATTTTAATTCCCGGGCTGGCCTGCTCACATGCAAATGTTCCTTCAAAATAAGTCACAGTTGGTGCATCCTGGGCTTTGCGCCACCCAACACAATTGTGACTGGTTAAAAGAAAAGCAAACAAGCCAGGACATTTTTTCCTCTGTATCAGAATGGTAATGTGTTGAGCCAGATCGTTCTCCAGCACTGGCACCACACTGTGGAGACAGGTCTGGATATGCAAGACTAACCTAACCCTTGCTGTAATATTAACCTTAACCTTAACCTTAACCACTGACCCAAAAATCAGCATTTTAGCAACTGGGGACACGACTTCTGTCCCCGATTGCACCAGAAGTCCCCAATTAACTGGTCTTGAGTCTGAAATCTGTCCCTGAAAATAGCTTAAGTCATACCCACACACACACACAAATACACACACCTCTTTCTCTCTTCTTGCAGCCTCTCCTCAGCTGTCTCTTGTCCTGCCAATCCCATCCCCATTTTCCATCAAACAAACCACGATTGTGAATGCACAACAGGTCTGGCAAGTCATTAGACAACAAGCTTATATGCAGTATTAATTCACTTCATAATGCATAACATAAGCAATCACAGGTGCACGACAGATGGGTTCCTGTGCCGCCTTGATTCCAAACGACATCACAAGGAAAGGTAAATGACAGCTCAATTAAGCCTAAAAACATCAGGCCACATACAAAGATCTCAAATGGCCGTGACACTTTTTTGTGTGCAAAGAATAAACATGGAAACATAACACATCTGGGCTGTAGCTTGTGCTTCACTCACACAATTTTTCTGGTATCTACTATTATAACTGTTGCACTGTATTATCTGCAGAATGATTACCTCGCAGGTCAAGATTCTGACTTGATAAAAGCCCTGAAATCTGCGATATGTTACGCCAAGTGTGGCAAGGCGAGCGGTATAAGGAAGTTGCTGACAACGCCACCTGGGGGCTTCCACCCCAGGATATAAACAGGATTTAGAAATGACCAAATTCAATTTGAACCAAGGCACACAGTTCGAAAAATCCCACAGGACAAGAGCGTGATTTCCAATTATAAAAATACTTTTATTAAACGATTATTTTAAAAAGGAGCAACAGACTAAATGATAACAATATATATAATGATAAGGAGTGATATGAGGAGTTACCAAAGGAAAAGGGGACAGGGCTGGGGCTTACCACGACAGCGGTGACAACAAAAAAAGGGAGGAATCCAAACTACACTGCACCCGTGACACAGCAAACCAAAACGTGAAAAAAAACCACCACCAAGGGAACCGCTGTCGCTCTGGGCCCTCAGCACCTGTCAAAAGAAAAGAACACAATTAAAAACAGGAAATCAAGGCAACCCTCACACACCATACCCAAAAGAAACTATTCTAAATCAGAAATTATCTAAATAAGAAACAAAAAGGTTTCTAATCAACAAATCAAATATAACCCAAAAACCCAATCAATAATAACTCAAAGGAAGAAATAACAAATGAAAATAGAAATAAACTCAGGTAATTAAGTGTCTGCCACTCTGATTAACAGTCTCCAGCTGGCTTGCGTCTTATGAGAGGGTGGGGACACCCTCTCCTGGCTTGCACTGACCACGTGTCCAGGCTGTATTGCCACGGCTTTGACCGCCGACAGTGGGAATAAACAAGAGTCCGATATTGTACGAGCCGGATCAGAGCGCCAAATTAAGGCGATTGGAGTCTCACATTAGCCAAGCCACAGGAGTAACAGAAGAGACTAAAAAAAGATGAACAGAACCAAAACAGCAGCGAGGCTCACAGCAGCAAGTGACGGCCGCGCACTGCAAAATAAACAAATTAACCTAGTTAGAAGTTGTGTATAAACATTAAAAAAAACAACAAAAGCTACAAATAAACATTTCCTACCGGAGAGCAGGATCAAGGTGTCACAACAGCGGCAGGAGGAGGAAGCCCGCAGCTCAGACTCCGCCAGCGATGGCTGGGAGAGAATAATAATCAATAAACCTCGGACCAGACCATCAGCAGCTTAATATAAAAGGCAGACAAACTAAGCGCCTTACCCACAGAGAGCGCACAGCGCACACAGGCCTAAAGGAGACAGTCCAGCTCACGGTAACACCACACTGATAGACTGAGCAAAAAAACGGAGTAAACACACGCACGTAACGCTGCATAAATTGAGTAGAGCAGAGCATGCATACCTTTGTTTTGAAACCCGATCTGCTGACCCGCGAGACGCCGCCACGCACGCGGCTGTCGGCTCCGTGAAGGAGGAAGAGGAAGCGGAGAGAGAGAGAGGAAGGGTCCGACCGGGTGTATTTATAGGCGATCGCTCGCTCATTAGCTGCCACACTGCCCCTCACGGCGGGGAGTGTAGAGCTACCCTGCCACATCTACCCCCAGATTTTGCATCGTCGGCCCGACGATGAAACAAAGATAATACAGATGCTAACACCAGGGCCTGAAAACAACCATTTGGGCATTAGACACAGGCTGTGATGGATTACCATGCTGGCCTGCAGGCAAAGGGAGATGGTGAGGGTTAGAATGGTGGCCAGCTGTAGTGCGAGCAGTCCGACCGGAACCTGCTGACTGGTGCTGGGTTGCTCTGAGGGGACAAAGAGCAAGCAGATGGTACAATGCCGTTCGATGTAGGAAGTGCACTTGAGCTGGCTTGAACCTCTGAACGGGTTTTCAGCAGAGGAACTACTTGGACTGCAGGAGGCAAAGGTGTTTCAGGCACCAAGAGCCACAAATCACCATCACTGGGGGAGTCAGCCTCCCCCCTGTCCTGGCTGCAAGGCGGGGGAGCCTAGGAGGGGCTGCGGGGAAACTCAGGGCCAAGAACAGCTTTCAACATGTCTCGAGGACTGTTCGTGCCTGATGCGGGTTATGCACCGGAGCGACAGTGTAGACTGCCCCTTGATTTGCTGGGGCTTTTTAACACCTGGTGAACAACATGGCTCCAGATATCTGGATTTTATGCCGCCCCCTAGAAACTGTGATCTTTTAGATACACCAACTGGCCCCTGGCAAAGGTGCCTCATGAACTCTCTGATCGGGGCGCCCCTTTCCCGGGCGACCAGCAGCAGCCAGCAACCGCCCCGAGCACCCTTGAAAGCCACATTAAGTCTGGCCTGATGCTCAACACCCAATCCTGTACCTCCCCACGTACCGGATCCTGAACTCGCCCTAAGAGGAAATCAACAGGAAGACGAGGTTCTCTACCAAAATCAGATAAAAAGGTGACTCTCCTGTACCCTGATGAGGGGTGGTATTGTATGAAAACAACACTTGAGGCAAAACAGGAGACCCAATCCCTTTTTCTTGGAAGCTGGAAGAGTGCGCAAAAGGTTGGGGGAGGGTTCGGTTAAACCGCTCGCACTGCCCGTTGCCCGCTGGATGGTACGGGGTAGTGCGAGATTTAGCGACCTCATACAAACGGCAAAGCTGGTAAATCAAGGCGCTCTCAAAGCTCCTACCCTGGTCTGAGTGCAGACGGCTCGGAACACCAAATTTGTAGAACCACTCAGTAAGGGGGACGGGGCCACAGTGGAGGCCCGTTGGTCCCGTGTGGGACAGCAACAGTGAACTTGCTAAAAACATCCGTCATAATCGGACATTTTCAACACCACTGCGGGAAGGCTCAAGCAGGGTGAAATCAAGGCCACAATTTCATTAGTTTCCGAGGCAAGCAAATGACCCATGAAACTATGTGGAACCGAACCAGAATCTTTAGCAACCTGGCAACGCTCGCACTCTTGGACCACCTTTTAATGTTTTGCGGACATCCCTGGCCAGCACAACGCTGCTTCACCAGATCGGTGGTCCGTTTCAATCCCCCTGATGGCCATGCTCCTGATGCAACCGATTTAAAGTCTCGTGCTTCAGGACAGCAGGCAGAATCAGCGGGAAAAGGATTCACTCCCACCATGAGGCTGAAAAACTGTCGGTGGAAGACCCCCTCTCTTTCGACCAAACGGTCCCACGACGCAACAAAGCCATGGCTGGCTTTGAAACCTGCGGTCTTTTCGGCGGGAGTGGGTTTAGCCTGTCTCCGCCAAAACACCAGAACTTCACTTACAAGGGGACTATCTCCTGCAAGGCACGAATATCAGCAGAGGAGTGGATGGAAAAGCAGATACAACACCCTGAGTTGCCACCACTTTTGGGTCTGGCCCCCGCTGCAAGCTAAAGGGGCCCTTGGGATTGAAGTGCCGGGCAACAACACCCTCAGCCACCCCGAACCAGACAAATACTGCCGAGAAAGTGGCGTCAGCGTTGCGATTACTGCGACCTGAACGATACTTGATAGCAAAATCAAATGCAGCCAACTGAGCAGCCCAGCGATGCTCAGTGGCTCCAAGCTTGCAGACTGCGGTAGCTAAACGGGTTGTTATCAGTGAAAACCAGACACTTATGGCCCACAATATTCCCGGAACTTTTCGGTCATGGCCCACTTCAACGCCAAAAATTCCAATTTCATGGAGCTTTTAGTTATCCATTTTTGCGCTCGGGGCCTAAGGCCCGGGCTGGCATACGCTACAGGCTGAACGCCTCTGTCGGTCTCTTGAGAGAGCACTGCCCCGAGGCCACTGTGACTAGCGTCAACCTCCAAAATGAAAGGACGAGAAAAGTCGGCATAAGTCAGAACCGGGGCCGAAAACCAACCTCGACTTCAAGGCCTCAAAACTGGCCTCACACTGGGACGTCCAGGAAGCACCAAGAGCCTGCTCTGACCCTTTTCTGGACCTTTTGCTGGTAAGCTCAGCCACTAACTTATGCAGAGGACTGGCCAATTGGGCAAAGCCCCCTACAAACGCCGGTAGTAGCTGGCGAAACCCAAAAAGGAGCGCAGCTCGGAAACATGTCGGGGCCGTTTTTCCCTTGGACACAGCCTCAATCTTTCAGGGTCTGTGGAGACCCCTCCACTGGAAATAACATGGCCCAAGTACTTAACTTCCTTCTGGAAGAAAGGTGCACTTCTCAAGTTTGGCCTTCAAGCTTCCTTTTGAAGGCGACCCAAACAAAAACTTTCAGACGCTGCAGATGTTGGGACACGAGGAGGAGAAGATGACAATATCATCGAGGTACAGAGGAGAGACTGACCTTGCTGATCTCCAAACATTCTCTGCATCAGCCGCTGGAAAGTACCTTGGGGGGTTACACAGTCAAAGGCATCCGATTGAACTCGAAAAGTCCGAACGGAGTAAAAAAAGGCAGTCTTGGCCGATCTGGCTCCGATACTGGCACTGGTTGTACCCACTGGCAAGATTTAATGGTTGAAAAAACCAGGGCACCACTGAGGGCATCTAGGGTTTCCCCAATGCGAGGCAAAGGGAAAGCGTCCCTCCTACTTACTGTTAAGAAAGGGCGATTTAACTACGCACAAACGCAAACTGCCGTCCTTCTTACGACCAAAACGATGGGCGAGGGATAAGGCTACTGCTCTCCTTAATTGACCTGCGCTTCAAGAAGCTGGTTGATGTGACTTTTACAGGGTTCATACTCAGAGGGGGGGATACGGCGGTATCTCTGCCTCACAGGGACATCATTTCCAAAAAGTGGAATGTCATGGACACAAGGTTGGTACAGCCCAAGTCTCCATCATGGGTTGCAAAGACTGAACTGTACTCCTGTAACACAGACCTCACCTCTACCTGCTCTTCCTCTGTCAACATGGACAGGTCTACTTGTGGCGCAACCCCTGAGGTTGAGCTAGAAGCTGCTTGGGGAAAAGACGGTAGCTGTAGTCGGCCTCACTTCAGTTACCCTGTGGGTAGACTAACAACTTGGGCGCTACTGAGAGCACCCAGACAGGTACGTGGGTACAGGGGGAATATCAGTTGTCCCCACATTGACCACCGGAATATACGCCGTACCCCGGACAACATGAACCAAACAGGGGGAACCAGCAAAACCCCTTTGGCAGACCAGAGTCAGGGGGCTCAAACAGCACAGCCTGATCTGAAAAATGTGATGAAACACGTGCTGGGCCCCCATCTTCATTATCCCCCCAGGGATGCGAAAAGGGGCCCCCTTAAACCCTTGCACCCAACTGAACAGCAGGGTTTTCAGGAACCTGGGGTGCAGCCTGGTGACATTTCTGAAGAGCCCAAAGACTGGGCCAGGGGCCTGTAACACGAGGTGCATCGAACAGCGACCGGGCCCTAGCCCCAAAAAAAATCTTGATAACAACGTCTAATACGTTTTATCCCAAGACTCCAGGGACTGAGGTCACAGCTCCAGGGGGTTTTTTAACAACCAAAATCCCACAACGGGACATCACCTTGTCACAAAGGGTCACATCAAGCTCTAAATAGCAAATACGGAATGGCTAGCCATTAGCTGCCCGGAGCCGCAACCAATTACAGGACTGCAGGCATCATGGTCCCCCAAAGGGGCAAAATGCTCCTGAAAAAAACTCTCCGTGATGGTGGAAACCCGGACCCAGTATCCACCAAACATGACCCAAGACATTGCCCATCAAAACATTTACATTTGGACAAGAGGACATTAAACCAGACAGTTTACTTTTTACAGAGCCGGAGGTGCCCCCCCGAGCTGTGGCTCAAAGCTCAGCGGGCGTCAGTTTTCCGGCCGCTGAGTGGACAAAGCAGGGCCCAGAAGGGTTAGAAGTTAGCCCAGGACAGAGTGAGCACGAGCACGAGGTGGAACACGCTCACCATCACACTCCCCGGGCAAAGTGCCCAGGCTGTTGACACCTGCGACATACGACAGAATTGTGTGATGTCCGACTTTGGGGTCGGGGGCCTGCAAGGAAGCTACGGTGCGGGTCAGTTGGTTAAGCTGCTCTTGTTGACTCTTTAAGAGGTCCATCAGTTCAGCTAAACCAGGCCCCTGGGGAAACAGCCGCCGGGGCCGGGGTGTAACGACTCTGGACGCTAAACTGCAACCCATGAGCAGACGGAAGAGAGCAGCTGCGCCCACGAGAACCCCCAGGAAGACCCTCCCTCTCCCATCTGATGGCCTCCCCACGCACCTCTAGCAATGAAGCCGAGGGCTGGCGTCGAACCATTTGTTTTAGTTCACGTCGTAGAGAACTGTCCAGGACATGCTCTACAAACTGATCGCGCAGCAAAACCTCTGAGTTTTGGCATCCCATCAGGAGCGCCCTGCTTGATGCTCTGCATTAAAGCTAACAATGCTAACGAAAACTCCTGCAGTGTCTCACCTTCCTGTTGCTGCCTCGCAAAGAAAGCCTGCTGCAGAGTGACATAGGACAGAGAATGGCCATACAGCTCTTGCAAGATAGAAAAAATGCGAGCTGGGTCATCACGCTCTACACCCGGGTCGAAACCTAATCTCCTCACGTGCCTCTCCCTCCAAATGGTCAATGATAAAGAGGGCCTGATCAGCAACAGAGAGGTGGCGGGCTCGCATGCATGCCTGTATCTCCTCAATCCACTCAGCTACACTGATACCTGACCTACCGTTAAACACGGGACATCTGCGGTCCCTGGGAATAACCACCAGCCGCTCCGTCACAACAGGAGGGGCACCACTAACTGTACCAGAGGACACTGATGCTGCCCCACTGGGAGCCGAATGAGACGCAGCACGCTCCCGGAGCAACCGCTCGTTGTCTGCCTTAAGCTGCAGCACAAGCTCCTTAAGCTGCTGCACTTCCTCCTCCATACCGACAACAACAAAAGAACTACCACACCTAAAAACTCCGATAGGAAAGGAAAAGATAATGATTTTGGGTATGAAAAATGACTGTTGCGTTACTGCTGTCTTGGTTCTATCACAATACCAATAGTTAAGCACAAACACTACAAAAATAAAAAAATGGAAATCACGTCTGTCCTTTTTAATTGTGGATCCTGCCGGCAACGCCAGAATGTGGCAAGGCGAGCGGTATAAGGAAGTTGCTGACAACGCCACCTGGGGGCTTCCACCCCAGGATATAAACAGGATTTAGAAATGACCAAATTCAATTTGAACCAAGGCACACAGTTCGAAAAATCCCACAGGACAAGAGCGTGATTTCCAATTATAAAAATACTTTTATTAAACGATTATTTTAAAAAGGAGCAACAGACTAAATGATAACAATATATATAATGATAAGGAGTGATATGAGGAGTTACCAAAGGAAAAGGGGACAGGGCTGGGGCTTACCACGACAGCGGTGACAACAAAAAAAGGGAGGAATCCAAACTACACTGCACCCGTGACACAGCAAACCAAAACGTGAAAAAAAACCACCACCAAGGGAACCGCTGTCGCTCTGGGCCCTCAGCACCTGTCAAAAGAAAAGAACACAATTAAAAACAGGAAATCAAGGCAACCCTCACACACCATACCCAAAAGAAACTATTCTAAATCAGAAATTATCTAAATAAGAAACAAAAGGTTTCTAATCAACAAATCAAATATAACCCCAAAAACCCAATCAATAATAACTCAAAGGAAGAAATAACAAATGAAAATAGAAATAAACTCAGGTAATTAAGTGTCTGCCACTCTGATTAACAGTCTCCAGCTGGCTTGCGTCTTATGAGAGGGTGGGGACACCCCTCTCCTGGCTTGCACTGACCACGTGTCCAGGCTGTATTGCCACGGCTTTGACCGCCGACAGTGGGAATAAACAAGAGTCCGATATTGTACGAGCCGGATCAGAGCGCCAAATTAAGGCGATTGGAGTCTCACATTAGCCAAGCCACAGGAGTAACAGAAGAGACTAAAAAAAGATGAACAGAACCAAAACAGCAGCGAGGCTCACAGCAGCAAGTGACGGCCGCGCACTGCAAAATAAACAAATTAACCTAGTTAGAAGTTGTGTATAAACATTAAAAAAAACAACAAAAGCTACAAATAAACATTTCCTACCGGAGAGCAGGATCAAGGTGTCACAACAGCGGCAGGAGGAGGAAGCCCGCAGCTCAGACTCCGCCAGCGATGGCTGGGAGAGAATAATAATCAATAAACCTCGGACCAGACCATCAGCAGCTTAATATAAAAGGCAGACAAACTAAGCGCCTTACCCACAGAGAGCGCACAGCGCACACAGGCCTAAAGGAGACAGTCCAGCTCACGGTAACACCACACTGATAGACTGAGCAAAAAAACGGAGTAAACACACGCACGTAACGCTGCATAAATTGAGTAGAGCAGAGCATGCATACCTTTGTTTTGAAACCCGATCTGCTGACCCGCGAGACGCCGCCACGCACGCGGCTGTCGGCTCCGTGAAGGAGGAAGAGGAAGCGGAGAGAGAGAGAGGAAGGGTCCGACCGGGTGTATTTATAGGCGATCGCTTCGCTCATTAGCTGCCACACTGCCCCTCACGGCGGGGAGTGTAGAGCTACCCTGCCACATCTACCCCCAGATTTTGCATCGTCGGCCCGACGATGAAACAAAGATAATACAGATGCTAACACCAGGGCCTGAAAACAACCATTTGGGCATTAGACACAGGCTGTGATGGATTACCATGCTGGCCTGCAGGCAAAGGGAGATGGTGAGGGTTAGAATGGTGGCCAGCTGTAGTGCGAGCAGTCCGACGCGGAACCTGCTGACTGGTGCTGGGTTGCTCTGAGGGGGACAAAGAGCAAGCAGATGGTACAATGCCGTTCGATGTAGGAAGTGCACTTGAGCTGGCTTGAACCTCTGAACGGGTTTCAGCAGAGGAACTACTTGGACCTGCAGGAGGCAAAGGTGTTTCAGGCACCAAGAGCCACAAATCACCATCACTGAGGGAGTCAGCCTCCACCTGTCCTGGTCTGCAAGGCGAGGGAGCCCTAGGAGGGGCTGCTGGAAACTCAGGGCCAAGAAACAGCTTTCAACATGTCTCGATGGACTGTTCGTGCCTGATGCAGGTTATGCACCGGAGCGACAGTGTAGACTGCCCCTTGATTTGCTGGGGCTGTTAACACCTGGTGAACAACATGGCTCCAGATATCCTGGATTTTATGCCGACCCCTAGCACTGTGATCTTTTAGATACACCAACTGGCCCACTGGCAAAGGTGCCTCATGAACTCTCTGATCGTGGCGCTCCTTCCGGCGACCAGCAGCAGCCAGCAACCGCTCCCGAGCACCCTTGAAAGCCACATTAAGTCTGGCCTGATGCTCAACAACCCAATCCTGTACCTCCCCACGTACCGGATCCTGAACTCGCCCTAAGAGGAAATCAACAGGAAGACGAGGTTCTCTACCAAACATCAGATAAAAAGGTGACTCTCCTGTACCCTGATGAGGGGTGGTATTGTATGAAAACAACACTTGAGGCAGACAGGAGACCCAATCCCGTTTCTTGGAAGCTGGAAGAGTGCGCAAAAGGTTGTGGAGGGTTCGGTTAAACCGCTCGCACTGCCCGTTGCCCGCTGGATGGTACGGGGTAGTGCGAGATTTAGCGACCTCATACAAACGGCAAAGCTGGTAAATCAAGGCGCTCTCAAAGCTCCTACCCTGGTCTGAGTGCAGACGGCTCGGAACACCAAATTTGTAGAACCACTCAGTAAGGAGGACCTGGGCCACAGTGGAGGCCCGTTGGTCCCGTGTGGGGACAGCAACAGTGAACTTGCTAAAAACATCCGTCATAATCAGGACATTTTCAACACCACTGCGGGAAGGCTCAAGCAGGGTGAAATCAATGGCCACAATTTCATTGGGTTCCGAGGCAAGCAAATGACCCATGAAACTATGTGGAACCGAACCAGAATCTTTAGCAACCTGGCAACGCTCGCACTCTTGGACCCACCGTTTAATGTCTGCGGACATCCCTGGCCAGTAGAAAACGCTGCTTCACCAGATCGGTGGTCCGATCAATGCCCTGATGGCCATGCTCCTGATGCAACCGATTTAAAGTCTCGTGCTTCAGGACAGCAGGCAGAATCAGCTGGAAGGATTCACTCCCACCATGAGGCTGAAAAACCTGTCGGTGGAGCACACCCTCTCTTTCGACCAAACGGTCCCACTGACGCAACAAAGCCATGGCTGGCTTTGAAACCTGCGGTCTCTCGGCGGGAGTGGGTTTAGCCTGTCTCCGCCAAAACACCAGAACTTCACTTACAAGGGGATCTATCTCCTGCAAGGCACGAATATCAGCAGAGGAGTGAGATGGAAAAGCAGATACAACACCCTGAGTTGCCACCACTTTTGGGTCTGGACGCGCTGCAAGCTGAAGGGCCTTGGGGATTGAAGTGCCTGGCACAACACCCTCAGCCAAGCCCGAACCAGACAAATACTGCCGAGAAAGTGCGTCAGCGTTGCGATTACTGCGACCTGAACGATACTTGATAGCAAAATCAAATGCAGCCAACTGAGCAGCCCAGCGATGCTCAGTGGCTCCAAGCTTGGCAGACTGCAGGTAGCTCAACGGGTTGTTATCAGTGAAAACCAGACACTTATGGCCCAGCAGATATTCCCGGAACTTTTCGGTCATGGCCCACTTCAACGCCAAAAATTCCAATTTCATGGAGCTGTAGTTATCCATGTTGCGCTCAGTGGGCCTAAGGCCTCGGCTGGCATACGCTACAGGCTGAACGCCTCTGTCGGTCTCTTGAGAGAGCACTGCCCCGAGGCCACTGTGACTAGCGTCAACCTCCAAAATGAAAGGACGAGAAAAGTCGGCATAAGTCAGAACCGGGGCCGACACCAACCTCGACTTCAAGGCCTCAAAACTGGCCTCACACTGGGACGTCCAGGAAGCACCAAGAGCCTGCTCTGACCCTTTTCTGGACCTTTTGCTGGTAAGCTCAGCCACTAACTTATGCAGAGGACTGGCCAATTGGGCAAAGCCCTCTACAAAACGCCGGTAGTAGCTGGCGAAACCCAAAAAGGAGCGCAGCTCGGAAACATGTCGGGGCCGTTCCCATTTGGACACAGCCTCAATCTTTTCAGGGTCTGTGGAGACCCCCTCACTGGAAATAACATGGCCCAAGTACTTAACTTCCTTCTGGAAGAAGGTGCACTTCTCAAGTTTGGCCTTCAAGCCTTCCTTTTGAAGGCGACCAAGCACAACTTTCAGACGCTGCAGATGTTGGGACACAGAGGAGGAGAAGATGACAATATCATCGAGGTACAGGAGGAGAGACTGACCTTGCTGATCTCCAAACATTCTCTGCATCAGCCGCTGGAAAGTACTTGGGGCGTTACACAGTCCAAAAGGCATCCGATTGAACTCGAAAAGTCCGAACGGAGTACAAAAGGCAGTCTTGGGCCGATCTGGCTCCGATACTGGCACCTGGTTGTACCCACTGGCAAGATCAATGGTTGAAAACCAGCGGGCACCACTGAGGGCATCTAGGCTTTCCTCAATGCGAGGCAAAGGGAAAGCGTCCCTCCTAGTCTTACTGTTAAGAAGACGATAATCTACGCACAAGCGCAAACTGCCGTCCTTCTTACGGACCAAAACGATGGGCGAGGCATAAGGGCTACTGCTCTCCTTAATGACCTGCGCTTCAAGAAGCTGGTTGATGTGAGCTTTTACAGCTTCATACTCAGAGGGGGGGATACGGCGGTATCTCTGCCTCACAGGGACATCATCCAAGAGTGGAATGTCATGGGACACAAGGTTGGTACAGCCCAAGTCTCCATCATGGGTTGCAAAGACTGAACTGTACTCCTGTAACACAGACCTCACCTCTACCTGCTCTTCCTCTGTCAACATGGACAGGTCTACTTGTGGCGCAACCCCTGAGGTTGAGCTAGAAGCTGCTTGGGAAGAGACGGTAGCTGTAGTCGGCCTCACTTCAGTTACCCCTGTGGGTAGACTAACAACTTGGGCGCTACTGAGAGCACCCAGACAGGTACGTGGGTACAGGAGAATATCAGTTGTCCCCACATTGACCACCGGAATATACGCCGTACCCCGGACAACATGAACCAAACAGGGAGACACCAGCAACCCATTTGGCAGACCAGAGTCAGGGGGCTCAAACAGCACAGCCTGATCTGAAAAATGTGATGAGCACGTGCTGGCCACCATCTTCATTATCCCACCAGGGATGCGAAGGGCCCTCTTACCTTGCACCCTAACTGAACCAGCAGGGTTTTCAGGAACCTGGGCTGCAGCCTGGTGACATTTCTGAAGAGCCTCAATGACTGGGCCAGGGGCCTGTAACACGGAGGGTGCATCGAACAGCGACCGGCCATAGGCCCCAAAAAGATCTTGATAACAACGTCTAATGACGTTCATCCCCAAGACTCCAGGGACTGAGGTCACAGCTCCAGGGGGGTCTTTAACAACCAAAATCCCACAACGGGACATCACCTTGTCACAAAGGGGCACATCAAGCTCTAAATAGCCAACATACGGAATGGCTAGGCCATTAGCTGCCCGGAGCCGCAACCAATTACAGGACTGCAGGCGATCATGGTCCCAAGGTGCAAAATGCTCCTGAAAAAAACTCTCCGTGATGGTGGAAACCATGGACCCAGTATCCACCAAACATGACACCAAGACATTGCCCATCAAAACATTTACATTTGGACAAGAGGACATTAAACCAGACAGTTTACTTTCTACAGAGCCTGGAGGTGCCCCCACCGAGCTGTGGCTCAAAAGCTCAGCGGGCGTCAGTTTTCCGGCCGCTGAGTGGACAAAGCAGGCCTAGAAGGGTTAGAAGTTAGCCCAGAGACAGAGTGAGCACGAGCACGAGGTGGAACACGCTCACCATCACACTCACGGGCAAAGTGCCCAGGCTGTTGACACCTGCGACATACGACAGAATTGTGTGATGTCCGACTTTGGGGTCGGGGGGCCTGCAAGGAAGCTACGGTGCGGGTCAGTTGGTTAAGCTGCTCTTGTTGACTCTTTAAGAGGTCCATCAGTTCAGCTAAACCAGGCCCCTGGGGAACAGCCGCCGGGGCCGGGGTGTAACGACTCTGGACGCTAAACTGCAACCCATGAGCAGACGGAAGAGAGCAGCTGCGCCCACGAGAACCCCCAGGAAGACCCTCCCTCTCCCATCTGATGGCCTCCCCACGCACCTCTAGCAATGAAGCCGAGGGCTGGCGTCGAACCATTTGTTTTAGTTCACGTCGTAGAGAACTGTCCAGGACATGCTCTACAAACTGATCGCGCAGCAAAACCTCTGAGTTTGGCATCCCATCAGGAGCGCCCTGCTTGATGCTCTGCATTAAAGCTAACAATGCTAACGAAAACTCCTGCAGTGTCTCACCTTCCTGTTGCTGCCTCGCAAAGAAAGCCTGCTGCAGAGTGACATAGGACAGAGAATGGCCATACAGCTCTTGCAAGATAGAAAAAATGCGAGCTGGGTCATCACGCTCTACACCCGGTCGAAACCTAATCTCCTCACGTGCCTCTCCCTCCAAATGGTCAATGATAAAGAGGGCCTGATCAGCAACAGAGAGGTGGCGGGCTCGCATGCATGCCTGTATCTCCTCAATCCACTCAGCTACACTGATACCTGACCTACCGTTAAACACGGGACATCTGCGGTCCCTGGGAATAACCACCAGCCGCTCCGTCACAACAGGAGGGGCACCACTAACTGTACCAGAGGACACTGATGCTGCCCCACTGGGAGCCGAATGAGACGCAGCACGCTCCCGGAGCAACCGCTCGTTGTCTGCCTTAAGCTGCAGCACAAGCTCCTTAAGCTGCTGCACTTCCTCCTCCATACCGACAACAACAAAAGAACTACCACACCTAAAACTCCGATAGGAAAGGAAAAGATAATGATTTTGGGTATGAAAAATGACTGTTGCGTTACTGCTGTCTTGGTTCTATCACAATACCAATAGTTAAGCACAAACACTACAAAAATAAAAAAATGGAAATCACGTCTGTCCTTTTTAATTGTGGATCCTGCCGGCAACGCCAGAATGTGGCAAGGCGAGCGGTATAAGGAAGTTGCTGACAACGCCACCTGGGGGCTTCCACCCCAGGATATAAACAGGATTTAGAAATGACCAAATTCAATTTGAACCAAGGCACACAGTTCGAAAAATCCCACAGGACAAGAGCGTGATTTCCAATTATAAAAATACTTTTATTAAACGATTATTTTAAAAAGGAGCAACAGACTAAATGATAACAATATATATAATGATAAGGAGTGATATGAGGAGTTACCAAAGGAAAAGGGGACAGGGCTGGGGCTTACCACGACAGCGGTGACAACAAAAAAAGGGAGGAATCCAAACTACACTGCACCCGTGACACAGCAAACCAAAACGTGAAAAAAAACCACCACCAAGGGAACCGCTGTCGCTCTGGGCCCTCAGCACCTGTCAAAAGAAAAGAACACAATTAAAAACAGGAAATCAAGGCAACCCTCACACACCATACCCAAAAGAAACTATTCTAAATCAGAAATTATCTAAATAAGAAACAAAAAGGTTTCTAATCAACAAATCAAATATAACCCAAAAACCCAATCAATAATAACTCAAAGGAAGAAATAACAAATGAAAATAGAAATAAACTCAGGTAATTAAGTGTCTGCCACTCTGATTAACAGTCTCCAGCTGGCTTGCGTCTTATGAGAGGGTGGGGACACCCTCTCCTGGCTTGCACTGACCACGTGTCCAGGCTGTATTGCCACGGCTTTGACCGCCGACAGTGGGAATAAACAAGAGTCCGATATTGTACGAGCCGGATCAGAGCGCCAAATTAAGGCGATTGGAGTCTCACATTAGCCAAGCCACAGGAGTAACAGAAGAGACTAAAAAAAGATGAACAGAACCAAAACAGCAGCGAGGCTCACAGCAGCAAGTGACGGCCGCGCACTGCAAAATAAACAAATTAACCTAGTTAGAAGTTGTGTATAAACATTAAAAAAAAACAACAAAAGCTACAAATAAACATTTCCTACCGGAGAGCAGGATCAAGGTGTCACAACAGCGGCAGGAGGAGGAAGCCCGCAGCTCAGACTCCGCCAGCGATGGCTGGGAGAGAATAATAATCAATAAACCTCGGACCAGACCATCAGCAGCTTAATATAAAAGGCAGACAAACTAAGCGCCTTACCCACAGAGAGCGCACAGCGCACACAGCGCACACAGGCCTAAAGGAGACAGTCCAGCTCACGGTAACACCACACTGATAGACTGAGCAAAAAAAACGGAGTAAACACACGCACGTAACGCTGCATAAATTGAGTAGAGCAGAGCATGCATACCTTTGTTTTGAAACCCGATCTGCTGACCCGCGAGACGCCGCCACGCACGCGGCTGTCGGCTCCGTGAAGGAGGAAGAGGAAGCGGAGAGAGAGAGAGGAAGGGTCCGACCGGGTGTATTTATAGGCGATCGCTCGCTCATTAGCTGCCACACTGCCCCTCACGGCGGGGAGTGTAGAGCTACCCTGCCACACAAGCACATGATGGCTGGAACACATGAAATATGAATGTAATATTTAGCTTTATGTGCCCGTACTATGATGCCGAACAGCGGCCAGTAACTTTATTCATTTATTCAAATGAAATTCCTGCTTTTGGAATAATTCACAGTTTGATGTAAACACTCTTTAAAAGTCATTGTCCGATGTGTACGCGTGCGTGTGCGTCCTTGATGTGCGCAGCTGGAACAGACGTAGGGCGTCGCTCACTGAGGGTGGTGCCTATGGGATGGCGGCGTGGATGTTGGACAGCAAAACAGATGGTGTTGTTTCAGAGGAAACGTACAGCTCTGGCAGCGTTAGACTGGTGACGTGGACTGTCAGGTCACCAGAGGTAGCTTATTAATCTGTGTTGGCGTGTCCTTGAGCTCTCTGCTGAACTCTGTTGTTCCTGCCTGAGTGCACTCTGACCTCGTGGGACCTGTTGAGGGGATATGCAGAGGCAGAAGTCCTTAATTAGACCTACACAATGGGCCTCATGCAAGAAGCACTGTTGTTAAGTGGTGCATACGAGAGATCTAAGAGAACTTGTGGCATTCACCAATTTTCTCGTATTTTGAATTTTCTTTCAGATAGGAACACAATTTCCAAGTGGCCCAGATCTGTCATAGAGTCATGTGCAGTCAGCCTGCTGGCATCCAAACCAAAGTTTTTCACTAATGACTGTATATTTCATTAGTTTGAAGACATTTTGAGTTTGAAAAATAAATTACACTTCATAATTATGTTGACATTATCCTGTTTGACTGCATTTCAAATTATAATTGTAAATTTACATATAAACCGATCATCATTTGTTCAGTGATCTATTATTACCTGCTGTCAGGTGTATTGGTTGTATATCTTCACATGCAGGTTTATTAAGTCTCTGTCCAGGCGAACATCGACTTATTCTGTCCTCTGTCTCTGTGCTTAAAACTTCTTCTTAACTTTCTCCTCCCGCTGGGAAGGGGTCATTGATCGCCCCTTCTTGTGGCTGTGGTGAATCGTTTTTTTCCTCCTCTGAAGTCATTTTCATATCGAGACATTTCTTCATTTCAGTGACAGCCCGACCCACAGGTAACACGTCATTAACAGCACTCACTTTTTTCTTCAAGTTTCTTTGCTTTAGCAGGTCTTTTAATTCCACTGCCGACGCTGTTAAAATGACTTTCTTGATGGATCTCTGAAAGCAGGACGTCAAACCCCAAACTTGTAAAGTTCTTCTTTTCTCTCTTTGATGCCATTTTCATGAAAGAACACTACCTGACATATGGAGCAGGAAGCACAGCCATATATGGCATTACTGGGGCATTAATTATGCTAATTTACAAGTCTTGTGCACGTGCACTCAAATACACACAGGTGGATCATTTACACGGTTTTCTGAAGTTACGAGCGTTTGTTGAATCTGATGTGGCGTGTTTGTACGAGCCCTTCATACGAAAAAAAGTAAGAGAAATTTAAGACAAGAATACGAAAATGTTCTTGCATGAGGCCCAATGTGTGATATATAAATAACAGCAGTGATTCGAAGTTTTTGCCCCTCACTTAGACAGGTGTTGCAGAATTCAGTTCACTGTGTCAAAACTCTTCACACAAGCCAAATAAGACACAGCACTTGGAGAAAAAGATCTCACTTCTATGTTAAAATAAAACCAACTGCAATCAAAACCTAACACTCCTTTTTCAAAATGGCATTTTTACAACAAAATGATTCATACATGCAGCATTTGAATGACTCTCTTTATGTCTTTATCAGGAACCTCATTAGCACCAACATTAGGATTGGCTATTGGGGTCCTGGGGTCCACACACATACAATACAATCATGCACACTTATGTATAGATGTAGCTGCAACCAACTGGACCAGCCTGACTCAAGATAATTCTGATATTACAAACCATCTATCAGACTGGAGCCAACAGAAAAAGGACTTAAACACAGGACTCAAAACATACGGTCTATTAATGAAAAAGAGTTCAGTGCACAGGTTGTCAGTCCAAAGAGAAATTAAGGCATCCAATAAACAGTAGGCTGAAGCAGAGTCAAGTACACAAAAATCTGCTCAAATACAAAACACAAAGAAGAACGGCCAGAACTTAACACTCAAGTAACTGAGATGAACTTGCAACAGGAAACTACATAGCGTAGATAGACTGGTTCCTGTAGGGACAGCTCAGGATTGGCAGTCCTCTTCAGTCCCTGTTTTCCAATCGAAGTGGGTCCGGGCTGGGGGATGGGGTGGGAAAAAGAGGTTACCAGGTTCACCATTAGTTCATCATCCCCTCACTTCACTCACCATAATTTTCAGATACTTTCTTCCCCTTTTTTCTTGAATATAATAAAAGTGATAAAAAAGAATGGAAGAACAAGAGAACTAAAATTGCCCCATAATTTAAAAAAATATATTAAAAATGAATTATAAAGTTACAATAAGAACCCTAAAATTGCAACAGGAAAAAGGACAGCACAAGTACTATATCCACAGGGGAGGAGGGGTAATGAGGGACAGGTGAAACCAGTTAGGGCAGGGCAGGTAATCACAAAGGCGGGAAACACACAGGGGCAGGAAGCAAAGTATCTGAAACAAGAGACAAAGGTGAGTATCAAAATAAAACAGGAAATAGTGACAGAAAACTGTAAACAAGGAAAACATGACCTTAATTAGGACATCAGGATGTAACACAACATTGTGTACATGATCAGATCAGAAAAAGGCCCTGAATGGCACTAAAAGTATCAGGACTTGTTTATTAAAAAACTTTATTAACTCCAGTTGAACACAATTATTGCCAATTACGCTATCCCCCCATGAAGAATACAGAATTGTATCTCCACTAATGCTGATAAATGTTATTGTTGTTGTTGTCAGGAATTTATTGCAGACTGTATTAGATGCAGGACATTGAGATGGCTTCTCTGACAGCAGCAAACTTTAAGCAGCACACATTTTAATCAAGTTTTCAATTACCGTTTCTTTGGCTATGCCACCTCCTAGAGCGTTCCTTCCTTCTGAGCTTCGCCGTCAGCCAAATGATTGTGCGGCGAGCTGGACAGCAGAGCAAAAAGCTGCAGGATATAAGGCTAAGTCCCCATTCTCTCCTTTTCTCTGCCTCTCTCTCACTTTATCCACAGTAATCCCCAAGAGCCCGGATGATAATGGGTAATGGATCTCCAGGCCCCTCCCTTCCAGAAACACACACATACACACACACACACACACGCTCAGCGGTGATGCTGAGGGTGCAGGTTCCTGTGTCTAACATTCTGCGTCCCTGGACCTCGTATCCGCGGCGATTAGCTGGCTAACAGGATTACCCCATCCTCCATCTCTCCATCCATACGTTGCTTTATTTGTTATCCTTTGGTGCAGGTTTTACCTCCCTCGCCACAGGTATTGGGAGAAGTGAGACCAGAAATACTGAGGTGTTTGAAAGGGAAAAGTTCATGAACAACTTTCACTGCAAAAAAGTCATGAGTGAAATGAGTGAGTCAGTTATACTGGACTCAGTGGTGTCATTAACACTTTGCAAAGTTTTCTTTCTCTTTTGACAGAGAGAGAAGTGCAATATAGAAGTATTACATAGGCTCGTGCACCAATTTGCAAAATGTGTAGTATTTTTGTATGAAGTTAAACGGTGTTTTTCACTTACTGTTCTTGAGAACTGGGCCAAATCGTACTGTCAGTCATTTTTTTGTGAAAATGTAGGATTTATCTTGTCCCAGACAAGAATTCACAACTTCAAACAATTTAAAAATCTGTTAAAAGCCTTCAAAATCTAAAACTTCCCATGCCTGCTGATAACATAGGTATAAAAATATGCAATTATAATAATCTTTGTTTTATAATCAATTTTTTTTAATGTTGGTCCTGTAAGATGTGTCCCAGATTTCCATCAACTCTGTCAAAAACATGATTTAATCAGGCATAAAAAGCATTAGCTATACCCTAAGGACCCCTGTCTCACTTACTGGCTTTCTATTTTTAGGCAAATTCAGACTATCAGACGTGTCTAAACCTTAACATATCAATGCCGTAACTCCTAAATCGAAGTTAAATAAGAATTACGGCTTAAAATGTGCATTTTTATTGGTATTAAGAGACCTCTTGGCAACTCATTACAACGATGCTGTGAATTAAGAAGTATAACATTTTGTCAACAAAGTTTTAATAGACAAGACTTTGAGGTTTTTAAATATATTTCCCAGGATAATTGAGAAGTAAAAATCAAAATCCCCTCAAAATACAGTTTTGTCTCTATTTCCAAGAATGATGGTATGCGTGGTTTCCACTCCAGATTGCCGCACAAGATGGCAGATGCAGATAAATGACTTGAATCTACAGCTTGTGTGGCAAGTTGACAAAATACCAACAGCACCAGCAGCATTGTGAACAATATGGACTAATAAACACATATTTCACATGACTTTTTTTTTGCTGGAACCAGTTGGAGTAGGTACGGCCCTGTCTCTGCCAGCACTTAAAAAGCTGTGAAAAGATGAAATTAAACTTAACCACAGCATCTGCTGGAGATTAAACTTGCCATCTCATATGCTGCCTGCACTCCAGCTAAGTTTCCTTTGCTCTTGCCACACTGTAACATGTGGCATGTCTGCATAGCCAAATGGAGTGAGCCAGTGGAATTTGGTGGTTTGTACTAACAGAAAATGATACAATACATGCACTAATGTCAATTCAACCTAACAATTAAACAAATGTTCTTTTAGTCAAAATTTTAGCTGCAACTTTTGGCACCATTTGTGGAGACTTGTGGAGTCTGCAGTAGCTATAGACAGAAAAGACTGAATTTCAGCAATGTTACATGGGTTTCTTTAATGTGCTGATCAAAAGAGTACATCGGATCAAACGTCCAGAAACACTCTTGGCTGTCAGACTTTGAGAAATCCCACAGTTGTCGAGAGTTACTGTTGAGCTGAGCAGAGCCAATGACCAGCATCTAAGTTATATCAAAAATTAGGAGCAGGAAATTATGCGACACAGAGTTTTTCACAGCAGACAAGCAGGCTTCTAATTTATTGTTTTGGGAATCATCATCTGCCCTTACAGGAACACACAGCAGAGAATCATCAGCATAGCAGCGGATGTCGCATGACTGCATATAATTTGGCCTAAAGGTGAACTATAATGAGAGGAGGGCCAAGAGCAGAGACCTGGGGTACTCCATGTTTCACATAAGATTTTTTTTTTTTTTTTTTTTTTTTTTTGTAGTTTGACGACACAAAACACACCACCTAAGAGCCAGGCCACACACTACAACTGATTTTTTCATTTGAACTACTATGTCAAAAGCCATGCTGAGATCCAGTAAAACAGGTTAAACATACATTTAAAAATATTGGATCAAAAATTGCTGAGGTAAAACTACCTAGTGCCTTTAAAAAGAGTGGAAGAATGGAGAGTGGTGGATAAGTGTTCGAGATCAATGTGTGATTTCTTAAGTAGATGTTTAACCCCAGCAGTCTTAAAGCTGGTGGCGACAGTGCTGATCTAAAGTGATAAATTAACATTATTTATGGCCAGAGATCTTTCAAAAGTTCTATGTGGAAGGGGGTCAAAGAGGACGGTGGTTGGTTTATAATATAACACCAGCTTGGACGAAGGGCCTCATGCATGAATGTTTTCTTTCTCTTGTATTTATTCTCAAACAAAGTATTATCAGAGGAAAATAACACTGGGCCTCATTCACAAACAGTGCGTGTACACAGATTTGTGCTTAAACCGTGCGTGCAAATGTTTTTTAGGCACAAATCTGGGATTTATCAGTATTTTATTGACTGAATTTGTTTGTACTCTGGGAACAAACTTAGAACTGCCTCAGACCATGCGTACGCACAAATAATGACAGCCTGGCTGTCTTAGAAAATGTTGAAACATACCTTTTAAATGAATGTAAAGCAAACCAAAATCACATTTATTAAAAAGGCTTTAATAGAAGTCCAGGAAGTGTTTTTATGGTTGATTTAGTTGATTTTATTTTCCCTGTTTTTAGGATTTTATCATAAATGTCATGATGTTTTTATGTTAAGCACTTTTGTTGCATTTTATGAATGTATTATGATTATTCTTATTATTATATTATTATTATTATTATTATCATTGGGTGAAAGTCCTTGCTGGATGTCATCACTTTCACCCTCATTTTTATCCCACTCCTGGATTTTTCCAGTGACTGCGGTGAGTCTCTGATCTTGAGCTGACAGATCAGGTGCTCCTTGTTCTCCACCTGTTTCCTTAGTTTTCTTCTGGTCTGTTTTTCTTTTTAATGCATCAACTTTCATGTCAAACCATTTCTTTTTCATCTGAGAAACATTTCTCCTGGGACACAACACAACATGCACCACTTCAGTTATTGCAGCCCAAAGAGTTTTTATTATGAGTCACAAAAGTGTCTTTTCTGTCCTCCTCCTCGGACACGGGCGGTGCAGCGGTGTGTCCACAGTACAGACTGAATGTGGAGAGGCGGCGCTAAGCACGGGTAGAAAGCAGGTAAACCAGAGAAATAGAATGTTGTTTCCTGATTGTCTCACAGCGGTTAAGCTCTAAACACAAATAAGCATCACCTCACACCACAGCGACGCCTGATTCAGCCTGAATGTGAATTTACAACAACCTCACCACTTTCTCTATGAGACTTTTCTATGCAAACATATTTCCCTACATTGAGAAAAAGGGGTGTGTCAGTATGCAGATTGCAGGCAGCGGGTACGAGCCTGTCAGTTTAGAATGATTCTGATTCACTGACAACAAGAACAAACTGGGCTGGTGCGCACGTTTCATCAATCAGACGGTGACTTTGTGTGGGAACTTATTCTGTGCGCGCAGTGAGGACATTTTTACACACACATTAGTGAACGAGGCACAGTGTCTCACACTGGATTCATAAAACATTTGCTTACAGCCAAATCAGTTTTTACCCACCTGAGTATGTTGATGAATTGCTTTGGATATTAAATTGAATGTGCGTGCCAGGAAATTTGCAATCAGCATATGGATACGCCCAATAAATTCATCAAGCGCCAGACTTGAGTGCCATATGCAAACTAGAAACGAGCAAGCCACTGACATTTAACAGGTGATGCTAAAGAAGAAAAAAAGAAGAAAGGAAACAGAAAGAAAATGCCATCAAAGGACAGCAAAAAAAAAACTTTCTACAAAACCTCAGGAAAAGATTAAATCGAAAGCAACTGGACTTGTTTTAAAGTCTTATTGAAGACGTTTCGCTTCTCATCCAAGAAGCTTCATCAGTTCATGCCTGTCAGACTAGTCAGAGCTAGTCTAACTAAATGGTGGGAACCCCAGGTATTTAACCTCTGTGGATGTGTTCAAATTCATGAGTGCTCCAATCAGATTGACAACAGTCGTTTGGAGTCGTTGATCACTGGGTGTGACCCGAAACCAGGTATGAGTGTCAGTCGTTAGAGACAAAGGACTGTGGACCACAGTCATTAGAGTTCATGAATGTGAAACACTGTTGTTTTTGGAGGTCAAGTTGTTGAATTTCCTGGGCAAAGATGAAATAACAGCATTGTAAATAGGAGAGAGGTTGTGTCTTAGGCCTCCTCCTCTGTTTAGTGTGGGTTTCTCCATTTTGACGTAGATGGCTTCCTTAACTCCTCTCTCAAACCATCTGTCCTCTCTGTCTAGAATGTGGACATTGCTGTCTTCAAACGAGTGTGCCTTCTCCTTAAGGTGTAGATAGACAGCTGAGTCTAAACCTGAAGAGTTAGGTCTCCTCTGATGAAGCTTCTTGGATGAGAAGCAAAACGTCTTCAATAAGACTTTAAAACAAGTCCAGTTGCTTTCGATTTAATCTTTTCCTGAGATTACAATGACCTGGACGAATGAGAACATTCACGGACATGTTGCTCAAGAATTTCTACAAAACCTTTTACGGACATAGACATGGATGAGTGCAGTGGAGAATCATTGCAGAGGTTTTATCTTTTGAGGTAGGGTGTCAGACCTATAAGAACAAGCAGGAAGTATGAAAGTATTGATGAATGCCACAAAAGTTCTTACTTTGTTTGCTCTCAGAGTTTAAAGCAATATCTGTTCAAACAACAGATTCATGCCTGAGACCCTGTGTTTCAAGACAGATAGCCTCAACATGTGTAAGAACAGGGACTAACTGGGATTCAACATGAGAATACAGATGTAGCTGGAGATCTCCTCTATATTTCTTTTTTTCCTCTTTGACAGTCTTGCTTTGGTTAGGAAGACATGCAGCTGAATCCGGGAGACTAACAGGACCGTGTTGAAGTCACTGGTGCAATTTTCAACATCTCCTTTTGCTGCAGTGGAAGGAGCAAGGACCAGAGGCAATCGCTCACCAAGTGCAATTAAAGTTGACGGACCAATGTGGTCATCATCACTAACATTACAAGGACTTGCTTCAGATTTAATAGAGTGTTCTGACACCACAGATATGACAGGAGAGAGAGTCAGAACAGAAATCACAATCCTGCATGATAGAATCAAGTCAAGCATATTACTACTGCAGTGAGTAATTTCATGCATAAACCAAAAGTATTAAGTGCCAGAAGTGCTTTACTTACAGGATCAAAGGCCTCATTCAGGTGAATATTGAAATCTTTGATTATTTTAACCACCTGACTAACAAGGTCTGAGATAAATTATCAAAATCCGTCTAAAAATTAGGCCAGATGGTCTATTGAGTAGGTGGAATCGTTGGAGCCTGTTGCCCTGGACAAAGCAATCCATAGTTAATTGAGATGAGATGGTTTTAACACAAAAGCCTAAAATGAGTTGAATATAATATCAAGTTTGGAGGTTATTATAAAAACCCTGCCACGTTTTCAGTTTGATTGGTATGCATTTTTAATTTCTACTCGCTATTTGGGATTAGTAGGAACTGATAAGTATAAAAGCTAAGCCTAGTCTTTGAACAGGAAGTAGTTTTTGAAAAAAAAAGACGCCCTTATATGGAGACAATGAGTTTATTTCACTGTATAACACTATAAGGAACCCAGTGTGTGACAAAGTATAAAACCGTTTTTTCAATGACTAAACATGGCTTTTGCAAAAACAAAATTGCAAACAATGCTACACATATAAAAGCCTTGTGATTGTAAGTTATTATTGTTGCATTCAGCAATCTTTCCACTTTTGACAGGGAAATGCCCTAAAAATATATAACATAAAAAATAAAATCAATTTAGACTAATTTGTACCACATACATAAACTATTTATATCCTTGTAAACTCTTGGTTATTTCCCAGATCTGTTTCCTGACTTTTACATGTTCACTTTGCATGAATAATCAGCATTTAGTCCCAATGTTCTCAAACAAGGACTTCCTAATGATCAGTGTCCTAGTTTGTTACTATTGTTAAAAATTGTCAGATGTGTATGCCACATCAAACTACAAACGTTACTAAGCATAAATAACCACGTTTCAACCATAAAATCTGATGAGGTTTTGTACCTGTTCTACTGTTATCTTGGTTTTGACCATAGACTTTTTCACAGAGATCAGGGCCACCTTTTTTTCCACTGGTAACTGTATTATGCTTTGGTTCCCACTACATGGTGCAACAGAGTATAACGTGCAGCAGGCACGCAATGTACTGTCCTCAAATACGGTCTCAGGAAGTGAGAGTGCCATTTGAGACAAAAAAAAAATGATACTCTCTAAAGTGCGCAGCGTAGACAAAACATGATAAAGTGCCCTTTGGGTGGACAAAATGTGATAAAGTGCCCTCTAAAGTGCCCTTCGAGTGGACAAAACATGATGAAGTTCCCTCTAAAGTGCCTTTCGAGTGGAAAAAACATGATGAGTGGCCAAACACTCAAGACAACATGCTGAAGTGCCCTCTAGAGTGCCCTTCCAGTGAACACGTGATTAAGTTTTTTTTTGCCTCTCTCCACCACTGGCTGGTATAGTCAGATGGGGAAGCTTAATTTAATGGTAAGAAAACACTCCAATCATATCCAGACTAAGAATTAAAACATTTATCAGTAAGGCTTTGTGAGACATGGCTCTCATACTTATAAAACCAAATTTGGAATTTTGTTGGGCAGCAGCTTTCAATATATCTGTAGAGCTACCAGTAGATGAAATAATAATTGTAACAAGATGCCTTATATTATTAGTACCCACTGCCAGTGGTAGGATGATAATTATATTTTTGTGACTCACATATTAAGGGAAAGACAACTAGTGAGTAATGCGGTAGGGGAAGGCGACAGTCTCACTGTTGTAGACCAGGCTATCAGTCTGACAGTCTGCACTGTGAAGATTTCCCTGGCTGGACATATTAACTACAGCAGACTCCAAATGTGCACTAACTATACAGGCTGTCTAATCAGCTGTGATCTGCTGAGAACTAAGTCCCTAATGTCAGACTTGATGTAAACATCTGCCTATATTCCCAGATAAAAAGTAGTGTCTATTCCAGTAGGTTGAAGGGTGTCCCCTCAAGGGAGACAGACCAGAGACAATTAATCGATGCTGACTCGTGTTACTGGCAGTCTCACATGTCCAGGCTAGGCTTTCTGTTGTGATCTCTGACTGCTTTATCCCTACATCGTTGGTGCAAACAAAAAGATGTTGCCAAAGCTAGTAGTGGTGTGATACCATCAACCTCAGATTACCCTCTATGTCGAAAGGTCTGGTCCCAGGTGGACAGGAAATAGTGTCTGGCTGTGCTAATCTAACATTCAGTCTCCTAATACTGATGTGCATTTGAGCTGTAGAGTCTGGATCTGTGTCTGCAAGACACCTATAATGATTGCTCAACACCCACATTATTATTATTGGTGGTAGTGATGTTAGTATTCCTGGTATCTCCTTTACTACTATTGCTATTATTATCATTATGATTATTATTATTGTCAGTATTATCACCAGCGCTGCTACCATTACTATTACTTTGAATCTTTAAGTGAATGTTGCCTGGATCTGGTTGAGATTTCTGCCTGTTAAAGGGAAGTCCTTCCTTGCCACAGTCAACTCAGTGCTTGCTCTTTGTGGGAACAGTTGGGTTTATACAGAGTATGGTCTAGACATGTTCTATCTGAAAAGTGCCCTGAGATAATTGTGGTATGATTTGGCTCTAGACAAATAGAACTGAATTGATAATTGAATTAACCCTGTTGATGGGGGTAGAGGGGGCATGCAGGCCAACAGGACGACTAAAGCGGCTGGCGAGGGTTGAAAACCGGTTTGCAGTTGGGAGGGGTGACTGTAGACCAGGCTACAGAACCATTTGCTTGCTTTTGCAAGCTTTTGCATGCCAATAATCACACATCATCTGCAGATGAGGCTATGCTTAGTCTAACAGGTCTACTATCAAGTGTGTGGGTGAAGCTATCTGGAGAACCTGCGACATCCAAGGAAACATAAGCAGAGATGAACTTTTCCAGAGACGTCACTCTAGCAGAGGTGGCAAAACTACACACATTCTGTACTCAAGTAGAATTACAGATACTTGAAAAAAGAACGTGGTTAAACTAGAAGAACTGATTCAACTTCTTTACTCACTTAAAAGAGAAAAGGTGCAGGTTCTGAAATGTATTCAAAGTGTAAGGACATCTAACTGAACCTCACCTTTTCTCCACAGTCGTGTCCTCCTCTTTGTTACGTCTTATCAGGTCATTTTCATTTTGTTATGTCTTTTACATATTTTTTGTCATGTTACATCTTATTACATTGTTTTCATATTGTTACATCTGGTACGCCATTTTCGCCTTGCTACGTGTTGTTACATTGTTTTTGTCTTGTCAAGTCATTTTTGTCTTGTTGAATTTTTTCACATCACTTGTGTTAGTGCATCATATTTGTCTTGTTACACCTTTTATGTTGTTTTCATCCTGTTGCGTCTTTTATGCAGTTTTTGTCTTCTTACATATTGTTACGTCACTTTTGTCATTATTTTTTAATGTAATTTTCATCTTGTTACGTAATTTTACGATGTTTTTGTCTTGTTACATATTGTTACATTGCTTTTGTCGTGATGTCTTTACTGTCATTTTCATCTTCTTACGTAATTTTACGATGTTTTCATCTCACATTGAAACTTTAAAAAAAACTTAAAGCTACAGTGTGTAACTTCTACATGTCCGTAAATGTCTGTTTCACCCAAGCCACTACTAGAGGAGATGCCACAATGCTGATTAAGCCAATCGGCTCCTCTAACATCTCGCTGTATTTTTCAATATATATCATTTTTGCCTTGCTTGTCAACCGGTGACATTGCCGCGCTGGCGCACAGGAAATGACGTGTTTTACCTCACAACAAGAAGGGAGGGGGAGGAAGAGCAGAGAGTCTCATAGCAAGAGGCAGAGCGCAGGTAGAAAGAGAAAGCAACATGGCGGAGAACCCAAAGAAGCGGGCGGCCAAGACACGGTTCAGAAGTGGATCCTACCACAAAGAAAAAGCCTGGACGTTCGGCTGAAGGACTGTTAGCAAAGAAGGAAAGGGACTGACGGACAACAAATGACTTCTGCTGACTACCACTGGGTCTTTTCATCCACTAACCTGTCAGCTACAAATTAGCAGACACCTTGTCTCCCGTTTGTAATAGGCTATTTGGGTTTCTGTGGCAGAAAAAAACATACAATAATTACCTCTTCTGAAGAGTCCATCTTTTTTTCACCGGCTGTCCTTCAAACAGAATAAAAATGTTGTGGAATTGCGAATCACAGTGGTGGAGGGATAGTGGTGGGGAGTGGGGGGCATAGTGGGGGGGTGGGGTACACCTGGGCATAAGTCATATGGAAGTGCCGGCTTTATTGTTGTAATAACGCAGAATTCCGCTAGGGGGCGACAGAAGTTACGCACTATAGCTTTAATTAAAGTGCAGATACCTGAAAAATCTACGTAAGTACAGTAACAAAGTATTTGTACTTAGTTACTTCCCATCTCTGCTCCAGAAGAGAATACAAACCATCACAAGACAGTTAGTGACAGTTAGACTGCATTGGTTGTGGGTGACTCAAAGCTAAGCTAAGCTAAGCTAACAGGACAACAACACTGGCCACCCCAAAGACTGTAGATAAAGATGGATGACACGACTCCACTTCCTCCCACTGAACAAAAATTAAGCCAGCGGGAGCCACCATCTTGCACTGCTGATGTCATCTGGAGCCAGAGTGTGCATTTTTATATAATAAAAATATAATAATTATTTAAAACCAAACTGATCAGGAAAAAAAGCACTTGAACAAACAGCATGACAACAAGAAGCTAAAATGACAGAAACCATCTTTGGGAAAAATGTATCCGATGTGTATTTTAATGTTTTAGTTTGGCCCATGTGCTATCTATTAATATAGGGAGGCAGAATTTATGACTTGTACTGCAGCCAGCCACCAGGGGGCGACCAAGATGCTTTGACTTCACTTTAGGGGAGCTGTTAGTGGGCTACCCCTCACAGTAAAATTGTTTCGAAAATAAAAAGTAGAACTTCTAATATGATATTGACTTAACACAGAGAGAGTTACAGAGTAGATAAATAGAGCAGTGAAGGTTAGAGAGAACCAAGTGATTAAAACAGAAAATTGAGGAGGGAGAAAGACCAGACTGCAGTTGTTTATCTCACAGAAATTAATATGTGTGTCACATGAAGCAGTGTCACTGGGTCGAAGCAGCTGCAAGCAGAACAGTGTTGCTATCCAAGCTTAACCTACTCCACCAAAACAGATTCATTCAGTCTTTTTCTTCTCTTTACATTTCTGTGGTGGAGGAGTTGGGGGTCCAGAGGAAGGTTGGAAGACGGATGAAAGGCATCAATGTGTTGCTGCGTTGACGCAACTTGGTGGTCGATATCCTAAGCGAGACAAATCAAATGCCCCCGATGTCCAGTAGCCTGGGGCCATTCAACGCATTTCAAAGTCCTTGGATCTCGACCCTTTCCAGGGGCATGAGCAACTCCTTTTAACTGATGCCCAGCAGCAACAGCCCACAGAGCTGCAGAATAATTCTCCTCATCCACAGTATATGTGTCAATACTCAAATTGCTCTCCACCATGTATCATGTTCACAGGTTCATAACCTGCTCAAATACACACAATACAGGTCTGCCTGTGTCTTTGTTCTACCCCTCAGAGTCTTAGCTAGCAGAAGCCTTCTTGTTAAACTCAATCACTGCTGTACAGAAAACCTCTGAAGTAGGAGATGGCCCACCTTTCACTTCTTTGAGTCACCATGGGGCAGTATCAACACACTCGTGGGGCCCGAACCTGCCACCTTCAGGGTTCCAACAAGCAGCCTGGTATCACTCCCAGCTCGTCAGATACCGTCAAAATGTTACCACCCCTCAGTGACTCATACAGACGTGTTCGTGGCTGAAACTGACGCACTGCGCTCCTCAAGTGACTTCATCGTAAACCCATCTGTGGCTGTGTAAGACTCCCTGGGCTTTTGACATAGTATAAAGAGGGAGAAGCTCCACACACAGAGGAGATGGACTGGATGGATGTCTCAGACAAACTTTGACCGACTTTCACTTAGGAGACCATGATTCATGTCCCGTGTGAAAACAAAACAAAATGTTGTAAGGTACATAATGTTATAGGTGTCACATAATTTTTTTCATCTGAGCACACCTGACACCTGAGTTACATATGTCATGTGACTTTCATTTTGTTTGTTGCTTCAGTGACATGCATCTTTCTTAGTCATGGTAACCCCAAACATGGTTTTATCGTAAACATAACCATGTAGTTTTAGTGCCTAAAGCTAACCATGTTTTTTGTGATAAACCTGACCAAGTATTTTTATGCCTAAACCTGACCAAGTATCTTTAATGCCTAAACCTACCTCAGAAATTTTAGTGCCTAAACCTAACCAAATATTTTTTTGTGCCTATACCTTACCAAGTATTTTTTATGCTTAAACCTAACCAGGTAGTTTTAGTGCCTACGTTTATGGACTGACCACATCACTGTTGTGCTAATAATGATGGCAAAGCACAGCCTCTCGTGTAATATTGCTTAATTTTACAACTAAAATAATAAACCAGATTTTTTACACAAGGTTGTACAAATAACCACCAGCCAAGTAACACAGTGCACAGCAGAAATATTAAATGAGACACGTGTAAAACAGTGGCTTGAGATAAAACATTGTGCAAATTAGTCGCCCACAGTTCTTACATTCACACTGAGACAGAATACAAGGGCATACTACTGCTACCTAGGTATTCAGACACGTACACTCACATATTCACACATTCTCTCACATACTCAGATACATACTACCCAGATACGTACTACTCCAATCCTACCCATCTCAGTACAGAAATTAAAAATGAAAAACAACACTCATGTCGTTTTGACAAGGATTTATCCATCCACCCAGCTCCTCTCTACAGAGCATCTCAGAGCTTCAGCGTGGGCTGCCTGACAGCCTCACTGTGATGACAAGACCCTGGGAAGTTGCTGCTGAAGAGCAGAATTATTATTGGAAGAAGCCACCAAATCTCCCTGCTTCCTTAACATTTTGTTTTGAAATTGTGTGAACATTTCCTCCGAATTTGACAGCCTAAATTTACCTGTGTATTTTGGATGACGGAGCCTCGCACCATCACATGAACAAACCTTACAAAAAAATGTTAAAATAAATGAAGCGTAAAAGGCTTTAATGGAGCCACATCTTCTTAAGACGCATGTACTTAGAATCCACTCTGACTGTTCCGCACAGAATCACTATCCAGAGGATGCTTTTAGTCACAGACCCCTTTTTTAAAAGCTGAGCGAGAAGTGATGGACGCACTTGCGTAGCCCTCCGAGACAGAAAAATAACTGAGCCTAAAGGTGTCATTCATAACTGCCCCGTACCTCCCACATGACTGTGTGGGAGAGAACAGCTCAGATATCTATGGATCATACGATGACAAATTCACCAGCAGCCCACGCTGCTGTTGCAGTATTGACACTGTTGGCAGCATGTACGGTCTGAGATTGATGAGTTCAAGCTAAACTGATCTATAGAAGTGACATATTGCACCAGCGGAGAGTTTTGTTTTTACACTATCCAGCTCATTTAGCATGAAATAACAGCATGCTGTCGCTCTTATCTGTACTGGGACAAATCATGTTGAGAAAATCTTTGCTTCACAGATAGCAGCTTCATAGATAATAAGCATGACATTTCCCTGACAGCAATTAGTGCTTCCCTCATGTCATGTTGTAGAGCGGAGATTAATCTCACCATTATTCTGTAATTTCTACTATCAACAAATAAATGCCTATTTGATGCCAAATAATCAAGTTTTACTGTAAATATTTCAATTTCATGGGTGTTCTGCTGCTGAATGTACACTGCCTGGCCAAAAAAAAAAAAAAAAAAAGTCACACACTCTGATATTTTGTTGGACCGCCTTTAGCGTTGATTATGGCACACATTCGCCATGGCATCATTTCGATAAGCTTATGCAATGTTACAACATTTATTTCTGTCCAGAGTTACATTAATTTTTCACCAAGATCTTGTACTGATGATGGGAGAGTCGGACCGCTCCGTAAAGTCTTCTCCAGCACATCTCAAAGATTCTTGATGGGGTTATTTTCTTTGCTTGATACAGGCCAATAATTTCCACAACCACAGGATCTGTCCTTCTGACATGGTTGTTTAAGGAATGAGAAGCAGCTCACTGCATCAGTTAACTAAATAACTTGTTGACAGCTGAAACATATAATTTTCTGCAGTAATTATCCAATGGAAGGATCTTACCAATTTGCTTGGTTAAATCCAGGTGGTGGTTTTTTTTTTGGCCAGGTACTGTGGTAGACATTTCTGTAAAATAACCACGTAAACCCTGACACATCAAATAATTGCCAGAAGATTCTATTTTTTTTATTAAAGTCTTTGTTGGACCCTGTCACAAAAAAATCTATATTATTTACATATATTTTTGTTTGTATCCTATATAATATGCCAGGCATTTATGAAAATTCATCGATCACAATAGTTTTTATTTCACAATTCATTGCTTTTTCAGAATGTGGCATCTTTCAGTTGCTTTGGTTCTTTTTTTTTTCAGACAGTAACCTTTTTATTTCACCGGTTGGCAAAGCAATATAATCAATACAATCTGAATTGTTCATATAACATACAATTATGTTAGCCAAGTAATTATTTTGGTGAAAATTAATTAAAGAGACAATTATTAGCCAGTGCTAAACTTTCTAATAGTTGTTTGCAACATCCAAATGACTAGAATGAGAGCATGCTGCATATGTGTGTGTGTATATATGTGTATGTGTATATATTTCCTTGCCAAAAATGTGTGAATTACTATGCGAAGGCAGCCATGTTGGATTTTGTACTCACAGGCTCTCTGCTACCTGCAGTGCACTGATAATCCACCAGAGGGCAGAAGACTTGTTCTCAGATTGTATACAACAGGTTTTTCAGCAAAGTACTGATCATACCAATGTTATAAAGGTCTTTTATCAAATACAATAGAATTATAGGTTTAAGAATAGGCTCTGTTCTCCTCTATAGTGATGAAAAATAAAGTATCAAGCTACATTTTAATCAGTAAAAGATGCTTTTTATAAGAAATATTCTTAAAATTGTTTGAGCTAGCACAGCATTTCCATCTGAATCTGAGCTGAATGTGTTCCTGCTGTTGATTTCTGTCACTGGGGTACAAATGTTTATACGGTTTGGAAACTCTTGCAATATAATTTATTCCATTCCACTTTTTACAAATACAGCAATTGGATGTCACTATATAAAAATTGGTGTTTAAATTGTAAGCAACATCCTCTTTAGGTTTAGCAGCTTGAGCGGACCTAACATCAACTGCCATATTGCTTTCATGTCTAGGATAGATCTGTCATTTTTGACAGCCACAATGTCTCTTTCTTGGTAAAAAGTAATGAATAAATAAAAGAACCAAAGTTTCTACCATGGAGATAAAATCCACACAACTCCAATTAATGAAGCTAATTAAAAAGGAGCTATATAGCCTTCAGTTTGTTTATATCTGCTGTAACCTGCTACATATGCAACACAGTAACTAAAAGGGTAATTTATGCTATATCTGCTAATAGTGGCTAACTTATACATTTCAGTTTATGTAGTGTGATTACAGGGTTAGCAGTTTGATGAACCGCCCTTTTCACAAGGTGTTTTCACTTTCTTCCCATTCTACTGACGTGACACGAACACAGCACGCAGCCAGCAAGTGAAAGATGGAGCCACACAGATAAATCTTCTGCAAAACAGAAGATCAGATTGTTCCAGGATCAAAAACAGGTATTTAAAAAAAAAAAAAAAAAAGAGCAGCAAACAACAATTGATTCATGGTTCGCAGAAGGCGGAGGAAAGAGGAATGACATGCCAGAGATGATGAAGCACACATTTCTGAATGAATCGAAAGCAGTAAAGGAGAGGCTGGAAATAAAGCTCTGAACAGGAAGAGATTGCAGAATAATAAGAAGCAAAACATGAGAGAAAAAGTGGCCTTCTATCATTTTCTCAACATTTTGACTTTGCATTTTTTGCAATATTTAGATTATCTTGTTGGAAGGGATGTAACAATATATTGAAAATCATGATAAAAAAAAGTCTTAATACGCACAATAATGTGACTGGGATGATAAACGTATACTGTGACATTACATGGTTATTCATTTTACAACATATTTTATTTTTAATGATATTATAATTAATTATTTTAATGACTGCTGCATTGTTTTTGCGACTGTACATAATTTTTTGTACCAACACGAGAAACAGCACTGCCTCACCCTCCCTGATGTTATGAACATACATTCAGCGCAGTGTTGCCAGATGTGCGGTAATTATCATATTTGTACCATAATTTCAACAATTGTGCAATATACATCAACAAATCCTAAAAAAGGACAAATGTATGATAATTTTGACATTTTCATAAACCCGCAACAAAACCTTGTTTTAGAGCAACCAGTTACATCAGCACTGCGCTGATCAAGCAGCTGGCAGAGCAGTGACAGGCTTTTATTTTGACAGGTAAGAACAAAAGAAGTGACTGTGTGATGAGCTGCTACTGGTTCCGTGTAAAGTGACACACGGTTGCTGTCTTTTTCAGATGAAAGAGCCTCATTATAAGTGGTGCACTTGGCATAGTTTTGCCATTTGATGTAGCATTCTGGCCCCTTCCCAGTTTGTTGATGATAATTTTTATTAAAATACCATAATTTTAGACATGTCCAATAAAGTTGGCAGGATTGAGCGTCCATGTTTCAGGTTCGACACAAGTCCTTTCAGAGCAAGAAAGCTGCTCATTTTTTTCATAACTGTAATTTTTATATATGTTTTTAATCATTCAGCTTTGTGTGGATGGTTAATACCATGTTTCTGCAGTGTGACAAACTCAGAACACACATTTATTGTTGCTTTACACAAACTCTAATTAGTACAGCAGAAGCACAATAACTTAAAATGAGAAAGAAATTTAATACAAACAAAAATCCTGCACACATCAGATTTATTATTGAATGAAAAAAGTCCTAATTTTTCTTTGTTGTATTATTGCATCTTGAATTTTTTGTATTATTACATTGCTGCTTGTTAGATAAGATAATTACCTTGTTAGTAAAACAGTGTTGTTTTCAATAGATTGAAATATTTATGTTTGAAAATACACATTGTATTCTCAAAACAAATTAAAAAACTAATTATCTTGTCTCAGGAAAAAAAACAAAAACATTGTTTTCCTTTGGTAACTGGATAATGAACCTGTTATGATGAGAAAACAATATGACAAAAATATTGAAAAAATACATCTTTGTCTTGGGATAAAAAATATGTAAAAATGAAATATGTAGCCAAAGGTTCATATATGATGAAGCAGAGTGTATACGTCCTTTATGTTGTGTGTCTGTATAGCAGCTGCTGGTCATTAAGCACATCTTGTACTGGTCAGCATGTGTCGGAGGCCTGAACGTGCTGAGTGCATACTAACACAATTTTACTACAGGGCACTTGCGTGGCACTCTGGGGCTGTGTGCTCTTAGTTAAGCTCACTTTGCAGCATACTTTGTTAAACATATGTTCCTATTTTTAATTCACAGACTTAATGACCCGGCCTTTCTGCACATTTAAAACGTTGTAGCGTGTCACTTTAGCCAGAGGAACGGTGCTCAGTGGAGCGGCTGGTTAAGGCACATTTACTCTGTATGTTTAAGTCAAGATCCGGATGTGTGTCTCGGTGCAGGCTACATCAAAGTGAATGCAAAACGAAGCTCTTATGAGGACCAACAGGAACAAAGACGATCAGAATTTGAAAGGTTTCTCCTAATCCACAGCAGTCTAATTCATCACATTAGCAGTAAAAAACAAACAAACAAAAGCATCTAAATCCTGTGGGAAAACACTTTGTCTGCAATTAGGGCTGATTTGTAAGGCGTCTGCAGACACACTTCACTGTCCTGCACTCAGCCTGTGTGTACCATCCTCATTAATACTCTGAAGCATTAAGTTTAACATGTCAAAGCAAAGCACGGGGCATAAAATAAAGTCAAAAATGTGTATGCCTTGGTGTTTTTGGTCTTTAATCTCGATGAAACTTTGCCACAATGGAGCATAAAACTCCATAAAAAGCTGCATCTGTCAGCGTATTAATGTAAAACACTTAAAGGCTGCCTCTCTGTGAACCTCGAATGTGAAAATTGAAAGCATCTTAAGAAGATGTTGCAGCATCCCTCTGACATGCGTTCATTTTTGATCGTGGCACTGATACAGCTGAAATCACTGATGCAGCCAAAGGTGTGTGACTGTGTGTGTGTGTGTTTGTGTGTGATTAAAGAGAGTGTTTAATGATTTAAGAAGGCTGCAGAGCACAAGGCAAGACGTCTTTGATGTGCTGAAGGTTGCTTTCAGCGAGTGGAAACGCAGGTGTTGGTAGACCTCTATTTGTCTTTCAGTCAAGCAAACATCAAGTCAGGGTTAGAAAACAACTTCTGGACACTTGTGCAAATGGTTGCATGCACATGGAAACGTGACAAGTAGCTTGTGATAAACAGTAATTCATTTTCAGACAAAAGTAATTCATTTAAAAACTGATTTTTATTCTTTTCTTGTTTCAGCTATTATGATATTCTATGCCCTGAACATGTTATTTCATATTTGGTTCTGTATTTTAGTAAAGTATTGTATGCACTGGTATTTCTTTGCTGTTTAAATACTGTTTGGGCAGCCAGTGATACAAAAGAGGAACACAGATAAAAGATGCAGATACCTCTTTGTGTGGGTTGATTGTTCGTTGATCTGTTGGTAATGCCTCGGGGCTCCTGTCCCTCACTCAGTACAGAGGAGTGAAGGCGAGAGCTGCAAGGCAGTCATTTTGTCTTTATACACGTAATAACTATGTTGAATTAAAAAATGCAATCCTGCTGGTGCCTGACTTTTCCTAAAAGTGTCTATATTTTCATTTAAAATGTTTTTTTAATATATGAATTACACAAAAGGCAAAGAAAATTTGATAATTTTTACCTACTTCGTCCACAGGCGGTCATAACGATCACTTAAAAATGCCGCTGTTGTATTGTTACTATTTATCAATAAAAAAAATTAACAAGTGGTCTCAATTTCAAATTTGCCGATATTAAAATACAAATAATTAATTAATGAGACTCAATTAAATATAAAGTAGGGGAGACCTGGGACGGTTGTAACACTTTTTGTCTGAACTTTGTATTAAAGGCTTTTTTTTTGGAAACAAAGTACCGTTACTTATTATGTTGTTTACGTAACATTTGGTTTTATTTTTGTACTCATTTCCAGCCTTTTCCCATAGACTATAACTATTTTTTGTGATGACTCTAGGTAGAAATTTGTTATTATTAATGTTAAAATAACATATTCATAATCTTATAAAATACATTTGACTGTTTCTTGCTCAGAGTAATTAAAATCAATCTAAAATTTGAATTGGATTATTATCCTACAGAAGAATACTACAGCAAATATATGCAATCATTGAGGTTTACTATATGTAGTAAACTGTTATACCACAATACTGATAAATATATAAGTAAATTTCACAAAATTTACATTTTAGGCTTATTTTATTTGAAGGAAGATTATGTCATGAGACATAATAGTCACGAGAGGTAATAGAATTTGGAAGTCAAAGGTCAAAATGACCGCTTATGACCGTTGTAGTAGTTATGGAATTCTGGCACTTCTTGCGTTAAGCTGTTCTTTTAACACGTAACGTAACATAAAAACCTAGTAGTTCATTCAACCGTAAGAATAAGTTAAAAATATGAAAAGGTTAAAAATGTTAAACAGCTAAAAATGCATTCCATAATTTTATGTCGTGTTATTTTGGTTAAAAAGACTGTAAACAACTTGATGAAAAGATAATTAAAATCAGTAAGTTAAAAGATGAGTTGAATAATTTACAAGGTCTAAAAAGATAAATTATGGTAACTGTGGTCCTGAAACTTAGTAAAGTGTACTATATATTATGTTTGGATTCTTATGTGACTCAGTACAGAGGAGTGAAGGCGAGAGCTGTGTGTGTTTGTCTCCCTTTATCCTTCTCCCTCACTATTCCACATTACTTAATGACACAACAGAAACACACTTACTGAAAATAATACTTGCACAGAAACTTCTGTACACACACACACACACACACACACACACACACTCATGCACGACCTGTGTGACTTGTTGGAATGAGATGACTGCTTCTGACATATCAGTTTGACCCTGGCTTCACCAGGGTCGCGGGTGTCGCGGCTACAAATGTGTGTATGCGTGCGCATGAGCGCGGTGTCAGGGCTAATGTGGTGTACGGTGACATTCTGATAAATCTCCAGGCGGCCTGCGCTCTGCCCTTTCACAGCTGCTGACTATGTTAATGGAGAGTGCAGATATAGCGTGTGCTGTGTCTCTCCACTCCCCTCCCTCCCCCACCCCCCGCGCAGAAACGGACAGTAGAGATGGATTCGATATTTAAGCAGCTACAGCCTGCAGTCCTACCTGAGGGATGGAGCCCTGAGTTTAGTTTAAATGCGCTGTGATAGAAAACGAAATTGGTGAATTCCTGCACTCTGGCCGAGAGTATCAGCAAAGTGTCGTGGAGCAGAACACTCACCACTGCTCAGAGGGCAAACAGCCTCAGGAAAGAAGTCCATTTGCCACCAGTAAAAAATTATAGCTGCAGTGTTTTCCATCTGGTCGGTGCTGCAAAACAGAATCCACAAGCCAGCTTAGAACATTTAAAGCTAAAAATAAAATTATTAATGCCTCTTGTGGATGTCTCTAGTGGATTACAGGCATCAAAGCCGGCACTTCTTTCATCATCATTTAGACCTCCCCAAATGTCAAATGTCTCTTCTGTTCTTCCATTCTCTTTATTGTTACCGCTCTGTCTTTTTCTTTGTTTTTCGAAAAGAATCTTTTTTTGTTCGCGGTGCACATATACGTGTAGTATGAAAAGCTGATGAGATCATGCAATAATTTCCATCAAGCATTAAGCAGGAATGGAAGTAACTAATTACAAATACTCATATTACTGTGATTAAGTAGTTTTTTGGGGTACTTGTACTTTTATGAGTAGATTTTCAAGTCTGTACTTTTACTTGTACTTAAGTATTCATTTCAAGGTGTAATCTACTTAGTTACTTTTAAAATCATAGCTGAGTACTGAGTACAATTTGAATCAGTATCCAAACCTTCATCTGTCAGTTTAGGAGCCAATCAGGTGATCTGATCACAAACAGGCCAATGAGAACCAGGACATACAAATGAAAAACAAAACAAAATGCTGCAGATTCAGAGTAAAGATGTTGATGATTAATCATTAATCGGTTTAATGATTTAAGAATTTAATCAATTAAAAATGCACTCATGGATATTGAGTTCATTTATTCATGCCATCATTTGACCACGTCTGACATTGTTTTATCTGGTGGAGCCATTTGTTGAAGAAGAAAACTTAAACTTACAAAAATGAAACTGAGGAAATAGAACATGTATTGTGTCTTAAAATTTATTGATGATTAATCGATTGTTAGCAACTATCGGTTCAGGAAAACACAAAATTTTCAAACCTAGTTTGAAGAGGATCAACGGTCAAAAGTAACTAATACTCTGAGTAGTTTTTGTGATGAAAGCTTTGTACTTTTACTTAAGTTTATTTTAACACCAGTACTTTATACTTGTAATTGAGTATTATCTTAGCAGTGTAATAGTAGTTGTACTTGAGTACAGATTTTCAGTACTCTTTCCACCACTGGCATTAAGCAACTTATAATCTGAGAATGAAAATCTGTCCTCACTCGAACAGTCAACAGGACACGGCTAGTTGCAGTCGTCAGTGATATTTCACGGCCCTGTCTCCTAGAAATGATGTTTGTACAACTAATTTGCAACAGCAAATGCGTTTACACTGAAATGCAATGCTGCTGAAATATGTTTTCTAGCAATATAATTGGGAAATGTTATGATACGCCAGTATCTGTCCCAACAATGAAAAAAGAACAGTCATTTTATGGATATTTTCGGGTATTTAAAAGGTATTTCAGTTTGTCTTTTTCTGGAAAATGATTAAAAACTGTTGTTGACTCATGCTGCACTTGAGGGCATAATTAAATTTGCAGACTGGAGTGTTTCAGGGGGACAGGCCTCACGGTACAAAAACAACTTTATTCACTGATTCACTGATTTGGGTAAAACTGGATCATATTTTGATGACTCATGGTTTAATTACAGTTTCCTGATGGACAGATGGACAACCAGTACTTGTTGCTAAAATAGCAACTGGACTCATCAGCCTCCCACTGAACAACGTCTGACTGGGTCTTATCCTCTTAGACTCCTCCAGCACTGAGGTTATTTATGGAGTTTTCTGATTGAAAGATAGCTTTACTTGTTGCTGAGCTACAGTTTTTCACAATTGCTTGAGCAGGATTTTGAAAACAGCCTGGCTCATTTTCTCAAAATACTACACACAATTCACCCAACCACACACACAAGTAGTAGCACCTCAGATCCTTCGTACAATTAAACACTTCATTCCAAACTGTACAAAAATTTAGTAAAAACCCAATTTTGTCACCATACAGCACGCACACGCCTCATATGATCTGAACCAGTTAGACACTGCTGTGCTCAGTCTAAAACACGTTTAACATTTCTGCTTTTTTTATGATGATAATTTTAGTGTAACAAAGTTCAGAAGGATAGAATCAGCAAACTTTTATTTGTTTATTTCCCCTACATAAATAATTATTCATTCAACTTTGTTTCACTCTATATTTCTCCCCTGGTCTTCTGCACCCCCCACCCCCCAACATGGTCAACCAATGTTGCACATTTGATAAATTTGGTACAGGTAAACTCACCTGTTGCCTTTTTATAGTTCTCCACTGTTTGAATTGTGTGGTATTTTTAAAGGCAGTGTTTTGAAAGGACAAAGAAGTGACATGATACTAGATTTCTGTGTCTAATGTAGAGAAGTGTGTTTAGTGATTTGAAAAACACTTTGTTTAGTATTTGCAAAAAGTGTGAGGTGGAAAATGTGCCTAGTCATGCAGATCTGTGCTGAGGTTTTGCTCCTTGAGCGTCAGGTTTCATTAACTGAATGGTATTTTTAATTTTAGTGTCCAAGCAATCATAAAAAACTGTAAGTTAACTAAAGGCTACCTGTCGTTAGCTTGATTAGCCGTGAAGAAAAACACCACAATGCCACTTTGTAAACATGGGATTATGATTTATTGTGCAGCTGATGAAATATTTTTGGTTCCAGATGGACGATGAGTGTGAACTGTGATGAATGTTGTTAAATGACCACTGTGTTTTTACCCTTTTTTTTTCTCTTTTTTCACTCAGAATTCGTCTCTCAGAAAAACAGATCTGTGACATGAATGTTAAGATGATGCTTGAGAGGCACAAACTGGGAATAAGGTAAGAACTGATGCAACAAAATGGTTAAGGTTAGTCATACATGATTCAAAAACAATTCACCGTGTTCTATGCATGATCTCTATTATGGTCATATTTACCTCACTTTGGCCAAAAGTGAGGTAAATATGTGTGTGTGAATGTCGTCAGTCTTCCACAAACATATGTTTCTAGAGTAAATGACCCAAAACACACCAGAACACACCTACATGGATTTAACCTTAATGTGTATAGACGACCCTCCTCAGCCAATGGGGGAGAGCGCCGTAGCCAAGAGCGACCCAACGTCAACCATAGCGACGCGTCAATAATGAAGAGTTGCGTTGACAAGGGTAACTAGTCACTGTGCAGCCTCCGTGAGAGAACGGAGGAGGAAAGGTTAAGGAGAGGCAAGATAAGAGGAGAGCGCCAGAGAGGCGGAGGAGAGAGGAGAGAAGGAAAAAGGAGGTAAAGGAATCAAGAGGGGAGACGAGACGAGAGAAGATAATGAGAAATGGGTGAAAAGGTGAAACGAAAGGCTGAGGGGTGGTTAAAGAATGGTTGAGAGACAGATTAGAGACGAACGGGAATAGGGGCATAATGAAAAAGAAAAAGAAGGAGGGAAGATGAAGCAAAATTAGATCAAAAAAGGGACTGAAGGAGAAGTAGAAAATTAGGAAAAGATGCAGAGGACAGGTGTGGTGTTATAGATATTGTAAACATGAAAACTATCAGAATCCTTGAGGGATATTCAACAGCAGCAGTCGTTCTCTGTCTCTATCTCTATATGCTCCTCAATTTCAGATATTCACAGAGACAACTGATGTAGAAAACCATGAAATACATATCACACAGAGATGTACGAGTCATAAATTGCCAGTCAAGTACTGCAGGCTGCATAAAAATGTAAATAGTTTTATGAATTTCTGAGTTTTGGTGCATTGTTTGCTGTGAGTTTGAATCATAAAACATCACAATAGTTTTTCAAAAATCCAGCATGAATTCAAGTCTTATTCTCCAATTTCTAGAGATCTTAATGTAAATTATCAGCTTTCATTAATGAAGCTCAGTACTCTAGTTGACTATTCAGAGATTCTTTTTTCTCACAGTCATCACAGTCTTCCACTGTTTTCCTCCCGGCCATAAACCCATCATTGTCATCTAAATGCCCGGAACCTTAAGAACAATATCGGATGCAGCTCAGCAGCGTGTTTATTTTCCTCCAGTCATAAATGTGTAATTTTGAAAGTTCAGTTTATAAGATTAAGTAAGAATACAGGGAATCCTGTTTGAGGACTTGGCTATCAGACAACGGGCTTCTTCTACACCTCTGCAAGACCGAGTCTATCTTGTTTGGTTCAAAGCCTGGGCTGAAAAAGGAATCAACTGTGGATATTAAGATCGAAGAAGGACCTTAGGGGGAGTTTTCGTGGCCTTAAAGGTTTAAGGCAAGTTAAATCCCAGAACCAGATACCCTGCCAGGAGGGCTTGTCTGCTGTCCCTAAAACCGTTGGCCTCCTGCTTAGTTTAGTGTCACTTGGACTATGCTGTTAGATCATGGTACTGGGGCCTAAAAAAGGCTTGAAACAGAAACTTTAAGTAGCACAAAACAAGCTGGTTAAAGTGATACTAGGCCTAGGTGATAGGAGTCATGCGAGTAGGTCTCAGTTCTTTCAGCTCCAATGGCTTCCGGTTGAGGACAGAGTATGCAAGGTACAATATACAGTTTTTTATGATTGCTTAAGCACGATTTTGAAAACAATTTGTAAAACCCAATTTTGTCACTGTATGGCACAAATCTGATTGTGTTTGAACCAGTTTCACACTGCTATGCTCGATCTAAAACACCTGCTACTTTTTTATTGTCTGGGTTTGATTTATTCCAGAGATACTGTTAGAGTAAAGTACATGAATATATAACACAACACATAATGGTTCATATAATTTTTTCCATCCCCAAAAGTTGCATTTTGCAGTGATTGCATTGATTACAGGACATATTCTAAATAGAATTTAGTACCCTGACATAGCAAAAACAATTGTGGAGACAAAAAAAAAAAACATAATAAGATCACAACATTCTAAGTACATCTCTCGAGTTTTTGTCCATATCACAGGGTATGTAGAGCAATCAAAATACATGTAAAATGCCACAAAACAACCTGCATGGCATTGCTTCAAACACATTACATTTGGATGATTTCAGTGAAAAGTTGCTTTTCACCTATGCTATTGTCTAAATGTCTATACTTTGAGTTTACAACCGAGCACCTGAGTGTCTGTACAACCTACGGACCATTATTTGACCAGTTACTATATGCTTGGTATTTTTTTTAAAGGCAGAGCTTTGAAAGTGCAAACATGTGTCATAATGTAAATTTTTATGTCTAATGTAGAAAAGTGTTATGTGTTTTGCAAAGCAGTGTGAGGGTGACAGTGTGCTTACCATTGTTCAGATCTGGGCTGAGGTTTTGCTCCACGAGTGTCAGGTTTCACTAACAGTGTGTTATTTTTAATTTTAGCATGTAAGCAATTGTAAAAAACTGCAATGTTGTTCATCGGATCCTAAATTGCAGAGCCCCTAATTACCTTGACGACTAATCTCAGAAGTTGGAAGAGGTCCATAATCATAATACCAGAGTTCGGATAGCTAACCTGTACCGTTATGGGCATTTTTTATACTTTACAATTTTAATATTATTCTTTTATTGGCTTTCTTAATTGTAGGATTGTTGCACTTTGATGTATCATGATGTGTTTGCGTGTCTCATGCATGGATGTTGAATAGCTGGCTACATCTTGATGTGGTGAGGGTAGTTTGATGGAACATTAGGGACCATGATGGAAAGAAGTCTTGGACTTTATTATGTTATCCCTGACAATTTCATACACACTGGTACTGCTTTCACTGTTGTATTCGAATGCTTTGTCGACTAAACTAAACTAACGGGCAAATAACATCATGACTGAGGTATATAATGTTATTATGTTTTGTAAGTTAGTGCAGAAGTTTTTGGGTTGGTACCATTTACAGTTTTTCCACAATGGCTAAAACATATCTCTTGAAGCCTTCCTCTCTTTTCTCAAAACTATAACACAAAACCAGACTACATTCCCAAAACTTCTGACTCTTCTGCTAATCAGACATACCCAAAGCCATTTTATCTGTGTTCAAAATCCAACAATGCTTTCAGATCTCACACACAGCCAGTCAGTACATGAACACTACTGAGCAGTCATTACACGCTACATAAAAAATGGAAAACACAGCGTTCAGGGTGTGTAGCTACTGAAAAACATTTCTATTATAAATGCATTTGCATTTTCAAGAAAATTCACATCACATGATCGATGTTCATGGGAGCATGCTAGTGTACAGACTCTATTTTTCCTTGTTTTGTACATGTATTTATGATCAGCGCCTAGAACTTTTGTGGAAAACTTTTTGCAAAAAAATATAAAAAATGTATACATACACAACATAATACAGAAAAACCCTCTGGTGTGCCAGATCCAGTCTTAACAAGATACTGTGCCTGTTACCGCAGGCCAAGTCCACTGCCTGTAGGAGATTTTCCCCAGTATAAGGGTTTCAGCATTAAAATTTCCACCACCATGTTGAGAAAAACTACTCCAAATGTGAAGTTTCTCACTCCATATACTTCCCCTGTCCGCTAGGGGGCGCCACCTAACGATAAACAGACATATCTGTAGGAATAAGCTCTTGCACATTTGACAACACGTGCATTTTTTTTCTGCTGGGGCTTTGAGCTGATCATCTTATACAGTGAGGTCAAGTTTCAAAAATGAAATGGTTACTATGAGCACTAACATCATCACACATGAATGCAGCTGAGTCTCAGCTTTCCAGTCCGACCAAATTTATGCAATTCCAACACTGTTCGGGAACTCCAGTATGCAGAAGTATTCAAATTAAAATTAAAATTCATTTTCTCAGGGGTCAGGCATAGGGTTGGGAGATGTCTACAAAATTGCAATTAACAATGTCCACTGTGAAACATTGCAGTGCAATAATATTGTTGCTGGGTCTAAAAGAGCGTTTGGGTGTCTCGACACCACATGTCCTCAGTTAAATAATAGAAACAACATGGAGATGTAGTGCAATGAAGAGCAGCAACAGCTCCTTTTTATTTTCTCTCCCACATGTCAAAGACTGAACGCAGGCAGCTCTATGGAAACTCTGAGGGGACACACTGCCCTCAAACACAGAGGGCTTTTAAATCACAACGTTACAATAGTTGCAGCCTGTTCTGATCAGAAAAATGTGCACGTTGGTTGAAAGTGCAGGCAGCTTATTGCGACTGATATGTCAGTTTATTGTTGGGTGGCGCCCCTTTGTGGATGGAGTAAAGATGACAGGGGAAGTATAAGAGGCAAGAAAGTCCGCATTTGGAGGAGGTGGGGTGATAGATGTGGGGTTCAAGTCCTGTGTGAAAAGAAAACTAAATGTGGAGTTATTTAAAATTTTGCATCACTAAGAACTTCATTATGGACGTGATGTCCGCCGTGTCACTTCTGTCTTGTGACACACATAATGTAGTTATCTGAACCCACACCACAATTTTTTTTTAATCCTAAACAAGCAGTTTTTTGTGCCTAAAGCTAAGCGAACTGTGACCGTTTTAAAATGGAAACGATGTGTGTCACATGAGTTATGTCATTGAGCGAGTCACATCACTTCTCTCACATGACATACGTAATATAGTTATTTTAACCCAGTCCACATTCTTCCCCTAACCCCTAACCAAGTAGTTTTATTCTAACATAACATAGTTAAAGCCCATAAGCCTGTCTACTGCTGGTTCTCTTCACCAGTAATATATGTCATTTTGGGGATATTTGACAGTCCACCTATTCTGGCGTTTAGGTATGAGGATGTGCTGATGGGTCGATGACTGTCAGCCATCGCAATGGATGATGGCATCATCAGTCAGCCCAGTCCTAGTCAAGGGACCCTTTTGAAAATGGGCATGCCAGTTTTTACCTCACCAAAATGTAGTGAACGGTTATTTGTCCTCTATCCCAACCAGCTAGCTAGCCATAACATGCACACAGTAGAAACACACACAACAGGCAAAGCTTTTGTAGACGTAAGTTTTTTGTAAGAGTGATCTGAAAGCTGTCAAAAGATCCAAGTAAAGATCCAAAGCCTTGAGATTTAGGACCAATTTCAGACAGCTTAATTATAGTCTACAAAGCTCTTCTGCACCAGTGAATGATTACAAGTATGGATGTTTGTTAACTAATGCGCTTCAATGTAACAATAAATGCAGTTAAAACAGGTTTTACAGGCATTATTGTTCATCTAACAGTCTTCTTCTAACCCCATGGCCTCATCACCAATTAGCTAAATGTAGAAGTGCTAGTGCATGTGCAGGATTTTCTGAACATTCAAACAGAGAAAGTAGCAACTGACTTTATTCACCTGCTATTTACATTTCACGTTGCAGAACAGCTGTCCTTCGTGAGGTGTGTTTATCTGTAAGCCATGTGAATCAGTGCATCTCCATGACAGCTATCTGTTGTATGTATGGCACAGATAATACACCCACGCAAACACATGGCCATATGTTTGTCTGCTTACACACAACAACGCCTACAACACCTTTCTTCATCTTTGCCAGTTTGTTCTGTGCTTGTTTGATAAAAATGTGAGATGCGTGTAGCTCAGGAACTTCAGCAGCCAACCAGGATGCAGTCATCTCCTCCATGTGAGGGATAATTGTACAGTGAAAAGGTCATTATTCCATGAAGCAGAGGGGTTCTGCATCATCCTGAAGGGGTTTATTTTACAATAATGACCTGCTCACTGTACATTATCATGATTATTACATGTTTATAACAGGCATCAGTCTATATGGGAAAGTAGAGACTATAAGGATTTTTTTTTTACTACATTTGCACTCTTTGCTAGTCTCTGACTCACATTTCCCTTCTGGTCTTTAAAACTCTTTTGCACCCTTTTTTTATTGAGAAAGGAAAAGTCCAGCTGGTCACTGATTACAATTCTGCTCAATGACTCAAGTTCCTTGAATCTGATTCTAGTTGTTTTCATATGAATTATGACTAACTATTTAACAGCAAATCCACTGATATTTTCAGCAGATCTCAGCTGCCATATGGACAGCTATTGTCAATAATGCTGATTCTTTTTTTGGTTAGAGTTGGATGTAATAGTGGACTGTAGGGCTCTAAGATATGAGGCATTGGAATTTTCCACCAGAGTGCAGGAAATGTTGCCATATAGGCAGATTATTTTCATGCAGCCATTACTGGTCTTCTTTACTTAAAACTGTAATCAGTTACTCATTACATAACTCATATAAAGTACTTATATCACTTTACTAATTACTTAAGCCAAGCTCCAGCTAAGGTAGATTTAAACAACTCTAAATCCTCCATGCCCACACGTCAGATCTTTCGTAAAAAAATATTGTAGAAATAGAAAACAAGACATTTTGGTTTAAAAAGCAGGCAGCTGAAAATTGGACGGATTTACTGACCCACCAGCAGCAGTACTCTTATTGCCATAATTAAGTCCTAAGTTTCAGATACTTTTTTTTTTCTTTTTGATTCAATTTTTTTAAAATTGTTTTTCAGGTCTTGGTACACTAGTACATACAGGTTGTTTCAATATACAGGAATACCCATGTTACATGGAGACAGATTGCCAGAAACATAAATTTACAATAATAATAATGACAACATATTACATAATATTTTAATGCTGCCGGGGAATCCCAGTGTACAAAAGGCAACACTTAGTTAGATAAGTTGTCCACCTTTATGTGGTTCCAGAACCTGTCCCAAGGGAGACATCTCTCCTTCCCTCCAGGTGTCATTTAATCTGCTCAGCACACTTTCATAAGATGCTATTCCAGCCATAGCACTGGCCCATTCCTTCACCTGTGGGACATCTGATCTCTTCCAGTGTCTTAAAATGATTCGACAGGCTGTTATTATGCCCACAGAGATTACAGAGAAATCACATTTAGTTACATTTGATAGGTAAGTTTTGTCCCCCAGCGGACAGAGCTCTGGGCGGGAGGGATTTCTGAACCAAACCAACTGCTTAGTATTCTTAAAACCTGACCCAGAGGGGTCTGAGCAGAACACACTCCCAAATGCGATGGAAGAAAGTTCCCTTATTAGTTCTGGATTTCCAGCATCATTTGACAGCTTCATTGTATACAATCTAGATGGTGTATAATAAAATCTATGTAATACCTTGTATTGTATGAGCTTACTCCTGGCCTCCCTCACATACTTGCCACAATCAGCCACAGTTTTAACCCACTCATCTTGGTCCATCTCGTGACCTAAGTCCTTTTGCCAGATCATTTTCAAGTAGTCAGTGTCTTTACTCCTGTTAGAATTAGCAGTTTTAAGTTTAGGACACTTTTGAGGTTTTTTTTTTTTTTTTTTTGAAGTCTGTAATTCTACTTGAGTATGCATTAGTATTTCTAGACTATTGCTTAAATATCCATTAATTTTATTTAGTTAAATTCCCATTGGTGCTTAATCAATCATTTATGAATTTTCATCCATATGTTCTAGTTTTAATTGGCCTGTTTGCGATCAGATAACTTACAGATACCAGTACTCAATTACAGTACACAGAGTACATAATTACAGCAAATTGAGCATTTGTAATTAGTTACTTTCACCGCTGCTGATAATGTAGACTGAAACACAGCAGACAAACTTTGCTTGCAGGTTTCCATAAGCAGCAGTTGAAAGCGTTTTTCCTAATGCATCTCATGTTCTTGTACTGAAAGTTTGAAAGCCTTGGTGAGATTAATAAGGCTTGAATGGGTTTCAAGAGTTTTGTGGTTGTGTTTTTAGCCTGTTGGATCTGTGTTGCCAGATTCAAGAAAGATACTTAAAAGGTTTTTGCTTTTTTGGCATTCAAAACTCAAACAACTCAGTAAAATCCATTGGATTTGACTTTGAAGTAAAGCATCTTGTCAGATCCCATCTCGTAACATTCTGTTGCTGTGAAATACAGTCAGATACGGGTGTGTCTTTTTGAAGTTGGCAAACTCATTCTCATATTTTCAAATGTTCAGGTCTTGATAAAATAAATTGAACAAAAATAAGAGAGATTTTGAAGTTCTTGCAGAATCGAAATTCGGTACAACTTTAGTGCTCGTGCCGTTTCAGGTCCTTCCTTTCAAAACCAAACATGAATCTATTTTCTCAGTATTTCAGTCACTTTTGGGTCACGTACCGACTTACATGAATACAAACACTCCAGACAGCTTCAGTTTATCCACCGTGTAGAAACAACTGCCTGATGCGGCGCGGTGAAAAATTCATGGAGTGTGTCTCCACCTATTCAGAGCTAAAGGTGTGAGTGGATCTTTGTATCTGCTTGTTTGTCTCCGTGAGTGCGTCTTCCTCTCACCTTGGTCTCATCTCACCTCTGCTTGATGGATATTGAACCGTCTGTCAAGGGCGTGTATTTGTGTACATGCCTGCCTTTGTGAAGCTGTGAGTAGGCGGTAGATGTGCCAACACTCCAGTAAGGTTTGCACACACAACAAAAACAAACATAAATGCACCAGAAAGCATCTTGTGACAGGTTATATAGATAAAATACAAAATACCGCTTTGGAAAATGTATTTAATTCAAAGTATGAGTTTAATATGGGTGTAATTTGAAAAATACATGAAAATACAAAATGCATCCTATTCTAACCTTAACCCCCCAACTTTGAGAAGATGAGCTCTGCTAATTTCCCAAAACATAGATTTGAAGTGGCCAATCAGGATATCTTTAAAGTGGGAGACGATGAGTTCAGGGGTGCATGCTGTGTTATTTAAGCCCGTCCTCACCCGAAAAATCAATCAATCAATCAGTCATTAGAAAAAAGACAGTTTACTAGGTTATCTACATGCTCCCCTTCACTACAAGTCATGTGATCATTGTCAGTATAAAAATGTTAATTTTGGCTGCCTTACTTTTCAATTACTTTGGTTTGATGCAAAACATCTTGTTTGTGTTACATAGCATTTCTAATATGTTTTATTTAATTTCTTTTTTGTCTTTGTGTGTCCACTGTTATGCTCTGTGATATCTGTGATTATTTTACATTTTGTTTTGCAGTGTTATATATTTTATATAGAAACTACTATATGACAGAATAAATGCAACCTACATGATCAGTGGCGGTCTCAGGTTCTCTGAGGGGCCAGCGGCAACAAAAATAAAAAGGACACCAGCACACCAAAAGTTATGATGCATTCATGGTGAAATAGTTCCAATCCCTGGTTTAGATTAAATTGTTTTATTATGTGAGTTAAAGTACAATAACTACTATGCCTCGGTAATAAAAACACGCATGGAACTATAAAGTATTTATCCTATTTCTAGAGGCCAATTAATTTTCTAACAAGTAGGGCTGCCTATATGGCATTGCATCGTGTATACTCCACTGGAAGGGCACCCTAGAGGATACTTTATTATGTTTGTACACTGGAGGGGCACCTTAGAGGGCACTTTATAATTTTTATCCACTGGAAGACCACCCAAAAGGACACTTTATCATTTTGATCCATTAGAGGGGCACCCTGGAGGGCACTATTTTATGTTTTGTCCACTGGAAAGGCAGTCCTAGAGGGCACAAAAAAAAAATATATTCCCTGACTGGCAAATGCCTTAAGACTTAAGACCTCTGGTTTCTGATGCAGGATTTCTATTAAAAAAAAAAAAAAGTAGTCTCAAAACCCAAGATGAGATCAGTCAAGTGAAGCCCCTTGAGTAATTCTCTCACATGATGTCACAAGTCCCCACGGTGACTTAATTTACTTTGACATGTAAAATGTGTGGAGTGCTATTATCTAATCATCGAGTCATTCATTTTTGATCTATAATTAGCATTTATTTGTGTATTAACTTAGCACAAGCAGGAAAATTCCTCTCTACAGTGAGGACTGGACTGGGCTGCAGGAAAACAGTGGTAAAAAAAAAAAAAAAAAACAGAGTAGAAGAGTGAATCACTGGGAGCTTTGCTTCCAGTCGCACTTGCTGTTTATTATGGAGCTAAATGAAACTAGGTGGCAGACGGGTGAGAGGCTTCACTGCTCTGAGATCCAACACCATTCATCTGCATTAGGACCACTTATTATAAAGGCAGCAATTTATTTTCTCGGGCACTTTTTTTTTCTGAGCTTGAATAAGTGAAAGCGAAGTGAGAGAAAAAAAATGGGAGAAAGGAAGGGAAAGGGAGAATTGATTTTGCAGGATGAATGGAGCTAATGCTGTATAATATTTATCTCCACTAGATTAACGAACCACCGGGTGCCCGAAAAAAGGGAAGCTTAATTGAACATCTCCAGCATCCCTCTTTTCCTGGCTGTCGCCGGCTCGCTGCGTGCCCTTTTCTCGCTTTTTCTCTCTTTTCATCCCTCCCTCCTGCCAGGACTCCGACAGAACTGATGAAACTGGCTGCAGTCATTCATCGATGGAAGAGAGAAATAAAGAGAAGATAAATAATGGCGGTTGAAGATTTTGGCATTTTTATTACGATTGGCGCCGTTTCTGCGCAGATTTGCATTTGGAGCGTTTTTCAACTCCAATGAAGATGCACAAGAGCACACGCACGGCGCCAGACACTCAGGGATACGAACTGACACACACAACATTGGCAACATGCAAATGCACACACTCACAGCATTCGCACTGTAAAAGTAATGAGACAGGCAGCAGCCTTTCAGCAGTGTGTGAAACGATCCACACATACACACACACGCGCACAAAGCATGCCAGTACACATTCAACAAGCTCCCTGAACACACTTATTGCACCTGGTTTATTTGAAGCACACATGTGATCACACGCAGTATATATTCACTTGCAGATGAGGTTTCTATGCAACCATGTGCAGTTTCATCATTACATGGTGTGAGCAGGAAAACAACTGTACATTGTGATGCAAACAAACATTATAGACTCATTTGTAATGTTGTTGTGTTCTTTTCAGTGATTCTACATCAAATACCTTTTTTACAACCCCAATTCCAAAAAGGTTGGGATGTTGTATAAAACATAATTGTTAAGGAATTTTCCATCTTCTAGTGGTTATGCTAAGGCGTTCGAGCCATACCATTAAGGTTTTAACCTTTGACAGACTTACTGTCTCTCCTCTAGGACAGTGGATGCAGCTGTCTTCTCCTTTTCAAATAGACAAGTGAACAACCTGATAGTGTTGCTAGGGCAGCTGACGTCGAGGAGGTGTTTGTCTTGTCTATCTGACTGGAGAAGACGTAAACTGTAATCTGTTTTGGTTAACACTGACCCTGAGCTGTAGAGCCAGAGGTGCTGAGCACTAGTCTCAGCACTTGTGTATTCATAATTCCTGTGTTTGCATATTCAGACCAATAGGCTAACTTTATGTGTTGGGTCTGATCTTATTTGGGCATAGGTTCATCATGACTTTATCTGTGAATGCTTAAAGACTATCCCGGAGGACAGAAACGCCAGAATTGAAGGGAACATCAATGCCAACTGTGTACTGGTTATTCCTTCATTCTCCTTGGCCAAGTATTATTAAACCAATTTCAGTGTAAGACATATTGGACTCCTGAGTACTTCTTCCTTCGGATATATGGGTATTGGAATAAATCCATAACAATAATAATAAAAACAGAAATCATTTTTAATTTGTATTCACTTGTATTCAATTGAATACAGGACAAAGACAAGATATTTAATATTTAACACGGGTAAGAGCAGACTGGAAAGGCTGTGGAATGCTCACACATGCTTGTTAGTGCCCATGGCATCATGGGTAACTGTCACATCTGCAAAGACCTTATTGATGCTGAAAGGTATATACAGGTTTTGGAGCAACATATGCTGCCATCCAGGCGTCTTTTTCAGAGACGCCCCTGCTTATTTCAAAAACACAATGCCAAGACACATGCTGCATGTATTCAACAGCGTGGCTTCTTGGTAAAAGAGTTCAGGTACTAGACTGATCTGCCTGCAGTCCAGACCTGTCTCCCACTGAAAATGTGTGGTGCATTATGAAGCACAAAATACCACAACAGAGACCCCAGACTGTGAGCACCTGAAGTCGTATATCAAGCAAGAATGAGAAAGAATTTCTCTTTTAAACCTACAATAATTGTCCTCATTTCCCAAAAAGTGAGTGTTGTTAAAAGAAGAGGTGGTGAACATGAGTCTGTCCCAACTTTTGTGGAACATGTTGCAGGGATTAAAGTCAGAATAAGTGTATATTTGCAAAAAAACACATAGGTCGAAAAGTTTTTGCAAATCATTGCATTCTGTTTTTAATTGTTTTACACAACTTTTTCCCAACTTTTTAGACTTTGTAGGTTTCGAAGTCTTACAAAGGTTTACAAAGGTTTGAAGGTTGTACCTCTGTGAGTAGGTAAGAAAACCATCAGGAACACCTTTAAATATTATGCATTCAACATCAGCACCATATAGTATAGCCGCACAAACAATTAGTAGACTAAAACTATTTTAATAGTTCCAGCGTCTAAGATTTACAGAAACTTATTGGAATATGACAGAAATGTATACAATAATAATTATAATAAGTATGTTTTCATTACTGAAGATAAGAACTGATGTGCTTTTGTTAGAAAGCTGAGTTCTTCTGCTTGCAGAGCTGTGTAGCAGTGCCTACATGTACCAGGATGCATTGTGTGTGAACTTCTGACTTCCCACATGTGTAGCCATGTATTACACTAGCCATGACTTTGTTGGCCAATACATATGTAGCCCTTGGTGACAAAAATACTCATCTAGCATACCTCCTGGCTACCCAGAGGTGCAGACCACAGAGGGCACCGTGGCATCACTGGACGCAGGAAGAAGATCACTGCATCCAACTGACTGGACATCCACATGAAAAGTGCCAAATTTTCCCTTTGATGTAGTGAACTGAGCTGTCGTAATGCTCAGTGAGCATTCTTGTTCTAGTGCAATGCATTGCAAAGAATGTGACACAGACAGCAAATATGGTTGTGTTGAGTCAGTGATGTGGTTATAATAATTTCCTAACTTCATAGCAGCGTTTGAAGACATTTTAACATATATATTTGCTAACAACCCAAAAAACAAATTCCCGTCAGTGTTGAAAACACCTTTGAAACTTTGACTTCAGAAACCAATTCCACTATAATGCAAATGATGCTGCAGGCTGAAGGATTTATCTCACAGTAACACTCAAACTCATGTTTTTTTTGTATCAGGCTTCGACTTCTTCACAGATTCCTTGGTGTGAATTGAATGCAAACTTTTCCTGTGGTAGTTTTCTCTTCCGTCTCCCTCACACTGTGATGATGATGACATTAGGACAGGGCAGCGGGGCTGCAGGGTACATTTTTTCTTTGCTCTTGTCCCTTAAGCAAATGAAAGGCAGTACTTGCATCATCCTTTCGTCTCTCCTCCCACTCTCTGCCCCGCTGGATATACTTTGATCAGGCGTAATGAGTGTTTCACTTACGAGCAAAATGTACACACTTGGCTACATTCTCTTTAAGAGGTCTTTGTTCTGACTCCTGTATAAACACAATTACATTGTTGTAATTACTTCATTTCATGCTGCTCAGGACCTTTTGAAGTGGAAGGCCTTATAGCAAGCTTAAAACATAAAGGTGAATTTCAGAGGCAGTGATCTAAGAACGCACAAAGTTAATGTAAAGTCCTTTAATGGGGCGCTTTTAAGTTTTTGGACACAAGAAGCTCAGTTTTCTGATTTGCAGTACTCATTAAGTGTAGTCAGCACTCAAAGAGTGTGATGATACACTTTTGGTCTCACAGTGGCTGGTGATCGGCACTTTGTTGTAGTCATACCCCTGCTGTTTACCTCTGTCATCTGTTCAAAAAAGGCAAAAATGTCAAGAAAAAAAAAAAGGTACACTGGTGCCCCCAGCATTTACCTATAAAGCCTACACTAGTGCGCTTATGACCACAGCCAAAAGTGATGTTAGACATTCAGAAACACTTCATATGACAGGGTGTGCATAAGAGTGTCATTACACCATTATAACCATTACATGACACCTGTCTATACAAATCTTGTTGACTGTTATCTTTAATGAAAAGTTGACATTGGTTGAGAGACTTTATTTGAAGGGGTCTGCATAAGACAGTCATTAAACTGTCATAACCATGTTATGACACCTGTCATAAACAGGAAGGCATCTTTATGAATGTTTGACTGTTGTCATTAAGTGTAATTTGGTCAAAAATGTCTTTCTTATGACAATTTGACGTTAATCAAGTGAATGTCTTTGCTATGACAATGTGACATTAATCAAGCCAAGAATGTCTTTGTTGTGACAAATAGACATTAAGCAAGCTAATAAAGTCTTTGTCATGACAACCTGACATCATCAACCTTTAATAAACTGTTTCGTTTTATGTTTTAACATAACCTTACATGTGATTGGTTTTGACATTAGCCAACCTGACATTAGCCTGTAATTGTGTTATAAATATTTTATTGATCTCAAGTAAAGTGGTACACTTTGTTCTTGTCATAAAGATGTCATTAAGTGTTATTAGACTGTTTATAACAGTGCATGAATAATTCCCTTGACCTCAACTAACCCATCACCCAGCACTTTCACCCGGTCGCACTACACAGCTAACAAGCTGACTCTGGCTGGACTAGGATATCCCAGTAACCATTGCTGGCAAAACAAACTGTTGTTCAAACATGAACAACAGTGACAATTTGGTGACAGTGAATACAGTACTGAGGTGGTTTTCTTGACAGGTTTGGCTCCTGGCAACCCAGGGCTGACTTAGCTGTAGCTTTCTGGCCAATGAAGTTAATGCGCTAGCTAAATACAGCTACAGTTAGTGGTTAGCCTATTTTCACAACAGGAAATTAGCTAACCACTATCTGTCCATCTGGTAGCTGTAAATTATCTCAGTGCTGCACTCTGTTGTCAGAATGACTTTATAATATTTAATGAAATCTTTACCATTTTAGTTGAAGTCATGGAAAATATTCATGACCCCGTTATTAAAGCATGAGTAGCCACAGCAGCTGGATTATAATAACTATCTTGTTCTAAGATAGCGTCCATTCAACAAAAACTGTTCACCTAGAACACATGCCAAAATAATAATTTCCCATCCTTTTTCTTCAGTTGTGTGGCCCACTGCACGTCTCTTTCTGTAGACCCAGTGGCTTGTTTCATAAACTGTACACCAGGCCTGTCAAATGAGGCCAGAACCGGCCTGCAAAAGAGTCCAATCTGGCGGACTGGATGACTTTGCAAAGGGCATAAAATTTCATTGCCACCGTTAATTTCTGACCAGAATACAATTCTCCAAAAACTAAACAAAACACAACCACAAATACTTATTGTGATCACATTTAATGATGAACATTGTGCAAAATGTTGTCAATCAGAGCTTCAGTCTGACATAATCTGTATCAGACTTCTCTCTTAAAACAACATCGGTGGAACCCTGTTGCTAAGGCACTGCCATAACTTTTTATTTCTAAGGCAGAGAATAACATAACCTTCTCTCTCATTAGCTTCCACTTTAGCTGGTGTTGTGTGATGATGCAGAACTACTACACAGGAGTGGAAATGTGCGTTTGTAGATCCACTGTGATCTGTATATTGTAATGCACATGTAAAGACAGCAGATTGACAGACTGAATGTAAAAAAAAAAACTGACATTTTTAAAATTGCATTTATTTGTTTTGTAAATTTCAATTTCAATTGTGAACGATTCAGAATGTTCTTGCATTCTTCTACTAATACAAAAGGGAATAATTTGGCGGTGTTATGGAATGTTTTTACTGGTCCGGCTCACTTGAAACTGGGCTACATTGTGGCCCATGAACTAGAATTAGCTTGACTCCTGCGTTTTACATTATGCCATTAAAATTGGGCAGCAGTACCTCAGTCCGTAAGATCTTGGCTTGGGAACCAGAGAGGTCTCGGTTCAAGGCCATCATGGAGCACAGAACCACCGAGGTGCCCTTTAGCAAGGCACCAAACCCCTAATTGCCTGACTACAGGTATGTGGCAGCTCCTCCACACTAACATCTCTCCCACTAACTGCATGTTTGTGATTAACAAAACATGCACACCAGTTTTCCACTAATACTCAGAATATGGCAATATTCTGAATTTGATACAGGTCATATAAACAGTATATTCCTGTTGGATATTCTGATTAAGACATGTGGGGTATGCTGGTGTTATTCTTGATTTAGGAGCATTCTTTGGACATGTAAACAGCATGTGTCTCAGTTTGGGTTTTTACACACAACCTATTGTGCTGAAATAGCCAACAGTTTGTAGGACTCTGTTGAAATGTGTGCACAAAAGAAAATCTCAAGTTTGTCAACTAAGGGAGAAACACACCTACTTTTAAGCATAATTTTGAACATTTGATATCTCAACGTGTTTTTGGACATGAACAAAAATCTCAATGCTGACCTTTTCCAGAAGCTGATTAAATGAATGAAAGAGGGAGGCTGAGTTCACACTTTCCACTACCAGCGGAAAACGTTGAAAAAAAAAATACTATTTTGATGGAAAAAAGCGGCACAGCAATCAGGAAATAACATTTATTTCTTGATTCACCAGTTTCCTACCAGTGCTGAGCGCTGCCTATCCCCATTCAGTGTGTACCACGGACACACCGCTGCACTGCCAGTGTCCAGGGAAGAAGCCCGAAAAGACGCTGCGACTCCCTTGGGCTGCAATAACTAAGACGTTGCATGTTGTGTCCCTGGAGAAACGGACTGTGTCTCAGATGAAAAAGAAATGGTTTGACATTAAAGTTGATGTGAATAAAAGAAAACAGACCAGAGGAAAAATGAGGAAACAGATGAAGGAAAACGAGCACCTGATCTGTTAGCCCAAGAGGAGAGTTAGTAGAGTATGAACAAATTCAGGGAAAAAAATCCCAGATTTGTGTGTAAAGCGTTCTATGCAGGGTTTAAGCACAAATTTTACGCATACGCAGGGAATAAGGCCAATTCCAGAAAAGGGCAAAAAATTGAATATTGTGCGCATGTAAACGTAGCCAATGTGGTGAAAAAGTAAGGCTTTTAGGCCTCTGATAAAATTTTACAAATATTACATCTTTGTGGTTAATAATGTCATACAAAGAATAATAACTGACTGTTTTACCGACTGTAATTCATAATGGCGGTCTTTGGAAAAGTGCTTTTTGTTGTAGTTCAACAGTTGGTCACAGCAAGGCTGACTGCTGCACTTTAGCCAGTCCTATTAATAAATTCATTAATAGTAGTGAGACATGTCCCCGATGGAATCTGGGAACATCCAAAGACTTATAAACATACACAGTATATTTAAATTGTTTTCTAAATGACCTCAGAGGAGTTTGAGGATGTCACTTGGGAAAAGAAAATTTTGGTGCTGTGCTTACTGCACTGCCACTGTGACTCAGGCCTGAATAAGTGGCCGAAAATGTTACGGATGGAAGGATGGAGGGAATAACTGAGAGGAGTGGACCCATGCTGCCTTAATACTTTTTTTCCTTTACTTCAATCTAAGCTTTGGCTTTTCTCAACTCTGAGCTTTTCCTTAAAGAAAAGAGCTTTTAGTCTTTGGAGCGACGATGTCTTCTGGCTTTCCTTCACAGGAGAGAAGACAAACTCTATTTACTTGATTTTTTTTATTTCCTTTTGGCAAAAGATAAGTGAAAAGGAAAACGAAATTCATCATGAAATGTGGAGTTGAGAGGAAAGGGTGAGGAGGTCAGCATTAATGTGTTTCCTCTCAGCTTTGCTGCGGGTTTTTGCAGTTGGAAGAAAGACTGAGAGAGTACTTTTCCAAAGTAGAGGTCTAATGGAGGGTCCCAACAGGCCGATCCAAAACAAATACTTCAAAACATTTATTCTGCCTTCAGACACTATAAACATTTGTATACCACTAATGCAAAAATTTAGAACGGAAGTGCTTTTAATGAGACATGATGCGGTCTGAAATAAATGGAGGTTACGTCTAAATGGGAGAGCAGCTCGCAGTGTCCCATGTTATTCAATTAGACCAGTAATGGTGTGTTGCCTTTTTTGATGTCTGCTGAGAGCCACACAGATGTTTGATGGTCGTACCTGAATCCATTTTGATGTCCTTTTCCCCCCCTAACACACAAGGCCCACTAATACCTTTTTGTGCATCCATTATGGAGAGTTTATCACCTCTTTTACCCATGCCCAGTTTTTTTTAAAAGCCACTTAAAAATCCTGTAAAATACCACTCACCACTCACTTAGGTGCAGGTTTATATAGACATTCAATTACTTAGTCCTGATGCAAAACACATTGTATACCTTACACTAACCCTCTTTCATAAAAGACATTTGGACAAGATCAGGGTTTCAAGGTCCTGGTGTGGTCACTAGTGTTTTCATCCAAATGTTTTGCAATTTTAAAGAGACAGTTCCCTCCAACATCAAAAATACATATTTCCCCCCTGGCCTGTAAAGCTATTTATCCGTCTAGATTTTGGTGTGAGTTGTGGAGATATCGGCCGTAGAGATGTCTGCCTTCTCTCCAGTAATATTGGACTAAATGGCACTCGGCTTGTGGTGCTCAAAGCACCAAAAACATGCGTTTGAAAAATTCAAAACCAGGGTCTTGTCCCAAAATCATAATCTACAGACCTTGTGAGCAGTTTCATGTAGGAACTACTTTCTTTCTGCAGTTTAATCTACTTGAAATACTTTAGAATCTTTTTACTAGAAAGAAAATAGTTACTACATGAAACTGAAGGTAAGGTGAGCAGATTAGTTTGTGATGAAACACTAAAAGAAGGTAATGAAGAACAATTAAAATGGTGAAATAAGATATAACCTATTAAAAATAGGGTAATGATGTATTCTTTCAAATTTTTATAAATCTGTTGTATCAAACAGCAAAAATCTTTTGGATTTTAGTGTTTAGTTTCTTCCCATGTTCATTTGTGTAAATCGCTGACAAACACTTTTCAGATTTATACTCTATGGTCAAATATTAATTTGTTATGAATAATATTTTATGTATGATGATAGAAATTTAGATTTGTCTGCCCTGTATGCAGATTTTTATAGACGAACCAGTGACCACTTTGTGTATTCCACCATCTTGTGGTGCAGTGGCAGGTCATGTCCATCACCTTCAGTATCTGCTGGTTGTGTCTAGAAGGGAACCCCAAATTTGCGAGACTCTCGCAGGATTTTTCATAGTTTCGGTCACTCTCATGAGATCTTGTGTGTCTGTATTTCCCTTCTAGTCACTGTGTGTGTTGTTGCCCGCTGACAGTGACAGCATGGATAATTGGATTGACGACATTAAACAGCGGCTCTCAGTAACCAATAAAGGTTTTTTGTAGGATGGCGATAATGTTCTTCAAATTTTACACAGTAGTTAGATGTTGGTTGTGACAATAGCCAGAAATGGATAATGGAGAAAAGAAAAAACAGACTACCTCCACCACATTTAAGTGATGGAGTACTGTGTAATAGACATTCAAGAATATATATGAATTCACATTTTTTTTAATCAGGTATTCAAGATTATAGGGAGCAAAGTTGCTTTTGTTGTTGTTTTTGATCCACTATGACAAATCATGGTCCTCTGTACACTCAGACATGACGCAGAGGCTTGCGTATTTTGCATTCTGTTTCTTTCCAAAGTTGAAATTTGACACGACTGTAGGAGCAGCCGATCTGCGCAGCTTCTTCCTGACTTCCTAGACGTTGCTGTTAAAAGTAACGTTGCAAAAAAAGTAAGCGTAAAAGTAGAAAATGGTAAGCTTCTCTTGTTGGCTCGCATTCGTTCGCGCTCATACTGTAGGGAGACGCCACCGCAGCAATGGCGGCTTGTTAACTTCCAGTACTTTGCTGGATTCATCCATACTCATGCTACATTTTTCTGTGGCTTGTGCTACAAAACTTTCAGCCTCTGTAGCACCAATGCTATGTGCAAAAAAACCCCAACAAGTATGTATCCATAAATTACATCCATAAACAAAATGCATCCCGATTTTGTTATCCACACTCTGAAGACATCCAATAATAATCAAATGCACAGGATATTACCTAATAGTAGATTTATTTATATAATGTTATGCTTACAACTGGCCCTTTGAGGGCAACCATAATGCTGATGTGGCCCAGGATGAAACTGAGCTTGACTTCTCTGGTCATGATGGATAAATAGCACTACAGGCCAGGGGAAAGATATGCATTTTTTGGTTTTGGTAAATTAGTAAATAAGTAAATTGGCAAAAAAAAAAAAAAGAAAAAAGAAAATTAGATCTTGTTTCCACCCATTTCTTCCATTTAAGGGTTGGTTCATTAAGATAAACAGTAGGCACGGGCAATTTATTCATTCATCATTCATGATCCGTAATTACTTATCCTTGAACGGTCACGGGAGGCTGGAGCCTGTCCCAGATGACACTGGGCAAGAGGCGGGGACCAGCCTGGAAAGGTCGCCAGTTTACCAGAGAGCTGACATATCGAGACAAACAAGCATTCACACCTATGGGCAATTTATAGTTGCCAATTAACTTACTCACCATCACAGAAGAAGAGGATGCAAGAAGATGACATTATTGAAATGAATTAAATTAAAAGCCTCTTGGCTCAGCCCATCTACACATCATCAATTAAACAAACTGCAACACACACACACAAAACAAAAAAAAAAAAAAACTTAATGCTTTGGGCCTAATTACTTCTTTTAAAAATAAGATTTCCAATTAAAAATAAATAATATGAACCTGAATATTTGGACTAATACTTTAGCTGTTATCTAGTATCGTGCTGAAGGGGCTCCTGAAGGTTGCTGTGGATTAGTTGCGATGTATACACTATAGTTTTGGGATTTCACCTCAGAATTTTCAGACTTGCCTGCAAACTTCTTGCTCAAACACTGTGAACATCTAAAAAAGACCAAACCTTCCAGTCAGGTATCGACTGTAAACTACGGGAAACATCTGAAAGGCCCTCAGAGGCTATATTGTTTTTTAAAGTCCTCCCTCTGGCTACAAAAGATAAAAGTTTGATGTTGAGAGAACAAAGCGTGCTGCGCTGACAAAAGTAACCCGACCTCTCTTTAGGTTAAATATTTCAGTATTCTTTCCAGCTCTACTGAGCGAAGAATTTAAAATGCGCTGAATGCTTCTGTCTGTGAATGTTTTCTATCAGAGCGTCAGTATGACTGCCTCCTCTCAGTATCCCTCAGTAAGTGTGAATAACCAGGTTTGATACTGTGTCTGTGTTGAGAAAAGCCTTTCTGTGTTAACCCTAACCCTAACGCTTTTAAGTGCAAAGTTAGTACAAGAAATGTTCTTTCTCTTTGACATGGATTGCAAAGAAAATTCAACACCGCACCAGTGTTTGTCTCCTTAATTACGAGTCATGTATTTTTACTGGTTTGTTTAAATACAAGTGAAACAAGTTTTTAATGTATTTTTTTCTGAATGATTTATGCACCCATGCACTAATACCGATGCCAGCATCAGATATCGGTCTGATACTGTGCCCATGTTCTCATACTTTTACTCATAAAACTACTCTGATGCACCACATCCCAATACAACTTTAGGAAACGTAGCCGCTTCAACACAAGCAATTTGGTTTAAAAAAAAAAATCAGTGCAGAGTTCAAGGAGTTTGCTAATGCTTACCCTCTTTATCAGCAAGAGACATGCTGCAAAGTACCGTGCAACTTACACTGCTGGTGAATAAAAGCTTCGGCCAGCATTTCTCTTTGGCAACTGTCCATGTAAAACCGAAACAAACTCACCGAGTGCACCTGTAGACCGCAGCCGCTGTCCAAAGGGTCCCGCTGGGTGTAAATTAGTTGAAAGCCTCGGCTAATTAATCCAAAGACAAAGCAACTACTGTTCTGAAATACACACTTTGCATGATGAGTTAAGTGGCTGCCTGTCTCACTGGCTGCCAAACTCCATTAACGTATTGCTCAATTCAACAGCTATGAACACCTACACCTCTACAAGTTTATTAATCACTTTGTATGACTCATAAACAGACACTTACTCATGGCGGTGAAAATTCGGCATGAATTTGAACTCAGTTATTTCGACCCAGAATGGAAATTTCAAAGGGGGGCGCCGCGGCTGCAGCATTCTTTGTTTCTTAATCTCTGATGACACATCGTGGTCATTTTCTCATTTATTACAGAAAAGATATTACAGATTTTATGTATGCAATTATGCATGCATCACACACATTTTTAATCAGGATAAATTAAAATTATATATATAAAATTACATTATTATAATTTAAAATGATGATAACGATGATAAATCAGGGACAGTTATTTCACTACTGACAGGCCCGGTTCCAGAACGCGGTCAGGTGTGTCTGAAATTAGCGGGGTTGAAAATAATATTTAATTTGGTTTAAGCAGTAAAGTCAGTAAATCAGGCTGCATTGATCTGTGAATGAATGGGGGTGATTCTTACAGCTGTCCACAGTGGCTTTACACTGTACAGGAAAGCTTTTCCTTCAGGTCGTGAAATCCCTGCAGCACCTAAAGGCAGTTACGCATGGTCGCTCATTGTCTTTACCTTCATTAAATCACTGTAAACATCACCAGGCTGCTACAGGATAATATATGAGATAAGGTACATTAGAATAATTGCTAAAATAGCGTATATCCAGTATAATCATCACCAAATAATTTTCTTTATATTGCTGAGCTGCTGGTATTATGTGTACCTGTGACTGGCACAGCTGTGTCAGAGTGATGAAACCAGTGATATGACTGGTTGAGAGAGTATTTAAAGGAGGAATCTGTAACATATTTACTCTAATAAATCATAAATTGACCACAATGTGTCATCAGAGATTAAGGAAACATGGTGAGTTGAAATACATAAACACCCCAGCTGCACTGTTCCCTTTTGACATTTCTGTCCTGGACCAGAATAACTGTTTGTGTGTGTCTGTTTCACCTTAATTGGAATTCAAATGAATGCAGATTTTTTGCCAAATGAGTAAATGTCTATTTGTGAGGTGTAAGAAAATCATTAATAATACTGTAGAAGGTTGTGCATGTTTATAACTCTTAAATTGAGGAGAATGTTACTGGAGTTTGGCAGGCAGTGAGACGGCAGCCACTTATTGTCCAGAGAGTGCATTTTCAGAGCAGTGGGCTTTTGTTTTCAGGATAACGGGTTTAACTTTACAGACACAGACAACTGACAGTTATAAACAGGAGATCAACTTACAGTGGACGCTGTGTTTTGTCAATTTACGAGGTTGTACGCATCTTCTGCTCCAGCAGCCTGCCTGTCTCTGCCCTGTCAGTAAGAGGAGGGAGCAGGGAGAAACAACGTGCTTCCATCATAGATCGTATATTAAACATGATTACAACCTATTTAATATACAGTGTATGGCTCCAACTTGCTTTGTGGACTGCTGTAATTGCTTGCTCCTTAAATGATCACCACACCTGCTGATCAATGTTAACCTTCACTCAACCCTTTTGCACATTGTGCTGCTGCACATACATGAACCAAAACAGAAGGTGTGCATGCAGACACACAATCCATGCATCGAATCTACCACCTTGCACTTTCAAATTTCATCTGAGGCTGCAAAATATCAAACTGACGGTGCAGTGTGTGCTTTTGTGCACTCACAGCCTTGTAAATTTGGTGGTGAACATTTTTGTGTTAGAGAGATCTGTCAGGACTCAGGACACACAGCTTGAAACCGAGAAGGTTCTGGTCAAATCAGGACAGTCCTGGTCACACTGGGGAATCTGGTCACCATATTTCTTTGGCAGGAGTTTTCAAAAAGCCCATTTGTGTGCCGATATGGCCAAGTCGCATAGAAAAAGCTATGTTTTTAAAAACATCCATGAACGTGGGGCCAAGGCCCTAATGAAAGCCATTATGACGATATTTGGTTGCAGATTAGTGGTTTGTTGTAAACAGTTTTAAGCATACAAGACCAGTGGTATGGTCCTTTTATTTCACTGGACCATTAAATCTTAGTTTCTGTTCTATTTTATTTGTTGTCTTGATGGCAGAAATGGTTCAGCTGCAGACCTCTTTTCTTGTTTGTTTGTGTTTTTTGGACAATTTACTGTCTGCCCTCATGCTGTTTACACATGTGAGACTGAAGCAACTGCATCTATCTGTCTTTGTTGCCCTGAAGGCTATTGACCTCGACCTTTCTTTCACTCCATCTCTGTCCATCTACCCCCCCGTCCACATCCCCACGCTGCCTCCTCACTCCAGCTCTATCTATCTATCCATCACTCCAGGCTGCCAGAGGTATAAACATTTCATGTAGTGAGTGTCCGCGGGGCTACACATCTCCCTCACCGGAGTCCCTTTGCTGCACTGCTCTAGCTCCGACCCCCCACCTTTCAGCCCTGCAGCAGTCAATCCGTGCTACTTCCACCGTCAGACCGGGCAGGGGTTGCCGCTAATAGTTGGCCTTGGCAAGGCAGCAGCTAGCTGGAAGGGAGCTAGCAGACGGGGCTAACTGGACTGCAATACCTTTGACAGAACAAAGACTTGAGTCAAAGAGAAGAGCTGTGTATCTGTTGATAACACTCTCTGCAAACCTTTTATTGAACATTCAAGGCTTTTTTTTTACCCAAAAAGTCCAACAAAAAGCATTGAAACTAAGTCAATCAGCTGGAGATTTAATTCTTTAATCAACCCATTTAGAATCAAACGTGACATTAAGCTAGTAACCACCTCACTAACTTGGAAATGCCTTTGAAAAACAAAACTACTCTTAATGGGTCCCCACAGCTTCACAGTCAATTTCAGTTTAGTTCCTTCCTTTAAATGAGGCTTGTGGCCGCGCTCCTCCTGCTTTTGGTTCGGTGCCACGACTCATGTGTTAAATGTCTTTTAGTGGGATCTGGGCTAATTTAAGCCACTTCATTTAGCTGCATTTCCCATGAAGAGAGGAACTTTCTGACAGCTGAAGCTCTGCGTGAATGATTAACTGCTGTCATTAAAAAAAAGGTGTAAAACCTTTTTTAAATTTGGTTTTAGTCATTTTTGAAGCAAAAGGCATTGGTTGAAACCATGTTACTGTCTGGTCAGCTTGTTAGTTAACAATAAGTGAGGTCAAAAGCTTGTGTAGATGGTCATACCACTGTTCTGATGGCTTTCAAGTGTGCAATATTACACCCATAAAGAGAGTTTGGAGACTCAGAAATTGTATTTAATGTATCTGGCAGGAACACCTCCGATACTAACAGTCAATACTTTCAATCAAAGTGATTTGCTTGTCTTTCCTACTTTGTAATTTGTTGTAAAACAGCACCAGGTCCCAGCCTCTAGAGCCCAACAATACTGACTAGCAACCATAGTTTCTAAGGGCCTTGGGGCGTAAAAGTATCAGGCAACAAAGAAAAAAGAACAAAGCAAATATTTGCTAAAAGTCCAAAAAAGTAAACTCAATTTTCTCTTCTTTTAAATCTTATTATTCTTCCTGCACTCTCTCAGATTTGTCTTGTGATCCTTTTGGGGATCCCAACACCCAGGACGGACGCACTGAAGGGTCTGAGATCAAATCAACCACAGACTCGGGCCTTCTAAAGTCACCGTGGGCAAACCACTGAGTTCTATCATCTCCAGGGTTACTGCTATTAACTTGGTTAGTGAAAAGAAGCAGAAATACAAGAGAGAAACTTGACACTGGTTTTAATTTTTCTCTCAGGAACTTTAACTGACTTTCATCCTTTGATCTAAATCATAAAAATCATTAGTGCCTCAGAGGGGCTTTCATTATTCTGTCCACTGCATGTCATTAGATTCTCTGGATCATTACAGGAACTTTCACAAGAGTCTAGAGAACTAGAGAACATTGAACATAGTCTTGAATGAGTATTGAGAGTATTTCAGCAGTATGTTGGTGTTTCAAGTTTGCTGTCTCGTTGTAGTGTAAGGTTTTCAAAAATTGTAACTAAATAAACTGTTAATAACCAGGGGTGGAAGTAACTAATTACAAATACTGAAATTACTGTAATTAAGTAGTTTCTTTTAGGTACTCGTACTTTCATGAGTAAGATTTTCAAGTCTGTTTGTGCTTTTGTAGCTTTGTATTAAGTTATTCAATACAACAATGTAATCTACTTTGTAACTTTTAAAACCATATTTGAGTACTGAGTACAATTTGAATTAGTATCTAAACAATTCATCTGCATTTCAGTAGTCAATAAGATGATCTAAGCACAAACAGGCATGGAAAACCAGAGCATATGGACAAAAAACCCCGCAAGAACCTGCAGCAGGGACAGGTTTGGCAATACATTCATACTGGCAATTTGTCACCTCGGTGGCTTCTGATATTGAAGCACAAGGTATCCTTTGGCGACTGTATCTGACATGGCTGGAGACCTTTTTAACATGTGATCAACTCTGTGAGGCGTTACATCACTGTTACATCACTGTTACATCACTGAAGCAACTCCCAACTTGAAAAATCACCAGATGCACATTACAGTAAGTGACTCGTGACACAAAAGTCAAATGACTCACTAACGTTATGTAACTTTTAATGATGTTTTACATTCACATGGAAGACAAACCCCTATGTCCTGGTGAAAGTCCTGTGTTTGTGTTGCCATCCATCCATGGGGTGTAATGCATTAAAAATCAACAGTTAAAAAGTAACTACTACTCTGAGTAGTTTCTGAAAAGAATACTTGTACTTTTACCTTTTTAACCAGTATTTACTGTATTGAGTATATTAGTCATTAAAATACTTTATTGAATACAGATTTTCAGTACTCTTTCCACCACTGGTAATAACTATAGATATAACTTATCTCAGCAATTCAAATTAATACAAAAAACATGTTCACTATTTAGTATAACATCATTATATAGACTCCAGTGTTCCTGGTAGGAGGAGGTTCTATTTAAGAATGAAGGAAAAATATGTTATATATTTACTGTACTAAATCATCAAACAATCAATCAATTAATCAATAATCAATCAATCAATGCCCATGATATGTCCAGAGATTAAGAAACACATGATAAATTGCAATACTGGCTTCTCCGACAGCAGCTCTAGAGCCAGTTTGTCCTTCTTGAAACTTCCATTTCGGTGCAGAACGTCTGTTTTTGTTTTAGCCGCACTGCCCTTTTCACATGTATTCACTTCACATGGAGCTAAAATTAGTGCCGAAAGAGTAAGTGTCTGTTAGTGAGTGAGTCTGTGAGTGATAAGAAACCATAGGAAGGAGTAGATGATTATAATGGTTAAATTGAGCAGTATGTTAATGGAGTCTGGCGGGCAGTGAGACAGGCAGTCAACCAACCTATTTTTTCAGAGCAGTGGGCTTTTGTTTTCAGGATAACGGGCTTAACTTTTTAAAAACAGCGGATGAAATCGCTCCAGTATTTTAACTTTGACCTGCAGAAGCCATTTATGAACAGCAGGGTGTTACATATTTCATCCTAATCTAAACTGAGCTAGCTCTTTTGAAGCGTTAAATTGAACATTGTCGGTACTGCAGCTAATGTAGTCGATATGGAGTCATATACTGGTTACTGATTACTCATGTTATCCGTAACATCTCTTAGTTAGTAGAAGTTTTAAATTACAGCCTGATTTTCTGTCTTGGCCAGCTGATGAATGGTCGGGATGTTTCAAAACTTTTTAAATCCATAATAAACCTTTTTCAATCCTTGCAGCACAGCTTTGCCTTGAGACTGTTATGCCAACTAACTATGAACCAGTAACATTATAATGATAATATAATATTAATAATATATTTGTAGACAAATCAGAGGTTTGGCTTCAGTAGGGATCAGTGTTTAGTTACTATTAGATCATTCAGATGAAATTTCATATTTGTTAAACTAAAGACATACAGTGTAATGCATTTCTTTTAACATAAGTTTTTCCTTACTGGTTAATTCTGTGTTATTCTTGTTACTATCCTGCCAGTTTCATGTTTTGTGATTAATCATTTGTATTCATTGTTACCAGATTGGTTTGATGTTCTTCAGCCCAATAATTGTTCAAAATCTGCACAAACTGATAAAAAAAAAATTCACCCAAATATTCTAAGTAATAAAAATGCAAATTAAATAATAAAAAATTGCAACCGTACTGGTGTTCATAACATTCTTTTCAGTATGAAAAAAATAGTAAAACAATAACTTAAGTGTTCACTAGTCTGCTTGAAAGTAGATAGGAGGCTCCAAAGCACCTATAAAAGTATCATCATTTCTGCCCACTGACTTGAAAATAAAGAAAAAATTCTAATCTAAAAACAGGCAGCTCAAATAACAAAAAGATTTTATCTAACTTGGTAAACTTCAACAAACTGTGGCAGTACAAATAATGATGTAATGTTGCAAGCATGGAGGTTTCTGTTCCAATGAAAATACAGATTTGCACTACATAATGACCGAACTCGTATTTCCTCTCAGAAGAATGAATAAAAACTATGTCATATCAGAGATTTGCTGAGTGGCTGCATGTGTTTAATTATGAATTAAAATATATACAGGTCGGCATAGTGGTGCAGTTAGCACTGTTGCCTCACAGTAAGAAGGTTCTGAGTTCAAATTCTCCAGCCTGCTGGGGGCTGGGGAGTTTGTGGCTGGGGCAGGGACTTTCTGTGCAGAGTTTACATGTTCTCCTTGTGTCTGCATGGGTTCTCTCTGGGTACTCTGGCTTCATCCCACAGTCTAAAGACATGCAGAATAATAGGTTAACTGATAACTCTAACATTCAGTCCATAGGTGTGAATGTGAGTATGTATGAGTGGTCTGTCTCTGTGTGTCAGCCCTACGATGAACTGGCGACTTGTCCAGGGTGTACCCCCCCTCTCGCCCAATGTCAGCTGGGATAAGCAGTAGCACCTTTGCGACCTGTCAGGATAAGCGGTTACAGACGATGGATGGTTTGTAATATACAGTCATTTTAATGGATTTAACCTATTTAAAAACAATCCCAACAAATGATAAACCAGCCCAAATCCTGACCACCTGCAAGCCCATTTTAACCTGCACAATGCAACCAAAAACAGCCCTACTGAGTGTAAACCTGCCCAATCTGGCAACTCTCTTTGTTACTGTGCAGCCTTTGCTTTGAAATGTGCTATATAATGATACGATGTATGATTCTTTATGTACCTACTAACCATAAATATTTTTTAAAATGAGATCTTAAGTGTTTTTCCAGCTCACATCACTTGTTACACATTACACACGGATTATACAGACTTTGTCTTGTTTATTCTCATTTAACAACGTACATTTATTTTGCGAGATGTAACCATATAAAGACACCGCGACACCATCCCTTAATACAGCATGATGGCAGCATACAGGAACATCTATGGTTCAGTGGCATCAGATGATCAGACATTCTGTTTCCTCACTGTATTTCTTCAGCATTATACCCACAAGCAGAAGCTGGAGAAAAAGAGCCACGCCAAGCATGAAATTAGTTCATGACAGCTGTAAAGACAAAGTCAATATGGACTAAAGAGAATTCTGCAGTGTATGCGTCTGTGTGGCTCAGTCAGTGAAACAGTCCACTATCAGTCACCGCCCCTGTGCTGGGAGGGTGAATTGAACATGTCAGTGTGTGATGCAGACAAGGTAATATTATCAGGTGGTGGAAATGAGCCGCTGCTCTTCTCACAGAATTACATTTCACAGAGGAGACCCGGCACAGAGGAGGACGGGATATAACCGATTTTTGTCCGTTATCTTGTGAACAGCTTTAAGATGACTGCATACTTGCGCAGCTGTGTGGGTCCTGGAGTCATCTCATGCCATGTTATCATGAACAGAGAAAGCGTACAGGTGCTTTATGGATTTCCATTTGCTAGATCAGGAGACAGAGAGACGGGGTGAGGTAAAGAAGCAGAGAAAATTGCATCACAAATTGTTGCAGTGCAGAAAGCTTTTGCAGCAGAAATATACTCGTGCTTATCTTTGTCCCCTCTAAACTGTATGATTTGACTTTAATGTTGGATTTGGTGAATAAGCCTCACAAAAGTCCACTGAGACAAAAGAAAACTTCAACCAGCCATTTCTTCCTGTATGTGCCAAACGTTGCTTAAAATGTGTCATTTTCTTGGAATAAACAAGTTAATACCTTTTCTATCAGCTGCTGGAATGCAGTTACAAGAACATTTTCAGCAAGAGAGAACAAATTCAACATGACATTCTCTCACAGAGAGATGCCTCTGATGCTCCCAATACTTTAGGCAATTTCACACTGGGACAGTGATCTATGATGAAGAACTGGATTCATCTTGTGTTTTGTTCACTGTTGGAAAAGGAATGCGATGAAACTTTACTCATGTCACAAGGGGCTGGAGAAACTTCGAATATGCATATTTTAGAGATTATGCATAAAATCTTTAGTTAACTAGACGACCTTGCTAAAAGATATTTGCTCTAAACAGCTACAGTGGCATTATGTGCTAACAATTTATTTGAAGGCTTCTGCATAAGACTGTCACTAAACTATCATAATCATGTTATGACACCTGTCATGAAACATGAAGGCATCTCTGTGGATATTTCTGACTGTTGTAATTAAGTGTCATTCGGTCAAATTCTAATGCAAAGTTGACATTGAGATGTCTTTGTGATGATAACTTGAGATTACTCAAGCCAATGTCTTGTGCTATGACAACATGACATTAACCAAGACAAAAATGTGTTTTGTTAGGACAATTTGACATTAATCAAGACACAACTTGACATTAACCAAGACAAAAAATTATCATGACACCTTGACATTAATCGAGTCAGTAAGGTCTTTGTTATGACAACCTGACCTTATCAGACTTGAAGAAACCGTTTAGCTTTATGTTTTAACACTACGTTAAGCTGTCATATGTGTTTGGTTTTGACTCTGGCTGTCATGAGACCATTATAACTGTCATGAACAGTGTTTGGCAAGTTACTGTACTCAGGAAGAGTAATAAGTTACTTTTTCCTTATTTATTGTAATAATATTACTTCACTTATTACTTGGTATCAAAAGTAATTAGTCACAATACTAGTTATACTTTTATACCTTGTTGGCAGCCTTGTTGCGCACAGAGTTGAACTGCTGATTCAGTGCACTGTTGCTGTCAGCTGTCCAGATGTCAGCTGTGGTGGAAATAAAGTCGACCTCTCTGAGTGTTTCCGTCAAATTAGATTCCATCTCCACAGATTCTGTCTGGAGGAGCAAACAAACTCAAAATAATAACAAAACTTCCACCAGTGGAAAGTATGCCTCTCTTCCTCTCACTCATCCTCTATCCTTTTTGGCTAGACGCTGACGTGATCTGCTGCACATAGAATGTAACTCAGTAGCTCAGTGTTACTTGGATTAGTAACTGTACTAATTACCATTTGGAAATTGTAATCCTCATGCTACTCGTTACTGGAAAAAGTATTACAGTAATATATTGCTGAGTAATGCACTTTTATTCAACGTGGGTCTGGACTTTTCATAAAGATGTGATGATGTTCAAAAGTTGTATGGTCAGTTTGACGACAGCGTACAGTACCAAGGTGATTTAGCCAACAGAGTTAGCAGATGAGCAAACAGCGGTTAGCTAAAAAAAAAAAAAAAAAGCTAACCACGGCAGCTGGCATTTAGCTATTTAGCTTGGTTAGCTGTGGAGCTAGCCACCTAATTAGCTGACTCAACCCCAGGGTGCCAGGAGCCAAACCAGGCAAGAAAACCACCTCAGTACTGTATTCCCTGTCAAACTGGCCACCCTCAGTGCCAGATGCTGTGTTCGGTCTGGGTCCAACCAGGATCTCTGGTCCAGCCAGACTTAGTTAAACCCTTGCATAGCTTGGGAAAGTGCTGATCAGTACTGCACATGTGAATTTCTCAGCAGAGATGAGAGGGAAGCAAGATTGTTTACTCCTTAGCTTCTTCCATAATCAGCTCCAGAAAAAAAGACTCCTTGATGTTCATGCCAGGTATCATGACATGACTGTGACAGTGTAATGACATTTTTATGCATACCCCTTCAAAAAAAGTGTTACCGACTATGTTTTGGGATCCCACGTCTCATTTCCAATCTAAAATATTAGCTGGAAATATTGAGCTTTGGTGTCAGAGCCCTAGAATAAAATTGAAAGCATTTTACGGCTCTGCAGTGATAGAAATGGAAAACTATTACACTCGGCTCATTCAGAGAAACCTGTGTCCATATAAAATTGTTTAAAAGCCTCAAGCTGAACTGAGAGGACTTTTTATGTGACGAAGTTTAGGTATCCCTTAATTGGTTGTTGGATTGTTTTTAGAGTCAGTTTTGTTTGTCTGCTGTTATAATGAGGCTGCATATTTTCTGTTGAAATGGTTGCTGGATGTAAGTTTTCATCATTGTGTTACTCCTTTGGTTTATTATTGAATGCTGTGCAGTGACTCACCCAGCGGTTTAACTCTGTCATCGCACAGCAGGGGAGGTCACACCTACAGCTTCCCTCCCACAGTTCAAAGACATGCAGCAAAGACAAATCAGGTTGTTTGGATATTCAGAATGGTTTAGATGTATGAATTTATTCCCTGCCTGTCTGTGTTAGCCCTGATAGAGACATTTGTCCACACAGAGCTCCCCTCTTTCTCTCAATGCGTGATGGGAAAGACTCCAGCCCCTGAGATAATGAATGGTGATGAATACCCAAATAAATAAAATGTAAATTTATGAGGGATAGACAGAAATAGTAAATAATATTCGCTTGCAAAAGGGCTGATTGTCTGATGGGTTTAATGATTTCTGTGGAGCATGTGGGTGAAGTGGAGTGGCACAGTAGTGTGGGTAAACATGCACAATGATTGTGATAATTGATCATCATTTCTCTGATTTAACGACGAAAAATGCGAAACACTGGCTTATTCTAAAATATGAAGAACTGCTGCAATTCTTTTTATGCCTGAAAAACTTGCCTATCTTTGTGTTGTTTGTCAGACAAACCAATTTGAAGGAAGTTGGGGTGGATGGACGGGTCAAACAAACACAGGACTTAAGGACACTGCAGGTTGTGTCCAAACCAAAAATCAGTGTTGTCTTATTTTAACTTAGGCATGCTATGTAAGTTAACTAGACTTATTTTAACCAAAACCAGGCCTAAACAAATCATTTTGGTGCCTAAATCTAACCAAACTGCGACCTTTCACGATGTTAACCATGATGAAGTTTACCATGATAACAATGATTCCCCAGATTTCGGCTGATCTGGAAAAAAGCCTGTAAACCAGCAGCTTTCAGCCACATTAAAAGAAAAATACTTGGAAAAACAAATCTCACAAGTGCCTTTGCAATAAAAAAAAACTCATTAATTATGAAAAATGCCCCTTTGATAATAAGGGAATATGTATAAGGGAGGTTATAATGAAAATAAACAAAGTAAAGCCTGCAGGCATTAGATTATCATTAGGGAAGCAAAAACTCTTGTATAAATAGCAATAAGATCTGCCCTGATGCAGGTAACCTAGTTCATTCAAACTAGGTTTCAAAATCATCATCAATCAGACAACAAAAGACAGAAAAGGGCCTAAAGACCAGAGTTTCTGTTTGATAATTCCTGATAAAGTGAATTCTGCTGTAGTTTGAGGAGGCATCAAATTGTCCTGGGTGTGTAATGTTGCATTCTAGGTAGGTATGTCAGAATTTTCCAACCGTCCATCATTGGCCCTTCAATTGGCAATAATCTGCATCCCCTCCTCCCATCTTCTTGAGTCTCAGGTGGGAGATACATTTATCATCCATCCAATAAACAAAATAAACTCACAAAGTGTCAATAAATAAGCATTCTCACACCTATTTTCCTTTTAAAACTGGGAAATACAACCGCACACCTTCTGAATTCAAGTTTCTTGCTTTTACCGAACTAAGACGAGCTTAAGTGGCTCATTAACTTCTCAATAAACAGATTTCATTCAAACTCGCCAGAAAAACAAACACACTCAGCAAAACTGTCCCAACAATCACCAACTCTGGTTTGGTCAAATTAAATCCTTGATTCACCTTGTGAAGAGAGTGCAAAGAGTCTGACTCTGAAGGCTGTTTACCTCTCACTCCTCACCCAGCTCAGTGCACTCATGGTCCAGCTGAGTTGGTGTGTACTGTGGAGCAGCGGCTGTCACCCTGCAGACCATTACATTAGCAAAATAAAATGGCAAATATCACCCCAAAAATTGGCCAAAACAAACAACTGGCGATGGATTCAGCTCATTGTTGATAGGCGATATATATTTGTCCAATCGCCTAACCCTGTTGCATTCACATGCTCCTCAGATGGTCCAACTTCATGAGTTGGGAAGTCAGTCTTCTGAATTAAGTGTGTTCATGCGGAATGTGGAAATAACACGGACACTACAAGGGGCATCCTAGTTAAGATTTAAGATGCAATCCAAGTGTGCTTAAATAGTCTTGAAGGTTTATATTACAGTACAAGTGAATTTGTCCCAGACTTGTTGCATCGGTACACTCCTGAAAAACACTAAAATATTTCTTTACACAGCTTGTTATGAGGGTTAATGTCTAATAAATAAATTTTCTATCTAATCTAGGTCTCTCTATGTGGACAGCAAGTAACGGTTACAACCTAATACCACATTACAACTTACATGTGAGCAAACAATTTCTATGCAGTATGTGAATTAAACAACTCAGCAAGTCCTGTACCAAAATTTTCTTCACTTTATGAGTTGTTGTTCCAACCTGAGGGGGTAGTTCACGTGAGTCTTTCCAGTCACAAACTCAGTTTTACAATTATTCTAACACAACATGAATGCAGGATTAGGGCCCAGTCGCACATGCAGGAATTAAGGGGAGTGGCAATCATGTGCCAAGGCTAATGACACAAGTCTTTGCTTTTGGTTGAGGGTGTGACTCACTCAAATTTGAACTCAACACAAAGAAAGGAAGCAAATTCGTGCGTGTGTGACCGGGCCTCCAAGCCCTAGATAAAGGGTGTCGTCACACCGTGATTGGCCAAGAGGGGAACGCACCAAGCTGCTCTCAGTTAGTATTTAGGAGCTCTGTGCTGCAGGTGTTCTGAATAAGAATCCAGTCAACTCAGAGGAATTTTCAACAAGCTAAAATTTATTGGGAAAAGGGAAAATGAAAGGAATGGGTGACTGCTACAAGGGCACCTGACTATTCTACCACATCTAGATCTCTTGCTATGTCACATAAAAGCAGAACAGGTTGTTTTACAAACACTTTTCAGCTCTTGCCCTTCACCCACCGCCAATAATCTTGTGACTTGTACTGAAATAAAAGCATTTTACTCAGTTCAGTTATATATTTCTTTTCTCTGTGGTGTGTTGTCAAGAAGTGAAGCATTAAGAGGGAAGAGAAGAGAACCAGAGGAGATGAAGGAAATGGAAAGGAGACATGAGAGGAAACAGTGGAAATGTAAGTGGAGTAGAGGCGACTGTCTTGTCTGTGTCTGTCCACCTTGGAACAATAATACAATGCCACTGGAGTGAGACAATCAAGGAGAACGAGTGTGGTTGTATGTTGGTGTCCATGATGTCTTTAAATCAGTGCTGAATCTTTCAATCCAGCAGATCTCACATCCCTACTTCGTGCTTATAATGCAAACACACAGGGCTGTTTTGTCGACTCGTGTGTGAAGGCATGCTGCAGGGTCACTCATTGATCTGACACTCCATTCATATTCAAATTAGCGGCCTGATCTATACTACATTCTCTTCCACCTGTGTGATCAATGGGTTCATTTTGTAAAGCCTCTGCGTGATTATTGGAAAATAAGGGATGTAAAAGCTGTGGGGAAATGTGTCCAGGCGGCTCGCTGACAATGGCCGCAAAAGCATGCAGGTGGCAGAAGACAAAAGATATGACATGAATAATTTCCCCTTCGTTTTTTAATTGCTGTAATCCAAATCTGCGCCACATTCACCTATGCAGCCCTTTCCAAGTGACATAAATATTTGATTTCCACTCACACTAATGCGCTAATGATAGATTTCCTTCCTCTACAAGTGGTAATTCAAGTCACCAAACATAAAAGCCTGTGAATGTGCTCATCAGCTCTACACTGAAGTGTTCATCTGACTCCCAAGAATATTCAATTTCATAGCAGCTATTGAATTTTAAGAGGCTGCAATAAGCCCCTGCTTTGGTTGGATATTTTGTGTTTGCCAAGAAAATTGCTGATATGGGATACAAATGGCTGCAGAGTGATAGAGACAATTGTGCTGATCGCATTTGCTGTGCCATCTGTGTGAGGAAATTGGTTGAAGGGCTTTTAAATGTAGAATAAATGACAAACAGAACTCCAGTATCTTGTTCTGTTGTATTAAACTGCATGCTTAATGATGGCAGGGACAGAGGAAGATGCAAATACAATGTGGCTCCTACAACGAGAAACTATCGGCTCATTCATTTAGACATTTAACTAGACAGCAGAGATAATTCCCATGTTTTCCTGTTTCCTGCTAATTCCTCTGCTTTCTGACTGAATGTCCACTGCTTATCTAGACTTGCCAATACCAGAGCATCATGCTGTGCTTTGAAGGAATATTCCCACCCAAAATCTTTTGAATGTTAGAAACTGACCCCCTGTAGGCAAGGATAGTTTGGAGCTTGCTCCTTTATGGAGAATGACAGCTGCACAGCAGTTACAATGGATTACAATAGCAACACAGGAACAGTGGAAACAAAAAACATGTTCAAATGGATCAAAACATCAGAATTTCTCACTCCTGTGGCATAATCATCTTTTCTGCTGCTGATCCGTATGTTATGTTTCACTCACAATTATGTTGTTAACCTCATCGTAGCTAAATACACTGCTTCTGAATCACAGTGGGCCTTTTTCCACCAACATGGAACTAGCCCTGTTCCGATTCAAGAACCTAATTTTAGTATTTCTACCAAAATTAAACTGGTCTGGAATCTAAAGAGCTTTTTCCCAGGTAGAACCCCAAAAATAGCAGGTTTTCCTTGGGAACCGAAGTGGGCATGACACATTCTACAGGTTGTGAGGCCTTGTGCAATGCCTTCTGTTGATGACATCCTTGATTACAATGGTTCCACTCAAAATTGGTGGAAATGCGGGCTGGTTCACAAGATAGCACCCAGATTCCAAGGATTTTGAACGGAATCAGTTGAAGAACCAGAGCTAATTTGGTGGAAAAGAGCCCAATTGGGCCAGTTCTGTCCCTGTTTGCACACCTGATTTTGAACCATTTGGGGCATTTCTGCCAAAAATAAATTTGTTCAGACCGCGAAAAGTTGGTTCCCTGATTGAGCCCAAAACTAGCACATTTTGTGTGGGAACCAAAGTGGCCATATTCTATAGGTCATGTGCATTGTGCAGTGCCCTCTGTTGATGACATCCTTCATTATGATACCATGATGATACCATGATTATGATATGCTAGACAGCACCAAGGTTGCAAGAACTGAATGGCACTGATCAAAGTGTTATCTCCATCCATCCTTCTAGAACTTTTCGGCTGAAGAGATTTCTGCCTTCTCTCCAGCATAATGGGATTAAATACCACAAGTCCTGTGGTGCTCTAAGCACCAAAAAAGAGACATTGATTTTAAATTATCAAATATATTTTTGGTGCTTTCAGCATCACAGTACTGGTGCCATTTAGTCCCATTATATTTCAGAGAAGGCAGAAATCTTTACAGCCAAAATCTCCAAAATTCTGCAACTCACACAAAAAAAATCTAGATGAATAAATAGCATTGTCAGGGGGAAAATATGTATTTTTGATTTTGAGGTGAACTGTCCCTTTAAAAGAGAAAAGTAGCAATGCTACTGGATGCAGCAGCCGTTGCCACAGCAACAGAGTACATACAGAATACACTTTATTTAGAATATCTTTACGTTGCCATCAGACAGCCTTATCCAACCAAACCAACCCGACTCCATGGGCGAAATCAGTAATTCTACCTAACAGAACACAGGAGTGGCTGGTCTGCATTGATCTGTTACTTTGCTTTATTGTGTGACTGTGTTTTAAAAGGTTAGTTCATATTCAACAAAGTCACACAATAACACAAACAAACTAACAGATCGAGGAAGCGATAGACCAGCAAGTCCCTTGTTCTGCGATGTAAAATTACTGTTTTTTGCCCTTGGAGTTTGGTTGGTTTGACAAGAACAATATTTGGCTTATAATGACTGTTTGCCATCAGAAAAGTCTGTCTGATAGCGAAGGTAAAGTGGTGAAAATATCTTAAATATAGCATACACTTTAACTGATATTGATTTTTTTTTAAGTGGCTAATTTTTCTTAGCTGTCCCCAAAGTCGGGGCATGTTGACTGCCATCTACTGTAGGTAATACACTGACTATGGTTGAGCCATATGGCCCCACATCAAATAATCTGAACTATCCCTGATCAACAAAGGTGGATTCTGTTCCAATGCTGCTTTGAGAGGTCTCTATGGCTGTTTTCTCTTCACACCACTGGAATCCACTATAACTTGTATCTGCTGTAAACCCAAGGCTGACTAGCTGTTGTATCCTGAGCTACTTTCATGTCTTTGTGTTTGAACATTATCAGTGTCGAGTTCTGTTAACTGCAGTGCTTGTCTTCTAATCCTCAGTAGCCATGTAACGCCTGTCAAAAATGTCCATGTTGCTGCACAGTCTTGAACCCTTGACACATCCAGCCAAGGATTGATACCTGAAGTCTGGTACAATGCTCAACAAGATTGGCTCTCAAGGCTATCTGTGTAAATAAGAGGGTTTACCTGACAATCTATTCCACGCTTGATCCCTCGCGCTCTTCCTCTGATCCATCCATAGCTCTCCCGTTGTCTGCCGTCCCTCAGGTGATCAGGCGGCTGGCCAAACGCTATTTCTCACCCATTCTATGCACTCCCCATCCATCCGCTAGCTTTTAAGGCTCACTGCGCATAATGGAGGTTGACATTAAAATGCTCCCCATCCATCCTGACCTCTGCTTTTTCCTTAAAATACTTTTCTGCAGACAGGATTCTTTCAGGAATGTGCAGTGCAGTGTATAGCTTAGTGCTCCCTCAGCTGAGCATTTAGCTTTTGATATATTTTCAGAGGCTACATTTACATGCAGCTCACCAACAATCCATTAATAATGTGATTCAATTAGATTGAAGCCATGTACATGGCAAAGTCTGATTATGCTCACGTGATTATGCAGACTAAGCAGAAAATATGCAGAGTGGTATGTTTTTTTGCCATGTTATTGATGAGCATTTCAGCCATGCATATACTTTCAGTTAGCTAAGACAAAAAAAGTGTAGTTTTAACACAGAGATTATCATCACCAAAGATGGTTCGTCCATTGTTTTGTTTTTTTACAAATGCTTTCTATGCTACAAACCTAATCAGTCTTCCTTGGGAAACCATGATTGTATTTGCTCAAATATGTTGCAGCTACCTTACAAAGGGTACAATGTCTTCCAATGCTTTAAATTAAAGGGATAGTTTGGAGTATTTATGAAGGGGTTGTATGAGAAATAGTAGAAGCAGACCGAAACACCAGCATGGAAGCAAAACAGTGAACTGCAGTGGACAGGGTCAGCAACAAAGGGTATTTTAGTCATACCTAAAAAAAATCTATATCAGTATAAATGTACGCTATATTTAGAATATTTTCACCACTTTGCCATCAGACAACTTCGTCTGATGAGAAGCTACCAATATACTAAACAAATATTCTGTAAGCCAAATATTGCTCTCTCCAAACCAACCAAACTCCATAGGAAAAGTTAGTAATTTTACCTCACATCTACCATCTAGAGATGGGACAGATCCAATCCATATTGGTATCGGGGACTGATATTGACATATGGCAATTCACCAACCCACGTTCCGCTCTTAATTCCACAATGTTGTGTCTTTCCTGTTGAAAATTCTGCTCACAAGTGCCAGTAGCGCTTTTCACATCTACTCAACACTAGCATTTAAAACCAGGGTGACGACCTCTAAAGTGATGCTTGGATGTACACCTTGGGTAAAAAGAAGTACTAGCCCCCCACTTATGGTCTAACTATAAACAAGCACAAAAATAACAAAAGCATCACCAACATAAACCAAATTAGACCATTATGTTCTATTCAAACACCTTGCCTTTTAGAACGTAAAATAACTAACTTAAACTCTCACCAATGCATCATGGGAAAATATGCAAATGAGGGCTGTCGCTCAGCTCTATCTGCTGCACACGTGAAAGTCACAGGCCACATACAGCTCCCCACAATGACTTAAGGACACCATTACACAAGTTACATTCCACAAACTAAACAAGCTTTCCAGATGTAGAAAACTCTGGATGTGCATCAACATCAACTGAAACAGAACTTTTCACCACTGAAACTGAAGTTCAGTTTCAACCTCATGCAGTCTTGTGACTAATACTGCTACTACTTCTGATACTGCCACTACTACCACTACTATGACTACTGCTAATAATAATAATATCATCCTCGTCATTGTCATCATCATCAAGCAAAAAAAGAGAGCTGTGTCAGTAAAGTATCTGTATTGGCAGATATCCAAATTCAAATATCAGAATTGGATTGGAACTGAAAAAAAAAGTTGGTTAGTACATCTCTATTACCATCTGTTAGTTTGTTTTTGCTATTGTGTAACTTCTGTGAATCTGAACAACCTTTTAACACCAAAGTCACACAATAACACAAACCGATGCCTTAACAGATCAAGGCAGTGGTAGACCAGAAATTTAGTGTTATGCAGGGTAAAATTATTTTGCCAGTGGAGTTTGGTTGGTCAGAAAGAGCTGTCTGATGGCAAAGTAAAATATTCTAAATATACAGTAGTATCCACTGATATTGATTTTTTTTAAGTAGACCTTTCTTAAGTTGCTAAAATACTTTTTTTTGTTGTCCTGCTGCTCCTCCAAATACCAACATACTAGAAGTACCTCATACAACCCTACTTCATATAATCCAAACTATCCTTTTAATGCTCTTGATTATGTATATTCTCCCATGTGTTACTTTCTGTGACATACTGTTCCCCTGGTTTGGAAAAGAGCCATATAAATACTTATTTTACTCAGTAAAAGCATTGTGGTAGTAATTGAAAAATCAACATGATCATCTGTCACAAGAGCTCAATTCCCCGTTTAACTGTTTGGCTTCATATGATTAGGTGTTTTTTTTATTCCCCCTTTTTTTTTCAAAAACCTCTTCACAGTGGAAAGCCATCAGCAGAAGATCAATGTAATTGCTATGCTGAGCAGAGTTTTCATGTGTCGCATTGAGACTATTTGCATATTGGAACGGCTAGATTTCCCTCTGGCATGATTAGTTGGTAAGCTGTCAGTGCGGCGGTGCCACAAAGAGAAGAGAAGCATTAGTCCAATCCAGGTAGTGACACCTGCAACATGAGCCTGTCTCTTCCTCTTCCATAGAAACTGAATCAGAGTACTTGGGGTTCAAGATTAATTTGCTGGTCCGCTTTAATTTGAATATCTGAATGCATCGGGAAAGTTTTGGTTCATCTTATAATCACCACAGCAGAAGAGAGGACATCTGATACCATGACATCGCTTAACAACACTGCCAGTTCCCCTCCTCCATGTGTGTGATATCAGTTGAATAAATCATTAGACTTGTTGTCAATGAGCCTGGAAAAATCCCACACTGGCTCATTAAAGGAGAAAATAACTATTGATCGATCAGTACAGGACGGACCTAAAGCAGGCTGGAATGTAATCCCCTGTGCAGATGGAGAACCTCCACAATCAATGACAACATATAACAAACACAGCATTAACATATACAAATGACAATTGCAAATAGAGCTTTAATCAGTCCTGAAAAGTTGAACCTGACATGGCCCCAGTCCAACAAAATTCTGTCTGACCATCATTAGCATATTTCAGCTCAAACACGATTACAGCCTGACATTTTTCTTAAAAAGCTTCCCTCTGTGCATCCTGACTGAGACGACACTTTGCTTATAATGAACACGCAAGATACAAAATAATAATTAGACTAAACAGTAGGAGTTGGCGGTGACTGGGACAATACTTGGGGGATTGGAATTGGCAACAACTAAATTGGAGAGAAAAATGAAAAAAAAAAGTAATAATAATACAGCACAAACTAGGGATTAATTTTCTATCTCGGTAAAAGAAGCAAATTATCCCTAGAAATTTAAGGTACAACTTCCACAACTATCAAAACACATTTGTTATATTTCAGACAATGCTATATGTACCCAGGAGAAATGTGGGTTCCAAACCTGGCTGCTTTAGTGTATTAACCGGTGCTGTCAATAGTTGTCATTGCAACTGCGAGAATGAAATGCCAAGTGCGCTGCTTGTGATCTGTCACTGTCTGACCTGAAAGTGATATTTTGCAATTCTTCGTATTATAAACTAATGAAATTTGTCAAAGCAAGTCATTTGTGGTTTTCAAAGTCATGATATTGAGCTGAGACAGATTCTATATTCTGCTGGCGATCAGAGGCTGCTGATGCGTCTCCAGCAGAAGGCTGGCACGGTGCACGCTGCGGTGTCAGATATAGTTGGCTTAATAAAGTTAGTGACCAAGTTTAAAAAAAAAAGTTTAAAAGTTATCCTAGCATTAAAAAGAGTGGAAATTAAGATGTTTTATGCGTTTTTTAATTATAATCGCTTGGATGTTACAAACAATATTAGCAAGTGTAAAGTGTCCTTGGCTATCATAATCTGTGTTTTATTGACCAGTTCTGATTATACTGACCTAGCTTTTTTTTGCTAAATAAAACTAAAAATAAAGAATTTTCTGTGAATTATTTCAAGTTCCAGGCTTTACAGGAATAAACGGTGCAAAAAAGTATGACAGAAATGATACTTCCAGCGTGAGTTCCATCGAACACGAGTGACTGCGTTTGCAGGTGAGAAGCCAGCAAGAGTTCCTGTCCTTGTCACTGCACTCGTGACAGCTAGAGCGCCTGCATAATGAGAGGTGGATCGGAGGGTGGGAGCGTGCACCTCATGCGCTGTGCCCTCCTGGTGAAGCTCCTGGCTGACAAGTGAAACGAAGCAGCTGTACAAACCATGTTTCACAGCGATAGCACATGTCTGTCTCAGCGCAGCATTCCTGTATCTGATCCCGCACCTCGTGATTTTCTGGTCCCAACATTCAGTGTCAGCGCAGCAAGTAGTGTGCCCTTTATGCACTGAGGCAGAGAGTAAGGGTGTTGCGGTTGGGGTGATGGATAGATGTGTAGCACACTGAGATGGCATCCTGTCATGGACCTGCAATAAACATTTGAATTTGTGTGCTCAGTCATAATGCAGCCGGGGAAGACTCGCACACAGAGAAGAAAAACAGATTCAGATGGGAATCCTGTTTTACATATTTCTATTAAATACATTACAGGCTGTGCAGACAGTAAAAAAATGTCCAAGACCACAAATGTTTCAGTCCATGTTGTACTTTCCTCAGTACAAAATGAGTGGTTTCTTGAGGGATCGGTAGACTCCACTGCAGAAAGAAAGTTCAGGTAGATTCCACAGTAGAAAGAAAATAGTTCCGACATGAGGCTGCTTGCATCGAGGTCTGTGGATTATCTTGAGTAAGCGGGTCATGATTCCTGGAAAGAGACACAGGTGTTGAATTTTTCAAATATATTTTTTGGCACTTTGGCACCATAAGTCAAGTGCCATTTAGTCCCATTATACTGGAGAGAAGGGCAAAATCTCTATGGCCGACATCTCTGACATTTGTTAACACACACTAAAACTATATATAGATGGATGAATAGAACTACATGTAAGATGAAAAATGTGTATTGAATTTGGGGTGAACTGTCGCTTAAACAGTTGAATTAGAAAATGTTTAACTTTGGTGCCTCATAGTGTCAAAAGAGACACTGTGGCAGACAGCGATGCTGATACTCAACTATCACAATCTTCAAAATAAGTGGTCAAAAAATTGAACGGAGTAAAATCTAAAACAGTTCTTAAATAAGTATAATATAAAATAGCATGAAAAACACAACACAAAAGTACTCAGTTTTTATTCTGGCAAACTGTCTTTCGCTCTCTTAAATATAGAATGATGCCTGAAGAGGTGTGCAGTATCAGGAATCAATGGATCAGTGGATGCCATTAATTCCTGTTGTACTATGGTGAGAGTGAATACTCTTTTCTGATTGGCCGGCATTTGTGCTTAAAACTGTTTAATGCACACGTAGATTGGCTCAAGTTTAATCACCATTCGAAATTCATCTGCTACTCATCTTGTAACAGTAGCAACGTTAAAAGGCACAGCTGTCAAAGCTCACGCCACTTCCTAACAGGAGGCGACACAAGCAAGCGAGTGGGCAAACAGCTGATTGCTTCAGTTTTCCTAAATGAGGACGTCCTAACCTGCTCCGTGCGTCAGTGGACAGCTGAGCGACATGTCGCTTGTTTGATAGTTCGCACGCCCTGGCTGTGCTTCAGCAAAGTTTCATGCACCTCCAAAATATTTCATCTGGTTAAAATCAATCTGACATCCTTGACGTTTCTGTTTCCACTCATCAAAGCAGTCGAAAAAGGAGGACGAGAGACTAATTAACGAGGCTGAGAAGAAGCGGTACCTTTTATATGATCCGCAGCAGCCTTTTTATAGGAATATCCTCAAAGAGGATGGGGTTTGGAAGGATAAAAGGGAACTCTGGGGAGTTACAAGTCAGTAAACTTTCCTCCAACTAAATAGAAACAAGTATGCCACTGCAACATTGCTCGTATGTGTGAACAGTTATTTGCTCGCATCGCTTCTAGTTAGGAAGCAGTTTTACTCGTTATCGGTTGTGGCAAGCCAGCTGAATTTGGTTGTAAAAGGGAGTAGAATTATTCTTTGTCATGATAAAGGTAAGCTCTTGCTTCATAACTTTAGATTGTGAGTGCAAAACTTTCATCAAAAAATCTGTGAATGCTTTGTCCTGTGTGAAGCACCTTGAATTGCCTTGTTGCTGAAATGTGCTATAGAAATAAACTTGCCTTGCCTTGCCTTGCCTTATTTCATACTGTTGGCAAATGACCATAAGACAAACACCCTCCGCTTCACGTCCACCCATCATTGATTATCCCTTTCATAATTCTCATCTTGAAGAACATGCCACTTAGAGCTACCATGATCACTCGCCAAAGAAAAAATCATTACCATCCCATAAAGTTCTTATGCAACTGAAATTTTGTTCACTGCTCCAGTAAATAGAACAAATTGCACATAGGACTTGGGAATGGCAGATATTTCATTCTGCAAAGCTGTGTTTGACCACAAATCTAACTAGCTATCCAGCCACATCACTGTCCCCAAATCAATATCAAGATGTGCACCAACAAATGACACGCCATGTATACTGTCAGCTGCCGCCTGAAGTAGCGAGTTGAATAGCAAATGGGATGTGAGATGATACAAAATATCAGAGGGCAGTGTACTTTTGCAGCTTGTGTGTTACAGTCATGTGGTGTTCAGAGGACGAGGCATTGAAGGACTACATACAAAATGTAAACAGAAACTTTGTTGTTATGGTTACTCATTTATATAGATGATAATACTATGTGGCCAATGCATTAACTTAGAACTTTTATTTTGCTTTATTTTCTTTATATATATTTTTAAGTTTTTTAAATTATTGTTACTCTTTGTGGTTGTTGGGTTGAGTTTGTGTCATTTAATTTCTGTCTTTTTATTCTTCAATTTAATTTACACAAAAAAATCTATAACTTTGCGATGTGCTCGAAAGAAACAATTGTCTGGAATGTTGAGCCTTTAATCATTGCAATGAAGTCATAAACAAAAAGAAACTAGAACCGTGAACACACAGTCTCACTGGGCCAACTTAGCAGGTGTTTGTTATCGGGAATTAATAGACAATCTGCAGCCAATCAGCTTCAAGTATTGACCCAGACCATGGTGTGAAAGTTAATTGTCAATTGAATTGCCAAAGGATGTTCGACAAAAACTCCTCATTGTTTTCAGGTTTCAGGTTTGGGGTGTTATATTCTAGCCAGTGTATGAGAGTCTATATTATTCTGTGTGCTGAGACAAACATTTAGTTTCTGCATCCTCGCAGTCTGTCTTTGATGATATTTTAGTCCTGCCATTCATTTCCCCTTTTTGGTACAGATACAAAAGGCTCAGTTAACGAATTTCAGAGTGTGTAATAAGTCCTTTGAAATGAACCACTGCAAGTTAACAAAGCTGGGATTTGGATAGTATTTCAAGTTGGAATGCCATGATACACAGGGCTTTTGCATAACCCATAATTTGATCAAAGTAGCCACACAATGATGCTAATAAGCATGAATTTGTAAATGCCAACACAATTTGTGCCTCTTTATCTTGTTATGTGTCGAACAATGTATGCTAAATGTGAGATTGGCCACAGCTGCATGGAGCTGCGAGCAACAAAGCATGTGAGATGATATGCAGTGAGTTCAGCTGTCGCACATAATTGCGCAGCGTTTCCTCCGTCTCTGCCATACTTTTCTCCGTGTGAACAGTTTACACATTTTGTCATCTTAAAAACATGAAAATGATTATGTGTGGCCACTCAGACCAAGGTGATCATGTGAGAACGAACATGTGCAGCTGATTCCTGCGCTGCAGCTCCGAGCAAGCTCTGATTTACATGCAAATGAAGTGGCTCGAAATGGCGTGTGTGCATCTGGGTTTGTTTCTGGAGAAGCTTTGTGTCTGCACTTCCGAGTGCCTCTGTCTGCCTGCAGCTTCATTAAGGGCCACGCATCCATTGATTACAGTCATGTAGTGAAACGGCCCCTCTTTTCTTCCCCCTTTGATTAAAGACGCTGCGTGGAGAAAGTCGAGATTCATCGTTATATCGATGCTTGTCTGGGCATGTAGAAAAATGGAAAGAAAAAAAAAAGAGGAGGTGGTTTCTCAATGGGAAACCTCCTCTTCATCTACTCCATCAGATTAACCCACACACACACAACCTCTGCCCCACACAAACGCACACACTCGCAGCGTTTGCATTTTCCTCCAACCCTCTCTGCTGCTCTCTCTGTGTATCAGTTGGTGTGTTCGATGGAAAGTCAGTGACAATGCATCTCTACAGCCGACCCGGCTGGGAGGTAATCAAATTCAATAATAGCCTTGACTCTGCACTCTTTGCTGCTCTCTTAGTTTATTTCTACACTCTCTTCCCATGATGCCTCTCTCTCACACTGTCTCTGTCTCTCTTCCTCTTGTTGTTGCCAACTTGGCAACCGCTAAGAGAACTGATGCATCCTGCACGGTTAGTTTCAAAGTCTATGCTGAATAATTTAAAGGGTTTATGTGACCCATGAGGACCACCTGACACACACACTTAAGGGACCACAGTTTGTTGGGCTGCAGGCCTATAGTTTGTACTTTTTTGCAAGTCAAACATTTTATCAAGGTTTGTGCCATTAAGTTTGTGCTAATGGCAGCAAAAAATAAAAAACAGATAAGTTCTTTTAAATGTGGTGTGTGTGATTTTGATCTAATTTTCAAGCATTAAATTAACCTGTCCCTTGTCTTCCCTGTTGTAGTTTTGCAAGTATTTGGTCATAACCCAGAATACTGGAAAATTGAAAGTTTGACCTGACCAATTAAAGATTTTCCTAGTCGACCAGTAGTCATCTTACCTTGCAAGGCAGCTGGATTCACGAGATCACAAGATCACCTTAAGTTATCCATTTGTGTCTGCGCCAAAAGTGGTACAGCTTGTCAGTATCCAAGGAGGGACTACTGGCACCTATGGGCAAAGTGACGACAGCGAGAGGCATCCATGGAAGCGGCTCCTCTCGAACAAACAATGGCGGCTCCTGGAGAGGTTAGCGTAGAAACTGAGCATTGGTTATATCCAAACTGGAGAGTATTTCTTCATAGAAAGAAAAGCAGACAAATGGTTCATCCAGTCACCTGCCAAGTGTTTTTTGAAAGTGTCTGCCCTTTTCCAGAAGTTTCTGAGGACGACTTCCCAGATGGTTCTATGTAAAAAACTATCTGGCATGTCATCAGTTAAATGTGTAAGTCGACTAGTTATTGCACATTTATGATTATTTTAATGATTTAAAATACATATTTTTGTGACACAAAACAAGCCACCTGTTAAATACTAAAAGAAAAAGTGGTAATAATTCTTAAGGTGTCTGAACAACCAGCAGGGAGACTGGACATTTTGTTCACATATTTATCTCACATGAGTCTTGATTGATAATGTATACTCACAAAGTTACAAACTCACTCCCCAGTTGCTTCACGTCTCCTGTCCCCACCTGACCCACCATTTTTTTCTTTACATCTCCAGAGTCAGAGTCTCGGTCAGAGCCGCTGTAAAGTTTAATCACCTCAGTATCCCCGGTTGTCAAACTGGCTTCTGTCAGTCTGGCAGGTCTAATAGGATTGTTAACTGAGCTAACTAGCTGACGCCAGCTACAGCACAGTTAGCAGCCGTGCAGCAGTGACTACAGTGTTACAAGAGAAAAGATTCGTCTTGCAACATTCCCCTGGGCTGAACAGTAAGGAGCAGTTCCTGAATGGAGTTTGAGGGGTTTTTATTCCCTGTGACTAGCAAATAAATGAAAATGTTGTTGACTAAGACTCTTCTCACCAACTAAGGTTTATTTGACTATTAGGGGGCAGTCCTAGTGATTTTTCTTCTAGCAGGCTGCATCCAGGGTTGCCAGATTAGTTTGTTTCCAGCCCAATAATTGCTAGAGATACAAAAAAAAAATGGCTGCATCAATGAGTTATGGTATACCGGGATGATAAGAGTAGTGCACAGCATGCTTCACCAGAGGTCAGTCTCTCTGCAGGTGGACAAGGCAGGTGAGCTGAGAAACATGGGACTTGGGGGATAAAGTTACAGGACTGGTAAAAAAGATGCCTGTGCCAATGGTTAAGAGTGTTTTGGGTTTAGTCCCGATGGTAAACGTGAGCAAGCAAACAATGCAGACCACCAATTGGTCAGAGTGGAGTAGAGTAGTGAGTGTTTATCATCAGCTGCGCAAATGTGAGAGAGTGAATGGCAAAAGTTAT